>CAMTDV010001632.1:24766210-25254979 GCA_947069175.1 Scalesia atractyloides
TAAAAAATAGCAACACCATTCCTTTTCAAACTTCTTACTCCATGGTTGCTTCATCTTAATTCTTTCTAGATGTTAGCCTTTGGCATCTCTTTGTTCTTCAATTTAAATATCTTTTATCTTTGGAAAGACGAGGTTATATGATCTTTAACCTATAATTCACCTTCAGCCGCCGTTATCAAGTCACGTCCGCTTTTTTAAAAAAAAAAAGTTAAAAAAACAATGGTGGGATGCCTTTGACCGGAATGTAAGACTGGATGTATTGTCCATGACATGACATCAACCACACAAACACCGTAAGAGACGACGACATTACTAGCTATACGAGTGTTTCCGACACATGGTATGATTTCATTGAATCTAAACAGATGTGGCTGATTGTGAAACATGGGCGTCGTCGCTCATGTTTGGAGAGACATTTTGTTGAAAGGAAAAGTTAAAGGGATGTTTTGAGGCATTTAAAAGTCTGAAGGAACAATTTGGGGATTTCGTATAGATGGTGAAGAAACCCTAAACCATTTTAGTTAATCTTTTAAACTACGGGTTACAACCTGTTTATTTGGTGAATAAAATATACAAACCAAAATCAAAATAATTTCACTATATATATCTTTTTATTAATAAAAATATACAATATGACAACAAAATTATCCGTCTTTTTTTCCAATTTCTCCTTACATCTATTATAATGTCTTTATATAGTCCTTTCCTTGTATAATCTAGATAATATATAGTGATAAGAAGTTTATTCAAGAGTTAACAGATTTCTAATTGGACTAGTTGGATAAAGGGGAATAAGGCAAGAAGGGCCCACACTTCAAACGAGTGTAACTTGAGAGTGGAGTTACGCAGCCATAACAACAGACGAAAGGACTCGACCAGCCGAATCATGTGGGATCTGATCAACATTGTCACCAAAGATTTTTCTCTAATTTTAGTAGTTTTCAGTTGTTTCCTTTTTCATTTTTAGTAATCATAAGCAACTTTGTAATTTAAAATATTTGGCAAACCTGCTAAATTCATATCCATCTTTTGAAACTATCTTTGTTTATCTTTTGTGCTTCCTCTGCGTCTCATAAAAAATAAAGTTGTTACGCACAACAAATCTACTCGAAATTTCCTTCTTATTTGACTTAGCAATAGTCTGATGAGTTTGACATGGAAGGAAGTATGACCACCTAACTCAACCAATATTTTTCACAAGTACGCTAAAAAATATGCATAACCCAATTCTGGATGATCATGAACTATGAACTAACATGCAAACAGATCTGATAAACTAATGAACTAAATAACTAACAAAGAGAACAATATCTATACCATATTATAATATACTAGTTTATAGTCCTGTGTGTTACACGAGTTAAATAATAAGATTGGTTATATTCGAAGAACATAATAATTACAAAATTTAAATTATTCTTGATATTGCACATATTAAATATAAAGTTTGATATAAACATATATCAGCCTAACATGAACTATCCATACTAAGTCGAAGAAAATATAACATTACTCACTATTAATGACGTGTTTAAGCAAATAATTTGTATTTATTTGTTACTTTAGTAATAATAATTAGATATACATATAATATATATTTATATAACAATTAAATTTATATATTATCGTATTATGTTATGATACGATACATAAAGAATGTGAAGTAAATTCTTAAATCTCATCCTAACCTTGGGGAATGAGACGAAGTAGAAAAAACTGATGAACACATAAAGGTTTCATTAAAATTTAGGGATGATAATGACAAGGCTCTTAAATCTTAATTAAGATGGAGTTTGTGACTAAAAAGGGTGATGATGGAGATGGATTGTGGTGGGTATATCTAATTCTAATAAAAGATTTCAGTTAATGTCATATAATATTCTATCTTTCAATTCATTAATAATATTATCAATTATTTAAACTTTGTATGAATTAATAGATTTAGTAGAACTATTTAGTTGAAATAATCACTTCACTTTTCTATATCTAGAGTAAATTGCGCTTTTGGTTCCTATGGTTTAGTACTTATTGTAAATAATCACTTCACTTTAATATTTTACGTACTTTTGTGGTGTTGATATGAAATATTAATGCATATAATGAAAAATAATATTTTTAATAATGTAACACTATGTTTCTTAGATAATAGCAATTAATATTCTCAAATATATTTTTAATAACGTAATATCATGTTTCTTTCTTTGATAATTGCAAAAAAATATAAAAATTTTCAAATGTAAACATATTATTTAATTAAATTTAAACTTGATTTACGCAAAACATATAAAGTAAATCAAACCATATGCTTATCCATTTTAAGAAGTAAAAAAACATACGATTTAAAATTATAGAAAACTTATATATTTTTTAATCGTAAATTAGAATTAGATATTAATTAATAATAATATCATTAATGAATTGAAGAAGAGAATGTCATGTGGCATTAGTACGTAAGTTAAAGATTATAAATATCATACAAAAATTGCTTAATAACCATCCATAATCAGGAAAATGTCAATGTTTTTTTCTTTGAAATCTAGAGAAAATATAATATTTTGAAATAATTTACACATATTAAGAGGCCAATATATAACGGATAATTATTGCTAGTAATTATTAAATACATAAGTTAAAATTTACAATTTAGACAACTTGAATTATTAATGTAGAAACACGTACCGATATGGGTATGTATTCCAATGATGAAGATGAATCACAGTCGCATCTTGCCTTCTCCATCTCGTTTCAGATCTACAAACCAATGATGAAGATGAATCACAGTCGCATCTCGCCTTTTCGGTCTCGTTTCATATCTACAATTTAGACAACATTAGGAGGGGTCAGAGACCGAGGTCTCTGGACCACCCTCTGACGCTCAAGTTAGTATTGGACTCAATGTATAAAGAGTTTTATGGTAGAGAATAACCTGTAGAATACTTGGGCAGGAGTCCCATATTTATAGTTGTTGGCGATTAGCATTTCCCCTTTTGATGGAGAATTAGTTGCATAGGGATCATGCCCATATTTAGGAGATTTGGCAGATGCTTTATCTGAATGGGAATATCTCTAAGATATTCGTTTTATATATACTATATTTATTATAAGTTTGATCGACTCGGAATGACCAAACCGGGCCATACCTCTACAATAAAAAAAATTGAAATGGAACACTAACATGAATAATCTGCTAGTACTTCTAAATGTTTAACATTAGCTTTAGCATAGATTTCATTAACTGTTTTCACTTTAATATAACATTTTCTTTTCTTTTGTATTTTTGTGACAAGAACATTAAAGTTTAAACATTTTTTTTAAATGAACATAAAATTTTTATACTCTTGAGTTTAATGACTTTATTACTTTGTTTTTTTTCCTTTTCGTTGTTATACAAAGTGTCTTACTGTAATGAACAAATTGTTACTGATCGAAATTGAATTCCTGCCGAATCGCACAGGAGATTTCAGTAACTATTACTTCAAATTATATATGTATTATTGTTAATAACTAAAGCAAATAAAATCCATCACAGTTTATTCTACTGATCAAAATGTAAACTCAATAAGCTATATAAATATCCTCTACAATAATTAGAAATAAGTTAATTATTATTGATTATAAATTAAATATAAATTAAGGATCATACAAAATTTAATTTTGATACACATTTAATTATTTATCAATTTAATTTAAAATTCATTTAATTATTTATCTGTTTATAATTTAAATATTTTGAAAGAAAAAGAAAACAAAGACAAAAGCCATGTAATATTTAAAAATTTAAGTTCAAGAAATTGATGCAAAAGTAGATCGGGATAATGTATAACAATTATTTATTTTTATATATTATTAAATAGGGTGAGGTTCGGCTACGAAGTCCATTTTTTCTACAAAGTGTACAAAGTCATAAAACACTACAGTTTCAGTCATAAAACACACTCAAAACTCACAAATAACAGAATAAAGATCACTAAAACACAATATTTAAACCCTATCAATCCATAAAAACTTCAAACACAACATCATAAAATATGAATATAAAACACAACATGATAATCAACGTAATACACACTAATGTTAGACATTCGATAATCAAAGCCTTATCATCCAAAACACAACACAAAACCCACGAATATGACGTTTTAGTAATCTTCATATTGTTATTTGTAGATTTTGAGTGTGTTTTATGGTTGACATTATGTTGTTTTATGACTTTTTATACTATGTAGAAAAAATAGACTTTGTAGCCAACTCCCACCTTATTAGATATATCAATAACTAATAATATTATGGATTAATCTAATATATTAATTTAATATAAAATTTAATTTAAGTACTCATTTAATTATTTATAGTGCGTAAAGGGAGCTAATAGTAAAGTGATATGATTTGAGGGTAACTTAAATGTATTCATGGACAATAGAATGATGATCTGACCAATTCGCGGTTACCATATACATGTTCATTAAAGGTTTATAGCATACGTATGATAACATGTTGACCCCTCGTATGAACATGAAGGTAATTAGAAGTAACGTTAGTAATGGGACGTTGAGGATGGCTCATAGTGAACAAAATGAAGGAGCGTATATGGTGAATGAGTAGAAATAAATAAATCGATTCATGTTGAAGTGTACCCTTTGAGGGAGTACGATAAAAGATAGGAGTAGGAATAAGAAAGGTTTCGGGGACGAAAGCTCTTTTAAGGGGGGTAGACTTGTAACACCCCAAAATGTGTACATGTCATTATTTTAGTTCTTTTTTATACTGTAACATGTACAAATGATATTATATTGCAAATCATGGCCAATAGCTAACATGTTGATAAATCCTAGGGTTTAATATGGAGCTCGTTGGTTAATACTAACTAACCTAGTTAAAATACCGATGCATATGTCTTCTAGCAAAAGATAAAATGTATTGATCAAATAAAATACTAGATTAAACATGAGGGGCTGAATGTGGCATATGAGAAAGTTAGAATATAAGAAAAGCAAAATGCAGAATTTTATGTATATGTGTGTCTGTGCGTGGACTATAGAAAGAAGGAAGGAAGAACAAGTTCTTCCTAACCTAAATTATGCAAATCTAACCAATTGAATGGTGAAATCCATGCCAATCTTATGCATGAGCCTTAATAAGTAATCATCTATGCTTGTTTAACATGAGGTAAGTCGAATTTCATGATTTGATGATTTTTGTAGAAAGTGAGTTGCAATCAATCCATGAGTTTATGTGAAATTAGTATGGTTATGAGTTATAATCACCTCATAGAACAAGAATTATGCTTAAATTCGTTCATCTTGATGATTCAAAGTGAAAACCTACTTGTAGTAGGAATATGATGAATTATGATGATCATGTAGGTGCAAATAGGATTAATGTTGATGTATGAACTTATATATTATGAAGTATTGTTAGATAAATTGATGTGGGGTGAAGTTTATGTGAAATTGATTAATAATAATCATCCATGTTAAGAAATAGGAAGAATGTGCATAGATTACTTGTACATTATGCTTATAGAATAGTGCGCACACAAGGTATTTGATGAAATGTCTAAACGACAACAATATGTGAAAATTGTACGCAAATTGTGGCTAAATAAGTATAGAAGAAGATAATGATATATTTTTTAGCAAACTAACGTGAAAGGTGTATTTTAGATAGAAATCATGTGGAAAAATTGATTGTTAGTATCTTGTTGTAGGAGCGTGCTTTAGGAGCTTGTACTCTATGCTTGAAGATATGTCACACTTTATGCACTTAGTTGATTGTGTAGTTGGGATCAAGGGATGAAGTAGTGCCATTATATGATATGTGGAATGAAAAGATGGGACTTCTAGCTTATACATTGTGTTGTTGGAATTTGACGAGTAAAGGTCAATGTAGGCTATGAATGTGAAATGAATGCAATATTGGAATGTGCGTTTATACTAATGATGTGGTATCCATGATGACATGAAAGTATAGGATCATGTCAAGGTGGCGGAAAGCATCGAAGGCTAAGGGAAAGGATATGAAGAAACACGTACGAAACGAGCACTCGAGGTAAGTGATTTCTAAACGAAATGATTATTAATATTTTCACATAATGAGTTTGAATTGTGAAAAGAATGGGAATCACTGACGAATAAGTAAATCATAATAGAATGAACATAAGTAGGATTGTTTTGGGTGAATGATAGATTATTTATAATTAGAAATGTTTAGTACGATCAAACGAGTCAAAACAAGAAATTAACTCACGGCGAGATTCACCCATTGATTCTTTTTCATGCCCGTATAATCTTAGTTCTATCTTGGTACTCCGTAAGGTGTCCGTAAGGCTCCTTTTTTCTTCACTAGACATGTATAACTCATATTCACGTAAAAGTATAAACTTAATAGATTAAATATCAAATGTAAACACGCATAAAGATGGAATGGTAAACGGGTACGTGCGGAAAACGATTATTAATCATGGATTCGTATGCGTGGGTTGTATATAGCTATGTCATTAAATCTTGAATGAACAATCAAGCTAGAATATGCTTACATGCAGGTGAAGACGGAACTTGTTTATAATTATATCAATTCTCGGATAATCATATGCATGAATAGGTATGGTATATTGAATGCGTTTTAGTGAATGGAATCTTATGTAGGTATGTATACGTGGAATCACAATGGGTATAAGTAGTAGAGAACTAGTAAGTGTGAAGTTGGTATGAGACATGTATATATGTACATGAATATGTGAAAAGGGGTGTAACCGTGTTATAGATTAATGAATGCGTACCAATGGTTGGTGTCCTTTTTTATGAAGATGTTGTGTTTGAATATGTTGAGATTACAGGGTTTGCTAACTATATTATTATTAAGTATGTTTGGAAGTGTAAGTATATGAATGTCGGTCTTTCGAAGAGTTGATATCGTATTGAAGTGATTGACATGTAGAAGGATAATCGAATGAAGTAATTTACGCAGTTAGAATGTGATGTGGTCATTTAGCATATACATTATTTTACATTTGATTGTCACCACTTGCTAATGGGTTGGTTGTATGTAGTGATTACAGGTTAACGGAATCATGAATCATCATCATGGAACATAGGCGGTTAAAGATCGATTCGTATCATAGATTGTACGGGAAAATGTGGTCATGTAGATAGTAAACTTATGATATGTTATGTATTAAATGAAACAGAAAAATGTAATTACCGTTAAAGACACACCATAGAAAGGACTTTCAATCATTTTAGAATGTTTTTAATAAAATAAATTTTATGATACGTATTTCCGTTGCGTCTTTTCAGTCTAAGCGTGTTAGGGTCTTACAAGTTGGAAAACAAAGACAAATCCATATAATCATTAAAAAATAAAGTTTTGGAAATTGACGCATAGATAAATTGGGATCATGTATAACAATCATTTATATTTATATATTATTAGAAATATTATATATTAATAATATTAGAGATTAATCTAATACATTAATAGCATTAATTTAGTATATAAATGAATTAGATAAGAGAATGTCTCATGGGATTAGATGGAAATAAATGAAATGAGAAAATGTCACATGGCATTAGATGTATTTTTTTGTTAGTATTAGATTTCCTAAAGATCTCTTAAAATTTAAGTTTTACAAGTATAATTGCTTAGAGAACAACATATAATGCATACCTTTTGAGGGTAAATTTGTCTTTTAAATAATATTTACACCTTTACCTCTTTATAACTTACAGTTTCCCCCTTATCTTTTATCCATGTATTCCTTAATTTTATATTTCTTTATCTTCCTCTTATATCTTATAATATATTATGTTTTACAAAAATTTGAACATACCTCTAAAAAATCTTTTTTTGTCATCGTGTCGATATAAATTTTATTCGATATCGACATGCAAATTATACTGTACAAATTATTCATGCCTGTAAGTCCCTAAAATCCAAATCTAACTACGATATCACACAATCACCAAGGATGGGCGGAATCCAAACTTGGTGATATTCAAGAAAACCAAAAAGATGAAAGAACAACACGAATCAACTTAACACCTTGCACATGATTCTATTACTTGAACAAGCAAAACCGTCTGGTACAAGATGGAGGCTCTC
Organism: Scalesia atractyloides; assembly: GCA_947069175.1. Classification (NCBI taxonomy): domain Eukaryota; kingdom Viridiplantae; phylum Streptophyta; class Magnoliopsida; order Asterales; family Asteraceae; genus Scalesia; species Scalesia atractyloides. The sequence continues at coordinate 24,774,311 of CAMTDV010001632.1, forward strand.
TAGAGAAAAGCCAAAAGTTTAACCCTACAAATGACATAAGCTTAGCTTATATACCTATGATAAGGGCATGCCCCTCATGGGCTTACCTATGGGCTTGCCTGGCCCACATGGCCTATGGCATGCCCAAATGACCTATAAAGGTCCAAACCAAATATAAACTAACCCATTTAATCCTAGTTAGCTACCATAGACCGTTGCGTATATTTGATGCATCAGTCTCACACTTATAGGACCTAACAATCTCCCCCTAGACTGGTGCATCTAATTGTCTTCATAGCATAAATTCAGCAACGTCTTCAACAGAGTCTATGGTTGTCGCTATGTTGTAAGTGTTGTGGAAGTCAGTCTCACACTTCTAGGACCTCACACTTCAACGAACTCTCAGCACCGGGTCTCTTTCTTCTGCTCTTGTAGTTAGCTTCATATCAGGATCTTGATCAGCTTTGCTTGAAACATCTTTGTCAAAAAGAATGTGAGAGGAGGAATCTCAGCAGCTCTTTTCTTCTTCAATCGTTCTCTTTCAAGTAAGCTGGTTCACATGTATTTCTTCAAATGTACTATCACTATCAGACGATGACTGGCATCTGGTTATTCTGACTCAGGTACACTTTGCTGTTGTGATGCTTCATGCTTTGTCGGCAACTAACAGCATCTCAATTTCAGCAACCCTTGTTTCTTGATCTAAATCAAGATCTACACAATTCTCAGAAATTTATAAGCAAACATTCTTATGCAATAGGGAGAGTACCGCATGAACACTTGGTACATCCAAGTACTTGTACTCGAATCAAAATTCAAATTTCTTTCATCTTTTGATGATTAGTTAAATCTTCAAGAACGGTTAATAATTTTCATAACAGAAAGAAAGCACTCTATTTTTGGATTTTTGGATTTTCTATTTTTTTTATTTTAGAATATAAGAATATAAATAGAACGCAAATAAACGAAGAAACTAACTCAGTAGTTATAACTATACAATTGCAATGGGATCAAAATCGTTTTCAGGCGGATCAAGGAACACTTTCTAGCGCGAACTTATTTAGACTGGTCTAAGCAATTGCCAATATGATTGTCCACTTAAACTTTAACGCTCAACTTTCATTTTCAACTGTGTGATGTGCTTAAGGTAGTATTATACTATAATACCCGTGTGTCCCATACCATGACATACCCCCGCGATCAAGGTAAGCACAACGATTCATCGTAGCAGGTGAGTATACTGAGAGCATCCTTTATCTTTTACAACGTCAGACTATTGGTGAACAGGCCAGTATATTCGTACAGCAGAGTGATCAATAATATCTGACGAGGGTTAGGCAAATACCTTATATGGTATGTTTGACTTTTCAAGCACATGGAATTTTCTCGTGATGAGATTTCCTTTCTTTTAAGGTTTTGGCCCTTCTATATTGGCTCTTTTAAGGATATCCTGGTTGTGCCTAGGTCTGCATGTATCTAGATGCAACAGAAGGGCAGCCCTGATATCCAGGATGACTCATCAGCATAAAGACCCGAAACTTCAGATGTTGGCTATCTATCAACGCAGGATTTTAGACCATGAAATCATACGCCGATGGTATATTACCCACAAGATACATAGTTCGTTATGTTTATATCACTTAGTATCTTTAATCACTTTGAGCGTTAAGCCTACCGACATATCACATTAGATCCTAGTCTTTTCACCTACGACACCTTATATGTGTCAGTCACGCCCTTTATTACGAATATTCATTTCATTTCCCTTTTGATGCAACAAGACTTTTTGAATTTTCCTGTTTTTCAAATGTTTTTGCATTTTATGTTTTTCAAATGTTTTTGCATTTTATGTTTTTCAAATGTTTTTGTATTTTTTTGTTTTTCTCCCCCTCAAACAATGCATATATACATATATCTCCCTCTTCCCCCCTAAATTTGTGCATCACACTTTATGCACAAATTTACCTGATAAAGAGAACGTATGGACAAAGTTTTAAACAAAAGAAAAGGAAAATGTTTTTGTTGTTTTTGCTTAAAAAAAACCGTTCTGTCATTAGATTAAAGACTAATCAAATTCAAAGTTAAAGCACGGAATTTAAATTTGTACCTTTTCGCTGATCTTTTCTTAGCTCATCTCCTCCAAAGGAAACATCGGACTCGTAAAAAAATTGAACTTCTTGCAACAGTGAGATGTTATCCGATATGTCCCTTGAACAACCGCTATCAACATTCCAGAGATTGTCAACAACTCCTCCTTGGTTGTTCCTGAAAAATAAGGAGATTAGTAAGACAGTGGGACCCAGGTCATCGTGGTCCTGAGTTTCCCTGAAGCATCAAAATAAGACACTTCTTTCAGACACAAGTCCCTTTTTATTTCGAGGATTGGTGATGTTGCTGCCACTTTGGATTTGGGTTTCCAAATCTGTTTCATTTTAACAAACGCGGTTGTTATCTTTGATTGAGCAACTTTGGCTGTTTCAGGTTTAGTCATTTTAGAAATAGATTTTTTTTCTGAACAGCCTTGCGTTTGTTTTTGGCAACATTCCAATCCTCATCAGATGGTTTAACCTTGGGATTCACATTCTTTATTGCCTTAGGTGATAATACCTTCATCGGCTTAGAATGATTGTTATCTTTAGGTGTAACCTCTGATTTTGAGCATAGTAGGGTACATAGGAACTATGTGTGTAGTTCCGAGCAATGTGACCAGGAATCCTGCAATTGAAGCACGGGTGTCTCTTCACATATAAAACATTCTAATCAGCTTGATTTGCTCTTACAGGCCGTGAAGGATGAACAGGTCTCTTCTGTGCTTGATTTCCTTGCATGTTTCTTGCAGACGAATATGAATTTGGATGTTTATACTTGTTGTTTGCAAGGGCCTTCTTCATTTGTAGAGATTTCTTTTGATTCTTCTTGTTTTGTTTAGATGTCATGTTCAGAAATCTCCCCAACCTTTCCAAAAGCTTTGCTAGCACAGTCAAAAGCATATTTTTCACATTTGTCATTAATGACCTGCTTAACAAAAGCATTTTTCACATCACTAGCCTTTTGAGGGCTATTACTACCCGCTGATGATTTTGGAGAGCGTGATTGTCCTTGACGTTTGGAATTCTGCTTTCTTCATCTTCGATTGGCTCGTTTCTGCTCCTTTAGCTTGCTCTGAATCTTTTCATCACAAGCAGAAGGTTCAGATTGTTCAGTTTGCGCACTTGGAGCCTTGTTCATATCAGCTCTTTCTTCATCAGCTCTGATACCAATTGTAAGTCCCTAAAATCTGGATCTAACTACGATATCACACAATCACCAAGGATAGGTGGAATCCAAACTTGGTGATATTCAAGAAAACCGAAAAGATGAAAGAACAACGCGAATCAACTTTAACACCTTGGACACGATTCTATTACTTAAACAAGCAAAATCGTCTGGTACAAGATAAAGGCTCTCTAGAGAAAACCCAAAAGTCTAACCCTATAAATGACATAAGCTTAGCTTATATACCTAGGGTAAGGGCCATGCCCCTCATGGGCTAGCCTATGGGCTTGCCTGGCCCACATGGCCTATGGCATGCCCAAATGATCTATAAAGGTCCAAACCAAATATAAACTAACCCAGTTAATCCTAGTTAGCTACCATAGACCGTTGCGTATGTGCAAGTCTTTTAATGCTGAAATTAGTTACAAAAACATTAAAATAAAATTCAAATGGAAAATGGTTAGTGGGGTGGGGTAGTTACATGGAGTGAGGTTAGTTTTCAGAAATATAATTTGACCTGCTTAAAAACAGAAAATTATAGTCACAATTAAATCCGATCCACCCACTAACACACTAACAGATACAAAACCAAAAAAATGTGTTTAAATCAATCTATAAATCCATAACTTGCAAAAAAAAGTGACACTAAGTTTACAATTTTAGATTCTGAAAAATTAATTTTTGTATATTATGATACAAATCTACACTAATTTTGTAATAATAAATTCTAATAATAATATCTTAACTAACTAGAATTTGTCATGTTGTCTCTCATCCCATATTTTCATAAATACAATTAGGTTTAGTGATGCGTATTTATAGAGGATATTTATAATAAAACACTAAACAATTATATGTGATCTAAACAAAACATCAAACAATTATATGTATGGAAAAACTATCTTTAAATATAGAGGATATTATAATAAAACATTAAACATTAAACAATCATATGTAATATAAACAGAACATCATACAATTATATGTATGGAAAACTATCTTTAAATTTCTAACAATTAGCGATTGTAAAAGTAAATAATTCTTAGAGGTTGTTTGTCAGAAAACCACAAACTACTTCTTACATTTCTGATTAGTATTTGGATTTTAAATTAGCTTACCATCCATGTTCTCCTATTTTCCTGTTTATTAGTCAAATATTCAAATTAGCCCATATAGCTCCTACTTTTTAGTTTTATAGTCTGATTTTACAATCTATGTCTATCTTAAATCTAATTCATTTGTCTTGTGATAGTCTTAGAATTCTCTACGGGTGGCTTTCATTCAATATTGATTCTTATTTGTTACGTAACCTTTTAGTCCATTATGATTAAATTGTTTCTATGGTTTCCCTAAAAAAAGCACACAAATGTTCATTTACCTAATAGAACTATTGTTCACATGAGCACACAGATAAATTCAAAGACAACCATAATTTCTATCTGGTCGAGTTATTAAACTCACTAAGGGTTGTTTGGTAGCCTCTAAATCGGCTAGTGATAGAGTGTATTTGATTCACTTTAAAGACACCTCTTTACAGTTTATGAAGCCTCATAATGTGTAAGTTGTAGAAGAAAGCTGACTGATTCAGAAGCTACCTCTTAATCGGCTATGCCTCTTAATGACTTAACACAAGTTTGCCAAATAGCCCCTAACTGTTAGTGGTTTGTCACCTTATAAACTTCGTTTAAGAATTGGATGCTCTATAATATTGTTAAGTAATACCGATCCATCACATGGTCTATATAGTAGCAAAAATTGATATGTAGAGGCTTACAGCGCCAATGTTATTGATGTAAAGTTAGCTGGGGAGTTAGTTACCAGGAAACATATGGGAAAGAAAGTATTTTTGCTAAGAATACCTCTACGTCTTTCATAGGATGACATGTTCCTGTTTAAGCTAAAAAGAAAATAGTTTCAAATTCGTCTCCGCTTTTCCATGACAATAAACGAATCTTGGGGTCAAACAATTCCCCATGTTGATGTTTATCTTCCTGATTCTATATTTTCACATGGTCAACTTTATGTGGCGTGATCATGAGGAATATCACGCAAAAATACAAACGTGTTAGTAAACCTTGCTAAAGATTTCAGACAATACGGAGTATACACCTGAAATGTTGTCTATCGGGAGGTGTTACATGATGGATGAACTACTTTTAAATTCAACATAATGATTTTTAATGCATTTTGTTGTTTAAGCAATTACATCATAAATATATACTTACAACACAATTTCATTTTATTAGTTCACACACTTTGGTCACTTTTATTCACTTGTTCATATTTCTCTTATACACAAATTAGGAAGCTGTTATGGATGAGACAAAAAGCAAAATGAAAGATGTGTCAGATACCTATACGAAATATCAAAAATATTGCAATATATGTAATTAAGATAGTTAACACTATGTTTTATTAGTGGCCAAACCTCCAAACCTGCTCCAATAGATGGAGCAATTAAAGAGGAGAAGATATAAGAAACGCCTCCTCCAGTAGATGCAATAGTGAAAAAAGAACAAGAAACTCCTAGGAATCGTTTTTATAACAGTCTCGATGATGAAGAATGGTTATCAAATTATCTAGATGGATAGTTGAAGTTTGTAAGGCTTACAACTGAATTACAACTCATCATAATGCAAGTGGTTGGTAACTGGATTTTTATTTTAAATTGTTACGTTTATGACTATTATTTTTGTATTTGTGAATGCGTTTATTGAGATACAACAATGGTTTTAATACATACTTGATACTTTTTATGTCAAATTATTATTTAATTGACATGTGTAAGGCTAATGAGACCGCTACGATATAAGTGAACCTTCGAGTTGGTTAGATCTCCCCTCCAGTTATAAATATGCCTAAGTGTTGCGTTTCCATAGCAACGCGCGGACACCCTAGTAGTACAAAAATATGAATATTCTGGATGTCTTACTAATTACAAATAGCAAGAACCCAATAAGCATACCTAAATCACTCACTGATTATATATGCTCAATTAGGGACAATCTCGTAAATATTTGTAACTAGTCGTTTCCAGAAATCAAACCTGTAAATTAATTGAAACAAAACTCCTGTGTATAATTATTGAAAACTAACTTGGTAAACTTCGCTACCAGTGAATAATTTAATCAAGCCATGAAAAACTAAAGAAATAGAAGTGTAGAATCCACAGTTAATGTCGATTAGTTAAGGGTTCCAGTAATCGTAATCAATCGATTGCCGTGGTGTGGATGGCCTTGAAGATTCGAATAGACAATTCAAGTGAATGGAGGTACTTTAGGGTTCGTTAACGCTTTTGCATGCTGCAGTGTGGATGGTGGTTGGCGAATTCAACAGAATAACTGCTACAACAAAGATGTGATTAATGATTCGTTTTTGGTTCTAAACTTTCTTATGCTAATTTGAGTATATATTTGGCGTGTTGTGCTAATTAGTTTAGTCCGGCTTACTAATAGGGGTGTTCTTCAAATCAAATAATAAATTTTCGTTACTCAAATCAAACTTTTTGATTTTTTTTATTTTTGCTTGAATTCATATTCTATTAGAAACTCGCCAATTTGATTCGAATTCGTATTCGAATAAATTCGTTCTGGTTCATATTAAAATATGTAAAAAACTACCAAAATCCAAACTTTAACACCAAGTATAGATTATAAAGTAGGCACAAATCACAATATCACATTAAAAAGTTCAAAACTAGTGTGGTGATGCATGATGGTGACTGGTGCGGCGATGGGGATTGGAGATGGTGGCTGGTGCGGTGATAGGGGATGGAGAATGGTGGTTGGGCAGCGACGGGGATTGGAGATGGTGGTTGGTGCAGTGATAGGGGATGGAGAATGGTGGTTGGGCAGCGACTCTACGGCTGAGGGTGATGGTGGCGTTGTTGTTTCAATAGGTTAAGTTCTGGTAATGGTTGATGCAAATAAGTTAAGAGTAAAATGTCATTTTCATCTCTAAGGTTTGGCCGCTTTTATGACTTTCGCCCCTGAGGTGTCATTTTCAACAAAAAAAAAAGTTAAATCTTATCATTTTCATCCCTTAGGTCCAAATTTTGAGGGACGGAAATCGCAATAAATTGTCAAACTCAATAATGAAATGTCAATAATACGCAAACTGGAAGGACTTAAATGCAAAAAAAAAATCATTTTAATTAATTTAGCAAAAAAGAATAAACATTACAGACAAATTTTGGCATTTTACTTGTAATTAAAAATTAAACTTGATTTAACGTAAAATTGATTGGTTATAAAAAAAAAGATTAATATTAGATGACTCATCACCTACAATATAGTCCAAATACTCCCTTTTTACTTTGCATTCAAAATAATCAGTAAGACTACAAAAATCCAAATAAAAGATATATCCTAGTGACGATATTTGAGCTCTCATCTTATTGGAATTATTAGGGAACCGCCGTTTGGTGAATTTACAAGGTTAAATAAATGTAGCTTATATACAACGACCTCTTTAATTAATTATAGCTAACTGTTTAACTAATCTGTAATGTACTGTTAATGTTATAAAAGCCAATATTTGCAAATACGCTTCATATTTTATGTGGAAAAAATGATGGCAACCATGGGTAACGTTGTCATCACCATTGTTATAGTTTTGATAGGGAGGGTGGGGTGGAAATTACTAAACTGGGCATGGTTAAAGCCAAGGAAGTTAGAAAGGTGGATGAGAAATGAAGGGTTTAAAGGTAATTCGTACAAGCTGGTGACAGGTGACATGAAGGAGCTTGCACAAGCGATGAAGGAAGGTAAATCAAAGTCGATCCGATCTCACATGATATCGCGGCACATGTTCTGCCCTTCGATCACCAAATCATTACCAAATATGGTATTTTTCATGATTTTATATCTGTGTTTATTGAAGTTTATTGTGCTGTTAAAAAGAAAATGTGTGTGTGTTACTCTTTGAATACACCTACGGGATATTTAAGAAAAGCAATTCGCAAGTCTCACATCGTCATGTACCTTGGAGCAGTCGTTAGGGGTTGAATCTCAATCGAGTGTTATTCGATAATCTAAGTGTTTAATTTGTATACATAAGTTTGAATTTATATACCTTAAGTATACGTGAAGTTTTATATAATGATAAATTACCACACAAAAATAAAAAAAGTTCCTTTATTTACTTTATTTAATTTAATTTTATAGTTAGTCGATTGTAAACTATGTTATGCTATGAGAAGACCAAAGAACACATGATATAAGAAAAAAGAATCAATTTTAGAGTATTTTAACTCTTTGAATTTATCATTTCAATAATATAAATGTTTAAAAAGTTCGTTATAGTTATGAGAAGGTATATATATATATAACTTGAAAAAGTTTTTTTTTTCTTTTTTTACTTTTTGCATTTGTACCTAATGCAAGATACCTATGATATCTTCCAATTTAACGGTAGAATATAAGAGTGTTAGTCTTAATCACTGTAATATAAAGAAATGAGAACTAGAGATAGTCATAGGAACATAAAAGCTTAACTACCGAAACCAAAATTTTCAACAAATCAAATGGACGATGAAATCGGTAATTTACTCTATATCTAATTAAGGTTGCATGGTCTGAACCAACCCGAATTCTAAGCTATAAATTCAATTCTATTTGACAAACAGGACTCGTTGTGTTGCAGGAAAAAAGTCATTTATATGGTTTGGCCCAACCCCAAGAATTTACATCATGGAACCAGAACTCATTAAGGAGATATTGTCAAGGCCCAACGACTTTTTGAAGCCTCACCCTGACCAATTTCGAGATAGTGTCGTGAGTGGACTTATAGTCTCCGAGGGTCAAAAATGGGCCAAGAATCGTCAAATAATGAACCCAGCTTTCCATCTTGAAAACATCAAGGTTGGTTCATTGCTCTAGAGACAAAATCATCGTAATAGAATTGACAAAATAAATATTGACTTTTATTTTTTTTAATTAAATATATTATAAAGCATTCAATAAAAAAACATTACATAAGGCTAGGAATTTAGCTAAAACAAAAATCTTTTAAAAGTACAATGAAGACCATAAAATAAATCAATAGCATGCCAAATAATTTGTAGTTGGTATTTAATTGGCTCTTTACATATGTATAGTCTTGATTGTATGTTTTTGTGGACTCAGTACTACTTTTCAAGTGTTCTTTTTTTTTTCTAGCCTTCTTAGCCAACTTAGCTTATGTGATTCTTGATTTTTTTTTATATGTTCATGTTTAAGTGTGCTAAAAAGTCCAAAATATCTACTCTCATGAGTTTCCTAACTTTAAATCTTTTTACAATCTAAAGAAACTTGTTAATCGATCATGATCGTTGCACAGAGTATGTTTCCGGCGATTTGTTCAAGTTGCCGCGATATGATCAGCAAACTGGAAAAACTTACTGCTGGAACTGGTCCTGTGGAAGTCGATGTGTGGCCGTATATTGATAGCTTGGCTGGAGATGTTCTTGCACGAACAGCTTTCGGTAGCTCTTATGAAGAAGGACAAAAGATATTCCAACTCCAGAAGGAACAAATGGATCTAGCAATGCAAAACTTGTTAATGCTTTATTTACCTGGAGGAAGGTAATTAAGATTACTCACAACTATCTAAAATGTTTCTATTGTTAATGACATCCATATATACACGTTTAATGAAGTTCATTTTTTTAATGTAGGTTTATACCAACGAAAGTGAACAAGAAGTTTAAAGAAAATGACAACCAGCTTCGATCAATACTCCTAGACATAATCAACAAAAAGAAGAAAACGATCGCGACGGGAGAAGGTTGGAGCGATGACTTACTTGGGCTTATGCTAAAATCAAATTTGAAAGAGATCGAAGAAGATGGAGTGGGAATGAGCATGGAAGAAATAATTGATGAAGGCAAACTATTTTACGTTGGTGGATCCGAAACAACCTCAAGTTTAATGATTTGGGCCGTTTTCTGTTTGGGCCTGCATCAAGATTGGCAACACAAAGCCCGAGAGGAGGTTCTACAAGTTTTTGGTACTCAAGAACTACATTATGAAGGACTAAAACATCTCAAGATTGTTACCATGATACTAAACGAGGCTCTTAGGCTATACCCGCCCGTAGTCATGGCGATTCGAGCTACAAACAAGGAGACAAAGCTCGGAAACATGATGATGCCAGCGGGAGTGAACATAGCTTTGCCGATGATTCGTGTCCAACGTGACCGAGACATATGGGGTGAAGATGCACTAGAGTTTAAACCTGAAAGGTTTGGGGAAGGAATTGCGCATGCGACCAAAGGACTTGGTTCAGGGTGTTTCTTTCCGTTCACGGGTGGTCCTCGAGTTTGCATCGGGCAAAACATTGCGATGGCGGAAGCAAAGGCGACAGTAGCAATGATTCTGCAACGGTTCTCGTTTGAGCTCTCTCCGTCTTACAAACATTCTCCTTTTCCTATGTTCACTCTTCCGCCTCAGTTTGGTGTTCCGTTAATTTTACGTGAAATTTAATGGATTTGCTGATTAAGAAAAATATAAAGTGTACGTCTTTGATTAGATGATAGGTGCGTGTTGTTGTTCAAAATATGTGTCCACTATTTATTGTCGTTGGTGTTGAGAATGAATGAATGAATGATAATGGTGTTCAATTTGCTTTAATTCAAGTATGGTTGTAATTTTGTTATTGAAGTTTATCCTTTTTTGTTTATTAATAAGAGAGGTAAAAAGGTCAATTTAATACCTAACAAACATTTGCAAAGCTTGATAAGAACATAATTTGTTATAGTTTGTCAACTAGTGGAAACCAGGTGAGTAGTTTTGGTTTACAATGATCAATTTGTGTGTAGTGTGATGATTAGCGTGTGGAAGTGGTAACCTTTAGTTTGGAGAGCCTTGACAGGAGTTCATCTAAGAATTAGAAAATTTTTACTTGGACTAGTTTGATAGAGGGAAGCATTGCTCAAACTCTAGAAGATGATAACTTAGGCTACGAGTGTAGTTACGAGCTTATAAGCGGTGAATGGAATGATGTTGATGAGCCATATCATGTGGAATTTAGACTTTGGCTTAGTTTTCGGACCCGAAATACATCAATCAGGACTCCGATTTCAAAACTGAAGCCTTTTTTCCCCAAGTCTATGAATTATGTAATCTTTCATTTATTTTACTGTAAACATGTAGCTTGTTGATTATTTTTCTAATTTATATTATGTTACTAGTTTCAATATTCAAATGTTAGTTGTCAATTTCAAGACTTAAGAACACCTGCCAAATTTAAAAATCCTATAAAAGGAGTCTCATGTAATGTGGGAAACACTCGGTAATATATCGATCTTTTCTAGAATTTCTCTTTATTTATTTCCATGCTTCTGTTCAATGTTATATCATTTGGGACGTGTTTCCGATAACGAGTTTTGTTCGATGCATCCATCTTCATCACTTAGTTGTTTACTAGAGTATTCAAGATTATCATGTTTAAGCCGTTCAACATGTTCGCTACCTGGTATGTTTGGAAATCATCGCTGAAATTAATTAGGCGTCTGGGCACTAAAATCAAGGGGGCTCTGAGTGGGTTGTCGGGCACATAATTTAAGGGGTTTAGACACCCCGTATAGGTCTAGACTGAGTGTCCATGAGGTTGGTGTTTTTTTTAGTTGAAAATAGATGTTTTGGTGGGGTAATTTAAGTTGATTTTTAAAAAAAGTTTTATTTTTTATATAAAATATTTTACTGTTTCAAGATCGGCCCTTTAAAAATATTGGATCGTTTAAATATTACATTGTTTTTACTATTTTACTTTTTCAATAACAGTAATATTAAAAAGAGAAAACAAAAAAATAAAAATATACGCCGCGTATAGGGCTAGACTTGGCGTCTAGGTTTGTTTAAAATACTATTATACCCCTGAGTTAGGGCTAGACTGGTGGCAAATCAGGGCTATAATAGTCTTTTAGACCCCAGTTGCCAAGTCTAGCCCTATATGCGGCATATAGTTTTATTTTTTTGTTTTTTTTTCTTTTTAATATCAATAACACTAATATTTATTATAAAAAAACTCATATTAACATTAATAACACCAATATTAATTATAAAAAAACTCATATTAATTATCGTAACATTAATATTAAGTATATGATGCCTATATGAGACTTATACTACACTATATGAGACTTATATTACACAAAACGATACGATATGAGACTATAGGAAGATACAACACTCGTATAGGCATGTAGGTATGGTATAACTCTCGGATAGAACTATACAAGACTTATAGGGACCTATACGAGATCATTACACTACTCTATGATACGATACTACATCCATAGGCCCATACAATGTCTATACGAGACTTATTCTACATTATACGATACGTACGATACAATATGATACGAGACTATATGATAAGATATAACACTTGTATAGGCATGTATTTGTAGTATAGGTCCCCTATAGGTCTTGTATAGGCCTATTGGCATATACGGGTGTTGTATTATATCCTATAGTATCGTATAGTATAGTATCGTATAGTGTATAATATAAGTTTTATATAGGTCCCCTATAGCTCTTGTATATGCCTCTTGACCTATACGAGACCTAAACCAAAAATATAGTCCTATACGAGACACATACTACACCTACAGGCCTATACGAGTGTATCGTATTGTAACGTATCGTATCACATTTTAAACAACCATAAACGCCCAGTCTAGCCCTGTACATGGCATATATTTTTATTTTTTGTTTTCTCTTTTTAATATTAGTGTTATTGATATTAAAGAGAAAAAAATATATATGCCGCGTATAGGGCTAGATTGGACGTCTAGTGTGGTCCAAAAGACCATTATAGCCCTGTTTTGCCATCAGTCTAGCCTTAATTCAGGGGTATAATAGTCTTTTAAACAACTCTATACTCCCAGTCTAGCCCCTGCATACGGCAAATATTTTTATTTTTTTTGTTTTCCCTTTTTAATATTAGTGTTATTGATGTTAAAAATTGAAAACAAAAAAAATAAAGTTATGTGTCGCGTACAGGGCTAGACTAGGCGTCTAGTGTGGTCCAAAAGACCATTATAGCCCTGTTTTGCCACCAGTATAGCCCTAACTCAGGGGTATAATAGTCTTTTAAACAACCCTAAACGCCCAGTCTAACCCTGTACACGGTATATATTTTTGTTTTTTTTACTTTCTCTTTTTATATTAGTGTTATTGATATTAAAAAGAGAAGACAAAAAAAATAAAAATATATGTTGCATATAGGCCTAGAACGGGCGTATAGTGTTGTCAAAAAGACCATTATAGCCCAATTTTGCTACTAGTCTAGCCCTCACTCGGGGGTATAATATTCTTTTAAACAACCAAATACGCCCAGTCTAGCCCTGTATACGACATATTTTTATTTTTTTTTGTTTTCCCTTTTAATATTAGTGTTATTGATATTAAAAAGAGAAAACAAAAAAAATAAAAATATACGCCACATATAGGGCTAGACTGGGCGTCTAGTGTGGTCTAAAAGACAATTATAGCCCTGTTTTACCACCAGTCTAGCCCTAACTCACGGATATAATAGTCTTTTAAACAACCCTATACACTCAGTTTAGCTCTTTATATGACATAAATTTTTATTTTTTTGTTTTCCCTTTTTAATATTGGGGTTATCGATATTAAAAAGAGAAAACAAAAAAAATAAAAATATGTTTCGCGTACAAGGCTAGACTGGGCGTCTAGTGTGGTCCAAAAGACCATTATAGCCCTGATTTGCCACCAGTCTAGCCCTAACTCAAGGCTATAATAGTCTTTTAAACAACTCTATAAGACCAGTCTAGCCCTGTATACGGCATATATATTTTTTTTTGTTTTCCCTTTTTAATATTAGTGTTATTGATATTAAAAAGGGAAAACAAAAAAAATAAAAATATACGCTGCATATAGGGCTAGACTGGGCGTCTAGTGTGGTCTAAAAGACGATTATAGCCCTGTTTTGCCACCAGTCTAGCCCTAACTCAGGGGTATAATAGTCTTTTAAACAATCATATACGCCCAGTCTAGCTCTGTATACGGCATATATTTTTACTTTTTTGTTTTCCCTTTTTAATATTAGACTTATTGATATTAAAAAGAGAAAACAAAAAAATAAAGTTATGTGTCGTGTACAGGGGTAGACGGGGCGTCTAATGTGGTCCAAAAGACCATATAAGCCCTGATTTGCAACCAGTCTAGCCCTAACTCAGGGGTATAATAGTCTTTTAAACAACCCTAAATGCCTAGTCTGTCCCTGTACGGAGCATATATTTTTTTTGCCTTTTCTTTTTAATATTAGTGTTATTGATATTAAAAAGAGAAAACAAAAAAAAAATAAAAATATACCCCGCATATAGGGCTAGACTGGGCGTCTAGTGTGGTCCAAAAGACCATTATAGTCCTGTTTTGCCACTAGTCTAGCCATAACTCAGGGGTATAATAGTTTTTTAAACAACCCTAGACGCCCAGTCTAGCCCTGTATGCGGCATATTTTTTTATTTTTTGATCTGTCTTTTTATATTAGTGTTATTGATATTAAAAAGAGAAAACAAAAAAAATAAAAATATACGTTGCATATAGGGCTAGAATGGGCGTCTAGTATGGTTCAAAAGACCATATTATAGCCTGGTTTTGCTACAAATCTAGCCCTAACTCAGGGTATAATAGCCTTGATTTTAGTGTGTAGACGCCCCGTATAGGTTTAGACGAAGCGTCTTGAAGGTGTGAAATAAGACACTTGAATATGTGATTATATAGACCCTTTTATATCCAAACGAAGTACGTGTCAACTTTGATATCGATACCTGAACTCTCCAAGAAGACTACAAGATAATAAAACTTTTCAAAAGGTACTAAAAATATGGGAAAATGGGATGCAATGTTATATCAACCTTACCAAAGTTTTGTTATACTATAGCACGTGTTGACCGTTGCTTTCATTAACAGTACATAGACCCTTCTAGTATTCTCAATGTCTCTTCCTAGACACGTAACCTTTTTGATGACCTCCCGATAACGATAGTGGACACCATATTTGGGATTTGGACCAAAACAAAATGGATAAATTACAAAAATAGACATTGATCAAAGAACTATACGATTTTTTTTTGCTTTTTCCAATATAGTCATGACCGTCATCTAAAAGAAGGGCTAAGCGGATGCTTTCGCTAACAAACCAAGGGCTTAGGCGTCTTGCAAAAGGTGTAGGCTTAGCCGTCTCAACCGCCTTGCAAAAGGTGTCACTACAAGAAATTAAACATTTAGCGACAAACCCTTTAGCGACGAAATATTTCGTCGCCATAGGTCAGGTATAACAACGAATCTTTGTTGCTATAGGTTTTTCAAGATATTTCATTTTTTGGACCCTATAGGGACGAAAATTGGTTTCTATAAAGTTGACGGGTTGGAGGGAAATTATCCCGCTTTGTGAAAATACTTGTATCAACAAAATTTCGTACCAATAGAAAAATAAAGTTTTCATTTTCATTTTTTTAACCTAAATGTACTAAAAAGCGAAAAAAGAAAATGATGTGGCAACTCAAGAAGCTGATGTGACAACTTCGGTGAAAATGAGCCTGACTATTTTGGTGAAGGCTACATTTCCATGTCTATATCCAAAAACAAATCTAGTCAACATAAATTTTTTAGGTAATCTTCCTAAAAGAAATCCTTTGGACTAATGTCACAAGTTGTTAAATTGATAAAGGACCAGTTTTGAAATATAGTATTGACCAAGTGACAACTTCAGGATCATAGTCAACAGCTTACAGTATTTTCGTTTAGAGAAAAATGGTAGCAGCTGTGGGTAAAGTTGTGATTGCCGTTATTGTAATTGTGATACTGAGATGGGGATGGAAACTACTAAACTGGGCATGGTTAAATCCAAAGAAGCTAGAGAAATCACTGAGAGAACAAGGGTATAAAGGTAATTCATACAGGCTGTTGAAGGGAGACCTCATAGAGCTTGCGACAATGGTTAAGGAAGTTAGATCAAAGCCTATGCCTATCTCCCATGATATCAGTTCACATGTTTTGCCCTATGATCATCATATTTTCAACAAATACGGTAATTTTGAACATGTTACCTGTTATTTGTTATGTGTTTTTGATCATCTTATCATGAAGAAGTTTTTGGAAATATAGGTAAAAAAACTTACGTATGGTTCGGGCCAACCCCACGGGTCTATGTTGCGGACCCAGAACTGATCAAGGAGATTTTATCAAGACCAAATGAGTTCCAGAGGCCACAACATGAGCCACTCAGGGATAGCATCATCGGTGGACTTGTAGTTTCTGAAGGTCAAAAATGGGCCAAACATCGACACATAATCAACCCAGCCTTTCATCTTGAAAGTATCAAGGTTGGTTCTTTTTCAGTTTTTTTTAATTTGTAGATGGTTAAGAAAAATAGCCAATGATGGCCAGTCCAACTGGTCGGAGGTGGGAAGGTTTACCCTCTTTGGGGTTCTTGCCCCGGTTGGTCCTGAGTTCGAATCCAAGCCGTTGGGTAACTCCTAGCATGCAGTTGCCTCTGTCGGGCCCGCCATAGATGGAACGGAACGGGGCTTTTGTGTATTGACTAGTGTCTTCAGAACCAGTTTAGAAATATAATAAGCGCTTACAAGTACTTTTAAAAGTGTTTTGGTTTCTAGGCAATCAGCTTGTTGATTGCCGAGGGAGTAGACTCTAATCATAACTCATTGATTTTCTGTATAATTTTTTTGTCAATAATTCGTTTAACATATAATTGATTTTATCTAATTATGTGTACTATTTAACTTTTTTAACTTGGACATTGTAAAATATTATAATCCAAGTTGTTTCAAACTAGAAAATGTTATATTTCAACAAAATTTATATCAGAATGTCAAAAAATAAATAAATAAATAAAACAATACTGTGTATTTAGACAAATATGAGTTTTCTAAACCAACTAGAAACCAAAATGAAAATCTTTTCCGTTTCTGTTTTATATACATCAATTTTTTTGGAATCATCAAGATCTAATAGATGAATTTATGTGTTTTGATGCTTGCATAGAGTATGCTCTCGGCAATTTGTTTAAGTTGCAGTGAAATGATCAAGAAATTGGAAGCGCTCACAACAGAAAGTGGCGTGGCAGAAGTCAACTTGTGGCCTTATATTGATAACTTGGCTGGAGATGTGATTTCACGAGCAGCATTCGGCAGTAGTTATGAGGAAGCACAAAGTATATTCAGGTTTCAAAAGGAACAAATGGATCTTGCGATACAGTTGTTGTTTATTTTTTATCTTCCAGGAGGAAGGTAACAACGCTCCAATTACTACATGTGTAGGGCGGAACCAAGGGGCGGTCACTGGATTCGTCATATATATTTTTTTAATCAAATCAGAGCTTTTTTAACATGAGTTAGAACCGTCTAGTTCTAGTTTACTGGTTTTGTGAGGTCAAGCCAAGGACCAAGCGTGGTTTACTTTCCAATCAACCCATTCAATATTTAGATCTAGTGAAGTAGTGAACTAAGATTTTACAATTTCTAACCGTTGACTCCTAAATAGGCCCATTTGGGTTTTGGGTATTTTTTTCTCTAATAGACTAAATGGATTAATCTAAAACAGTATAAACTTCAAAAACTTGTAATCGCATTTAGCATATTTTTTTTGAAGCCCTACCCAACTAGCTCTAATATCTATATTACTGTTATGATGGTTTATTTTATACATAGGTTCATACCCACAAAGGCAAACAAAAAGTTCAACCAAAACCGCATCAAGCTTCAAACTCTTGCGAGGGGTATAGTCGACAAGAGGAAGAAGGCAATCGAGACCGGAGAAGCTAGCAACAATGATTTACTTGGAATTTTGCTGGAATCAAATTCAAAAGATTTCAAAGATCAAGGGGATGGAATGAGTATTGAAGATGTGATAGAAGAATGCAAACTATTTTACATTGCAGGATCCGAAACAACCTCTAGTTTGATTATTTGGACCATGGTTTGTTTAAGTTTGCATCAAGAATGGCAACACAAAACTCGAGAAGAGATTTTGGAAGTTTTTGGTACTCAAGAACTACATTTTGAAGGCCTAAAACATCTCAAGATTGTTACCGTGATACTAAACGAGGTTCTTAGGCTATACCCACCTGCAACCCTTGTTCTACGAGCTACCCACAAGGAGACAAAGCTAGGAGCTATGATGCTACCATCAGGTGTGAACATAATCATACCTGTACTCCGTGTTCACCATGACCCTGAAATATGGGGAGAAGATGCAACCGAGTTCAAGCCTGAAAGATTCTCAGAAGGAATAGCGAATGTGACCCAAGGCAAAGGGTCGTGTGCCTTTATGCCATTTGGTGGAGGTCCAAGGATTTGCATAGGGCAAAACTTTGCCATGATAGAAGCGAAAGTAACAATAGCTAAGATTCTGCAACGGTTCTCATTTGAGCTTTCTCCATCTTACAAACATTCTCTGTTCGCAGTGTTTAGTCTTCCACCACAGTTTGGTGCTCACTTGATTTTGCATGCTATTTAATAGTTTGGTTTTGGTTTAGTTACTATGTATCTGAATGATTTTATCATCACACATTTTGGTTGGTTGACAATTGCAGATTTGTGCATTGATGATTATTTTTGGTTGAGCTTTGCCGTCTAGGACTATGGCTAAGTGATTGACTATATTATAATACATTTTGGTAAGATCGAATATTGTCCTGTTACATATAATTTTACTAGTTTAAGAGGTAATTTTTTTTTATGAATTTGAATACCTTAGTATCTTTAACATACCCATTTATTTTACATATATAGTTTTGGAAGGATTATAATCAGTAATTTTAAATTTAAACTAATATATAGCTTTTTAATATTTTATTATATCAATAAATTATTTTTAATATTTACTTTTAACCTTAATATATTTTCATTTTTTCCTATTTACTTTTAGCTTTTAAGATAATTTCATTTTTTTTCTTTTTTAAAATCATATTTTCTTTATCAATTATTTTTGTTTTTAAGAATTCTTTTCTTTTTAAATCATCTTTACTTTATCAATTAATTTGATATTTCTTTAATAACTTATGTTCGTTAAATTTTTTTCTAAAAACTTAAGTACGTAGTTGTGCTTAATTTTTATCCTCGATCAATATAAGTTTTATTAAAAACGAATTTATATTAAAAAATAAAAGTATTTATTTGGTATTGTAAAATGATACGATGATAAACTGAACCGATTCTAGCGGTTTGGCTTTCTAAACAATATGCTACATTTTTAAATAACATTTGTTTTACATTATCATTTGATCCGTTTCGCCGTAACACGCGACGGAAAAGAAAACCTATTATATATTGTTGAACCATGAATAGTAATATTAAATTTTATATCTTACGTTATCTAGAGAGATTTAAGTAATTTATTTTGTTGGTTAGTTAGGATGGAGATCCGATCACTAGATGCCATGTAGCATCCACTAACTTCTATTATTTTTTTGTTTTCCAGAGCAACTATTAACATATATATTATTTATGTTTAGAGAAATCAAAAAATAATTGTATAGTGTGGTTGTTATTGGCTTTATTATCAAATCTAGGTTCAATTCCTACGGTCTGCATTTTTCATCCTAAATGCTTTTTTCCTAAACCCAAGTTATGCTCCTTTATTTTTGTTATCTAAGAACCTTTGATACTATAGTTTATTTTATATTAGTTTTAATAATGTCTTATTTTATTGTTTTTCTTTCTGCAATTTTCCTCATTTTTCATCCTAAATGCTTTTTTCCTAAACCCAAGTTTTATGCTCCTTTATTTTTGTTATCTAAGAACCTTTGATACTATAGTTTATTTTATATTAGTTTTAATAAGTCTTATTTTATTGTTTTTCTTTCTATATTATTGTTAAAATAAAAGGAATTTTATTATTATTATTTTATTATTATTTTTTAAATAAATGTTTTTTAAGACTTATTTAGTTTCGAAAACGCTAATTTTTCTCACTGTTTAACGCCCTACAACGATATTTTCTTATGTCAATTTCTTTTTATGATATTTGATCAATGCAAAAGCGTATTGATATCTACTTTTGCATAATTTTAGCGGTTGTTATATCGAGTACCGGTGTTATACCGAACCATGATCGAACGAACCCGCTGCGTAGAGCGAGTTTATAATAATATATATCTTTTTTAATTATTTGTTGTTTTAATGTTGTAATACTTAATTATTATATTTTCTTTTGACTTTTTAACATTATTTCATTTTTTTCTTTTCTTAAATCATATTTCCTCTATGATTTATTTTTTTATTTTTAATAATTATTTTTTTCTTTTTTAAATAATATTTCTTTTTTTAGTTGATTTGAAATTTTTTTAATAACTTACGTTTGTTAATATTTTTTCTCTTAGCATTCGAGTATAGGTTTTATTAAAAGCAAACATGTATTCAAAATATAGTATTTATTTGGTATCATAAAACGGTAGGATAATAAAATAAACCGATTATGACGGTTTGACTTTCTAAACAACATGTTTCTTTTTCAAATAACGTTATCATTTGCTTTGTTTCGCCGCAACGCGCGACGTGAACAAATCTACTCTATATTGTTGTTGAAGGATGATGAATAGTAATATTAATTTAAAGTAGTAATATATTGTTTTTTCAATATTATATTATTTTAATATTATAATACTTTATTATTATATTTACTTTGAACATATTTCCTTTGTTATTTTTTTAAACCATATTCCCTTTTGTCATTTACTCTTTGTTTTTCATAATTTTTTTTCTTTTTCGTTTTTAAATGATATCACCTTTATCAATTAATTTAATATTTTTTAATAACTTTCGTTCGTTAATTAAAAAAACTTAAGTGCATAGTTGTGTTTGTTTTTCCCCATGAAGATTCCCATATAAATATTGTTAAATATGAAGTTGTATTCAAAATATAGTATTTATTTGGTATCGTTTTACGGTACGATAATAAACTAAACCGGTTCTACTGTTTGACTTTTGAAACAACATTCTTCATTTTCAAATATCGTTTGTGTAACATTATTATTTTCTATGTTGCACCGCAACACGAGACACCAATAAGACGTAGCACCAATTATTAGAAAAAAGGTAAATGGATACTATTTATTATAAATGCCATAAATTAGTTAACTTCCTTTTGTAGTTGTTACACTTTTTTTAGCGACAAATTTCTTTTAATCCCTACCAATCATTTGTGTGACTTGAACGGCCCAAGGCTTTCCCCTTCCAAACGCACTTGTTTGAAGGCTTTTGCTTTTACTAATAGCTTTTACTAGTTTCTGTGTTAATGTGTTGTGTTTTACACGGTATCATATGAACACCTAACTAGTAAATTTATATGCATCTAATTTAAGAGTAGACAATTAGTTGATTATAAAAACATGAGCTATAGAATACGGCGCTCGTTTAATTAAACATACAAGATTTTTCGTCCTTTGGTGTTACTTGTCCATAAGATATGGAAAAAAACCAAAGGTGACCTGATGACACAATGATCGGATTCTCAAGAAATTTTGATTAAAGAAAACGAACGGTCAAACCAATATAAAAGACGCCCTTATACAAGGAATCTTAAATTTGACAGGTTTGTCAGATTAAAGAAATTACATAAAAGACTAATTCTTGAAACTAAATCATAATAGAAATGTAGAGTATATTGATCAATTATTTTTGTGTTGTAAGCTAAAAAGATAAAAGGATTGAAGATCAAATAAATAGAAGGGAAATCTTGAGTTACAGAAATCAGAGTCTTAAATGATTAATTAAGTTCTAACATGTAAGCCAGGCGGAGGATGGAATTTTTTACCGTAACAATGAGCCTAATCGGTATCGGTATCGGTTTTAGTATTTTTGGTATTCGATAAAAAGCATATTGGTATCGGGTTTTTTTCAGTATTTTAGTATATAGTACCGAATCGGAATTTGTTGGGGAATTTTGTATACCACGATTAATCAAAGAGGCATGTAATCACTTTCAAATCAAATTATTTCAGTGGTTCAACCGAATAATTCAATCGGATACAACTTCAAATTCGAGAAATTGGACAACAGTATGATGAATTCCTAATTGAACCAGCAGTATAAGACCAAAAGGATAATACGAATTTGGGGATGATTTGCAGGTAATGCGAACATCTAGTTACCTTTTTTTTAAATTTTAAATTGCCTTACAATTGCCTTAATTTTTTATCTAAAAATTATCACGATTTTTAAAGAAATTATTTTTCCTAAAAGCATATTCCATAAAGCAATTTTATTTTCCAACAACTCGACCCCAGCTAGGGATTCTGCCCTTTAGACCCTGCTCTTAGAGGCGCTGCCCCCTTGGAACCCTCATTCGGGCCTCCGTCCGAATACTTAGAATTATAACAACTTAAATTAGCATGCACTTCTGCATCTCCTACTTTGTTCCATGTACATTATAGTTACTTTTTATCACCAAATTAATCCCAATTAAAAAAAATATTTAACAAATTTGAAGCGTTTTTCTTTGGAAACTTTCCCTTGAAAACAAATAATAACACGAAAACATGCTGGATGCATAATATTTCCACAATAACATCAATTCTTTGTTAGTATTTATATAATATGAAACACTAATGTCGGTGCTTTTTCTAATTCTTACCCTCAAATTTTTTATCTAATGTCATAACTCACCCCTAAACTATTCAAAATACCACCATACACTCCTAGACCCTTAAAATTTTCAAATGTGATAACTCATCCCTCACCTTATCAAGATTCTAAAGTTTGGACTTTAACCATCAACTTTGTACACTTGCTTTTTTCTACCATGCATATCTAGCTCCTCAACTTTGTAAAATGTTGAAACTTACCTCTCAACTTCTCATTTCTAAAGTTTTGACAACCTTTCCTTATGTTTTCTTCCATTCAATTTTTTTTTAAATTCTTACACCGATATACAACAACTTCGTACATTTCTATTTTTATAATCTAATCAACCCGACTTCATGTATCATTCTTTTTAAGTATTTAACCACGTCGGTGTCCCACCGCACCGTTTATTTCTCACGTGCTTATTTTAATGTACATGCAAGTATAAATCCACATTTGAACGTAAACGACATAAATTCACGTTTTGACGTTCTTTTAAACGAGTCGGGTCGAATTTAATACATTTTCATACTTATTTTATGTAAGTTTTTCAGTGGTCTATGTTTTGACGTACGAGTTACTAAAGTTTTAACGTCGTTAAGTCTTGATGCAAAAGTTATGGTGGTGTAGTTGTTATATGAGACCCCACTAAACGAACCAACCTGGGTTCGATTTCGTTTCATATATGGTATAAATTGATTTGCTTTACTTTTTGATCCAACCAAAATGCTTGTGTAGATTACATTGTGTTAGATCGGAGACTGTGAAACACAATGGTTTACGTATTACATAACGCTAGACTTAATCCATTCGATGTTTGCAATGGGTCCGCGGCGAATCGCCCGTGGACCATATTACCAGTTAAGCATACAAAATCAATTTGATATCCTGCTGTCCATTTTCCATCACCCATATTACTAGTTAAGTATATAAAATCAATTTGATATAATGCGGTCCATTTTCCATCACCTACATGATCTTAAAATTTGACCAACAATAGCCTTTAATTGTTTTCACCATAAACACAGTGTCGGTGGTGGCGGTGTTGGCGACGTCGGTGGTGGGCGCCGGTGGTGGTTAGTGGCCGTGGTGGGTGGCAATAGTGGCGGGTGGGTAGCGACGACGGTGGTGCTCATCGGGGTGGCGACCTAGGCGGTGGCCGATTGCGATTGACGGCGATGATGGGTGGCAGTGGCGATGGGTGGTGGCGAAAGTGGTAGGTTGTGTGGTGTTGTTAATGAAAGGTGCAAGACGGGATGGAATGAAAAAAACATGGGGACGGATGGAGTGATTTTGAGGAATGAAATGCTTTATGGAATGGGTGATTCCATTCCATTGACCAACCAAACACCCTTTTCTTCATTCTCTCGTAATGGTCCATTTCATTACACCTCTCATTCCTTCATACCAAACACTACCTTAAGGTTTTGTACTTTTATATAGTTTCAGATTATTTCACCTTATGGAATTATCAAAGAGTATGAAAAGTTCCATCTTAAAGTGATGTGGAAGGATTTGGAACCAACTCACCTTTGAAATAACCTTCAGAATCAAAATTTCCATTCTTTGGTGTGCTTCTCCTGCACTGATGTTGTGACAATTATTGACACCTATTGCGATATGAACAAGTGTTATAACGAGTTGCTTGTGTTTGTGAATTTATATATAATTAACTAGGTTATTGCCCCGTGTAATATACGGGCTGAATCACAATTACAATATGGTTTACGTATATGTAATATAAAGAATATGCAAGCCAAGTACGAAATATATTTTGTAGAATGCCAAAGTGTTGTATGTGCGAAAAATAAACATAAACAATTATTATACAGGAAGAAAACGACATATCATTTGTTTACTACAAGTAGATATTATGTATGAAATTATATATAATAACGAAAAATGAAATGTTACAACCATGGTTTACATACTTTAAGACACTTCCTTGTATACAATATTTAATTTTCTATTTCTATCCCGAACGTCTTTACCTAAAATTAGTGGTAACACCCTGTAAAATCGTGTCTAATAGTATAGTGACACATATTATATTTTTAAATATAGTCTGTTAAAGACCAATAAGGACTAAAGGCGTCAACATGCTCAATCTGAGCCTCTGAGTGACCGTCCGATGTCAACATGCATAAATAACAGCCTTTGAGTGACTGATATGTCAACATGCTTAAATCATTAGCCTCTGAGTGACTGATATGTCAACATGCTTGAAATTTGGCCTCTGAGTGACTGATATGTCAACATGCCTAGCCTCTGAGTGACATCGGAATCAACATGTTTATAATAAGCCTCTGAGTGATCCTTTGTGAAGTCCTAACTCTCATTCGTGCCTTTGTTGGACGTGAGAGTTCAATTTTGTAAATATGTGAAAGTTGGATAACGGGGGGATTAAAAGTGTCAACATGTTAATTTATACCTCTGAGTGACCTTTAAATGAACAGAGAGCTCGACAATGTCCGGGCATAATCCCGGGTATGCCAAGTATTGGCTACGGAGGGCTAAAAGTGTCAAAAGGGTGTTTAAAAAGGTTTTTAGAAGCTTTTTAAAGTTAAGGGGCTAAAGTGTCAAACTTTGAAACTGGCCAATGGGCGGTCGCGGGCTGCAAGAGACCAGGCATGGGTCTCTCACAGGACACGAGAGTGGCTCTGCTGCAGAAAGTTTTGCTTGGTCTCCAAACAAAACTCCAAAAACCATTTGATCGAATCTATGGACTTGTAATCAGCTATGTCACGTTTTGGGACACTTGTAAGCTTCCTTTGAGCTCTCCAACTATAAATAGGTGTTCAAGTGCTTCATTCCAACTTGCACATTTCTAAATCATAACTCTTCTCCCTCCTCTGGAAGTTCCTAGCTAAGAGGAGCATCCAACTTAGTTCTCTTGCATTCTAGGAACCTCTTGTAAGTGTTCCTTGCTCTTGCATTTTCGTTTATAGGCTTTTATAGCCAAAAGTCAAGCGTTTTACAGAAAACGCTTTGACGTTCGGTTAAGACCATTATGGTCCAGCCCTTGTTCGAAATGAACATGGCTAAGTGATCGTAATAAGGTAGGTGCTAGTCCTTATAAAGGGCACCTCCTGAAGATCACGTTTGCTAGACCAATTAACGGGTCAAAGTTACGATATTAAAAAGTCAAACATGCCATTTTTCGGAAAAAATCATAAATTGATCTTATATATGTTATGGAACCTGTTTTGACACTTAAACAAGTTGGTAATAATTATTAGAACATGTAAGAACATGTTCGGCTCGTCAATTTTAGTTCTAGGGTCGGTTCGCAACCGAAAGTCGCGAAGTTTGACTTCTGCTTTGACTTTCGATTCTGACCCAATTTAGATTAGTTACCTACTCATTTAAAGTTGCATTATGATCATAATATAATGTAGCATAACCCTCTGAGGTTATATTACATGATCATAATCAGAATCCAAGTTTATGCGCAAGTTCCATAATTATGCCATCTTTGACCAAAATGTCCTTTTTGTATAAAACAAGGTTTTAAATAGTAATGAACTTGAAAATGAGTTTTCTACTGATGTAATATTATAAGTAAGATTATTTGGGATGTTAAACCAAGTTATAAACTGAGTTTTCAAGCAAGTCCTTAAACTATGTCGATAAATGGCGATTTTAGCCCTTGTGGCTTATAAAATGGTTTTAATCAAATCTTTTCAAGGTAAATCAATTACCTACTGATATGTATATTAAATAACATATTTAAGACATTTTAATCTGACTCTAATGTCAGTTTTCATTAAACATCGCATAAGACGTCATTTTACGACATAAGCGTCGTTTAGGCACATAGTATGGTTTTAAACCATATTAATGGATCAAGACTTGTTACCTACTGATTTTAAAACTTATTTTAAACATATTTACAGTAGGTACATGTTATAAACTCAGCATCCCAAATAATTTATAAACTATGTGTAAAATGACCAAAATGCCCCTTATGAGGCATAATTTCGTTTTAAAACCTTAACGGGCATATAAGTTGATATCTTACTTATTTAAAATATAATGGCATATAGAACTTGTCCGTGACTTATCCGGTTACCCGTTATCGGTAATATGCGCACGGTTACGCATACGTAACTATTTATCAGAAATTAACCGAAACGGGTTTAACCTTATCATTTAAGTTTCAAAATCCAGAATGTTTATAGTTTACCCATATTATACAAGTCAAGTACTTGTCATGATTAAACTACATTCTATCCGATCATCGTTTAATCAAGCGTTATACGTAATAATCATGTACACTATTCGGTTTATAAGACCGTTAGTATTTAATTGGCTAGCTTATGCCATAATCCAGACTAGAGACCTTCCAGTAAATGCTATCTGCACTTGGTACTTTTGTATACTGCCGAGTTATTTAAAAATAAAAAGAAGAAGACTAGCTCAGGTAAATACTCTCGACTTATTTTCCCTATACGAGCTTGGGATACGGTAAATTATTATCGCTTGGTCCAGAATGGGGTCAATCGAATGCCTGCTTGTGGCTAGTAAACCTGCATATTTCGTTTTAATCAGTTTTGTTTGATAACTTAAACATCGGGGGTTAAATTACCGTGTCCTGGATATCCTCGGCTCAATACATTAGATATTGGCCACGACTTTAGCACGAGGTGTAGGCATACACCTTTCGATGCTCATATGCAATATGCCCAAGACGTTGGGGATGACTCCTTCGTGAGTACCTGAGTGGTGTGTATTTAATCATGTCTCGGTTTCTGTCCCGGGCCCTGTATGTATTGACAAACATGTGAATCTAATACAAGGTTGCAAGGTCAACTTTCCCAAGTTAATAAAAGATTTTGTGCCGTGTTTGCACTTAAAAACTATTTTAAAGTTTTCAAAATGAGTCAGTTGGGTGTATTTACCAGCGTAAGCTGATGTATCGTCCAAAGGCTAAACTACAGGTACAATACGAAATAGGCCGGAAGCTGCTCGGTAGTGATAGAGGATCTTGCAAATCCTAAATCTGCCTAAAGTCTGTTTTATATTCTTTCCATGTACAATTTATGATCCGCCTGTGGATCTTCTATTACAAGCTTGTATATTATTTTGTATTTTCGAACATTCGGTTTGTAATAGTAATTTTACTCCAAAACTTCCGTTGTGCCGTGTTTAAATGATAATGATGTTATTAACTGACGTCGCGATACTCCCCACCCGGGCCCACCAGTGTATGGATTTCGGGTTGGAAATCCAGGGTGTGACATTAGTACTTTTAGTTATCGTATACTTTTACCTCTTGATAAAGCAAAATAAAGTTAACCATGTGTAAAAATTGAATATTTCAAATACAATGTTGGAAAGTGATTTTTCTTATGTTTGATTGTTATAACAAAAAATACAGTGAGGATTTGTTAGTGGATGTGCCATTTGAAGAAATAGAATATCATCTATTATAAAATGATAAAGAGTTGTATTGTTGTAACTGCAGTTAGACACAACCAAATATGCAAACAACTGTCGGTTGATAAATAAAACACAAAAAAAACATGAATAGACGAAAATTGAATAAATAAAACCAATTAATTGTAGTTGAGAAAATATTATGTATAGTGTAATACTTTACATGTATTAAACTAATGAAACATATTAATAAATAAAAAAAATAACACTTAGTTACAGCTTGTGGTACATATATACAGTTAGTATATAATTACATTTAAAAAATTTGGAAAAAATATACATGTTAAACAGTTTACACTCTAAAGTACCTTGTTTTAAAACACATATATCTCGATTATTTAAAATAGTTTAAAATTTTTTTCTCCGGTAAAATAGATCTTTCCTACATATATCTCGATTATTTAAAATATTTTAATATTTTTCTCCAACAAAATTCTAATATAATATTTAAAATATTTCCTTAATATAAAATAATTTGAAAATTGAAATTTAAAATTATCTATTAAATCTCCTATATTTATTATCAATAATTAATAATATGTATTAGGCAGGAAAACGATATTATTGATGCTCTCAATGAATTACAAGTGTCCTCCCATATTAGATTTCAGTCTCATCTTTGTGTGCAAAGAAAGAACCGATTATCTACTGGCGGAGTTTTAAAAAAAATTACTGGGCCAAAAAATCATGGGACCAAATTTTTTTTTTGTCGCTATATGTTTGGTCAGATATTCGGATCAGGTCAAACAATAATAACTCCAAATAAAACTACATAATCTTCATTCATTCAAATGACGCGTTCTTACACATAAAGCTAAATATTGTTTAACAAAAATAAAGACCAAAATATTTGTAATGATGCGAGATAAATAATAAGTACATAGACGAAGAATTACAACTCAGCCCGACAACCTTTAAGATAAATAGTAAGTACCTTTAAAACCTTTAAGATAAAAAAGAACACTCAACTTTGATTTATATATAAAGGAGTAACAAAATTTACTTAAAGTTTATTAACAATTAAAAAACTTACTAATAGTCCATTCTTCTCATTTTTTAACTTAATACGAATATATATATTGTGGACAAGAAACTTGGCAGGGGCAGGGGATTTTTAGGCAAAATAATTGGTGGGGCGGGCGTGTATAATTTTAAAATTTTTGGACGAAAAATCGATAATATTACACTTTTAACCAAAAAATTGACGATGACGGATACACACCCCATCCCTGGAAAGCTACGCCGCTGTGATTACCAACTCTTCGTCCAAGTTTGTCCAAGTTTGCCACTCGTCTTCTTTAGTTTCCCGGTGTGTACATCTGTGATTAATAATAGCCTTCTTTATTTAGTTTTAATGTTTTTTGAATTCTTCTAGTTGGTTTTTGAATTGTGTTCTTTGTTTACTTTCTGACCTCGTGTTCTGTTTAGTTTTAAACTCTTGTTATCCATTCAATAAATTGAATAACACACATGATATGATAGAGAGGGTTATTCAACTAGAAAAAAATATAAATTGTATGATTCTGGATTTGTTCCACTTGCCCTTTAGAGGTCAATTACACAAAAATATTCTGACCCTTTAACCAGTCCATCAGACCATTTAGGCTTTAGGACCGGAATAACATAGGCTTCTAAAGTGAGATTTGTGGTTCTCAATTTCATGAATAAAAGGGTTTTTGGTTCTAGAGGGCCTCAGTCGGTTTGTTTCCATCCCTTTGGATGTAACGCTTCGCATGTTGTTACTTTTCATTTTTAGAAAGTTGTATTCATAATTACTTGTATTCGTAATATAGTTGTATTTCATTTTCAAACTTGTAATCCGAGACTTTGATCATGATGAAAATTCACTTTTATACTTATGCTTGTTGCATCTGTGCTTATACACAAACAATTATTGATACACATTTATATGTAAACCAAGACTTATTATATACTTGAATCAACGTTTTTACGTACGTGATACTTGTCACATATTCACAAACACGTTCCATACTCGAAAACAAGTTAAAAACACAACTTTGGGCATAAAATAACAAAATTGAAGTCAAGGGCCAAAATGCTAAAAACCAAACATGGGCAGGTTAAAGAGCCCGTGGCGGGGGGTGAGGGACTAACCCCTTGCCCGTCACAGGTGGCGACGGGGATCAATCCGCAGATAGTTGTTTCTTAGTTGCGGGTTGGTCACCTTTCTCACCTCCATGCTCTCCCAATCATCTTATTCCTCCATTAAAACTATAACCCTAATCAACCACTATATAACTAAGCCTCCCACACCTCGATTTCAATTTTCCAACTATCTAAACTCACTCATAACACTTTCTAATCAGCTGGAACTCAAGTTTGAGCAGAATTCTCCTAAGTCCAAAAGTTCACTTTTCTTCATGTTTCATCACTTCTTTTTCTTCTTGAAAGCCTAGATATCACCATTTTGAGGCCTAAACCTTTTGTTTTGGAGAAACTTTTACGTGTACTTCTATAAACATGTTAAAATTTACACAATCTTGCACCTACCTTGTTCTAACCAAATATATGGTTATGGAGCTTGTGTATGGTTGATTGTTATAAGTTTAGAGGTACAAACACCCTCTAAACTTTCTGATTTGACAAGGTTCCAAGCAACCTTCAAGTGTTAAGACCATCTAAGCTCACCATATTCCATGTGGTGAAACTTGTGTTTTGGTGAAACTGTGAACCATGGAAGCTTTGGCTCTCCGATCTTGTTCCACTACCTCAAATGTTGATTTATTATCTCTATACAAGTCTCAAACAATTTCCATCAAAAGGACAAGAATACATCACATGCCCAAACACTTTCTATGTTTGGGATGCACACATCTAGCTAGCTCACTTGGTTATTTGTAGATTTAGTAGGGTTACATTCTTATTATTTTTGAATTCATGATCAACCGAAATCATCAACAAAGTTGATGATTTTGTGCTTTGGTGAATCATATAATAAGGTTAAATGGATGGAATTCACCCTACCTCCTTGCATGACCATTTTTATGATACTTTAATTTAATTCATAACACGTTAAGTTGTAATTTCCGAATTCGATCCGTTGAACAAAAACCGCAACTCACACACCTTCTTTTCCCTCTTAGGGTAACTTCGGTGTTCCATAAACTCAAGACTCATCCAACTCACTTTCGTGGAATCTCTACACAAACCGTGAGTATAAATAACCCCCTTTTTGTTTTTACACTTTTATGTGCAATATATATATATCATACTAAAACTCACACAAACACATATACGCAAATACTTTATTCATACAATCAATCCAATATGCATGCTTTATACATTTATACTTTAGAAAATCATGCATGCTAGAAGTCATTCTTGCACTATACTTTGTCATTAACTTCATACATGTCTCACCCCAACCGATGGCAGAAACATCGGAGTGAGACAAAATAGATTGCTTGAGACTTCATAATAGTATTGTGACAATATTTAATTAAAAACCGATTTCATTCATAGATAAAACGTGTCTAGTACATCATAGGAAATCAAAATACAACATTCGGAAATTTTAAAGTGCAACAAAATTCAACAACAATACAGTATCAAAATCTAGTATTTCTAGTTACGTTTCTAAGTCGTCCCTACTAGATTTCGGCAATGTCAACATCATCAACCTGCAACATGTTAAAAGTATAGTTCAACACAAAAGCATTGGCGAGTACACAAGTTTAATATGCCATAAGTACGTGAAA
This sequence comes from Scalesia atractyloides, assembly GCA_947069175.1. Taxonomy (NCBI): domain Eukaryota; kingdom Viridiplantae; phylum Streptophyta; class Magnoliopsida; order Asterales; family Asteraceae; genus Scalesia; species Scalesia atractyloides. The sequence goes on from CAMTDV010001632.1 coordinate 24,806,294, forward strand.
AGATTTAAACGAATCAACATGGCAAAAATAGTTAGCTAGATTAATGTATCAAGGCATGCAATTTATAAGTCAATCCTCTAGTGTACCGCAAGAATTAAAATACTTAACATGACCTCAAGAATACAGGCAGTGGGTTACTCCTATAGTGCTATACATGTTAAGGGGAGGCTCGTACGAAGTTAATGACAAGCGAATTACATAAGAATGTTCCAAGAATACAAATCATGTATTACGTATTTTAGCATGTATGATGGATTGTAAAGTATAGGTGTGATTGTGTGTATTTTTTATAGATTAAACATGTTGCACCCAAAAGTATAAAACAAAAAGAGTGTTCGAGTGTACTCATGGTTTTGCAAAGCTTCCTTTGTTAATTCCGTGAAGTCTTGGAGTTGGAAACACCGAGGTTATCGTACAAGGGGTAAACGAAGGTGTGTAAGTGTTCTGAGTTGGATTTGAATTACGGTTTGGGACAGAAAGTGGCAGAAAGTGAAATACGGAAAAATGCCACTTCGTACGAGGTGACCACTTCGTGCGAAGTGACAGTCCACTTCGTGCGAAGTGACTGTTTCTGTAACGTTTTAGCTCATTTTGCACCCGTTTCGACACTGGTTTCTTGAACAGGGCATTGGCAATGAGGCAGAACCGTCTAGGACCATAATACGTAATCAGAAAGCGATTAAGATTCTGTTCTGACTTGTTTATTAAGAAAATACGAAAATTATGTATGGTTTAAGTATATAGATATTCAAGTTGGTCAAAGATGTCAAGCTTGGATATGTCAAATCTCGTTATATGATTCACCAAAGCACAAGGTTACAATAACCCGGTTGGTTATAAATGTACAGAAAGTAAGTGCAAAAATGTTTAAGTGGGACGTGGAACTTAATTCGGGTAGCCAAAGCTCCCAATGTTCTCACTAGCTAGAACACTAATCCAGCCCTATGAGGATGATGAACTAGGTTAGCTTACAACCCTTGGTACAAACGAAAGAAGTAAAAGTAGAAGAAAAGTTATGAAATTGCAAAGTGTTAGTGAGTTAAACTCACTTAGAAAAATTCTGAGATGATTCTGTCGAAAATCAAGAAATCTGAGAGTGAGAGTGTATGGAAGGTTGAAAGTGGTGAAGTGCGTCTGTATTAATAGGAAAACAGGTCAGTTCGTACGAATTGGCATCACTTCGTACGAAGTGACCTCACTTCGTGCGAAGTGACTTGTTCGGTCCATTTCGCGTGTTACAGCTGGTAGTTTAAGTATTTTAAGCATGCATGAATGATGTATAAGTATAATTGCACGCAATTGAGCATTCGAGTATTTCAAGTATGAGTTTCTTGGATGAAGTCCGTATTAAAGATTGTAAAGTATGAATCAAGCGTATTAAAATGTATAAGTATCAAATAAAGTTCCATTATGATCATAGTCTCAGAGTACAAAGGTTGAAAATTAAAGATACGATTACGATACAAACTTCCAAATATAGAAATTCAAATACACTTTCTAAATAAGGAAAGTACAAAAATGCGGAGCGTTACAGTACAAGCATCCCTTAACATGTATAGCGCTATAGAAGTAGCACACATCCATTGTTGAGTCTATGTTAAGTAATCATACAAACAGTCTTGTTGTTGCAATGACAAGATTACGCTAGTGGAATCTTTGGGTTGACATGTATGTGATTGCATGTTCGTTCATGATATGTTATGCCTTAGTATACGTTATTGCCAGATGGATTTCGTTAAATTCTTCTTATATATATGCTAGTACACCAAACTTGTATGCTCACCAATGATTTTTTGTTGACATGTTACTTTAATATATATATTGCAGGAGATTGATGTTGATGCGTTGAAAATCAAATCTAATAGGATGGACTAGATACGCACTTAGTTAAAATTATGTTTTCGTTGTTTAAATGTTATGTTCTAATTAGGAACGCCCACGAATTTGATCAATTACTCTTTAATTTCCTTTGAAGCAATTTATTTCTTGTCACAAATAGTCGTTACTTTACATACTTTTCACAAATAGTCGTATGAAATCTCTTGCAATCTCGTTTTCGTCTTACTCTGATGTTTCCACCATCCGTTGAGGTGTGCATTGGACAACCCTATTTTTAGGGTTCCATAAATTTCAGTTGGGATTAACAATCTATGATTGCCTAAATCTAGAGGATCATGTATTTTAGAAAACGAGGTGAATCAGTTAATTTTTTTATATTTGTTATGGGTAACTTTTGGCATTTATTAAGTCTAGTTCAATACAAATGATTTTTTAGACAAAATAAATAAATATATATATATATATATATATAATATATATATATATATATATATGAATTCAGTACGTATTTATCTAAACTTCTTTTGAATTTACCATTAATCAAAAGTTTTTCTTACAAAAGGTTTTAGTAGCTAGTATTACAAAAGTGTTGGAAAAAAATCTTTCATGAGGTTGAGATATCCATTCTCATAATAGATAAACAAATGTATAATTGATAGTAGGATTATTGGGTGTGTGACTTACTCGTTTTATACTTTTGCTCACTTTGCATGTTACCTTCTTCTTGTTTATGATTATTGGGGAGGGCACATAGTTTTCTTAGGCTTAACTTTGAGGTTTAGTTTTACATATACTTTTGAGACTTTTCATGTTATCTTCATCATGAATTCGTGTCTCTATAATGTTTAGTCTGCATGATTATACTTTTCAACCATTTCGTTTTATTGATAGCTTATTACTAGAATATTTTTAGTTATGTATAGTTCATTTTGTTGTTGTTCTTTAGATTTCATGTATAGAAATATACTTACTATGTCCTAATAAGGTTCATTCTCTTTTTTGACGAAGTTTTTTTTGTTCATTTTGATACTTCTTATGAAAGCAGCTAATTGAAGAGTCACATTTTAGACTAGCTTATTTAACCATCTAGATTCCCAAGCAGGCCTAACAACTAATACAACCTAACCCAATGTCGATAATGAAAGTCTCAATCTATACCGGAAGTAAAGGCTCTTGCAGTAGTTGTTGTGGCTTCCATTACTTAGTTGCATTGATTATTTTTTCTGGCCCCACGAGTCAACTCAAAGACCTCCTCTTTCATAGTACACTTCTTGTTTGATACGTTTTTTCTTTCTCCCTTTAATCGACAATAGGGCATCCTCTTCTAAGTCAAGGACTAGCTGTAACTTAGCAATTCGATTATACTCAAATCGAACATGCCAATGATTGTAAGTGTATTCTCTTGGCCTTACTTATTGATAACTGATTTACATTTTCAATCGATGACAATGAATGATTTGAGGATGTTGGGCGTATAATTTTTTGCATCAGATCTGAAGGTGAATGTCACTGTCGGGTGGGATAGTGATTCTTCATTGGCTATGATTTCTAAAGGTCGTACACACATTTAAGTCCAGTTTTTCATCGCTAGACTTTGTTGTTCATCAAAAGATAATGTTCTAGAAACAGAAAATCAATGGCTTTACAAAGATCCATTAAATTCATGGCCCATTTTCTCTCACTCAGTTGTGTAAATGATCGAATTCTTCCATATGGATTTAAAGATGGCATTTAAAAACGAAAAGATAATAATATTCTTCCGTTAGGATCGACAGATAAGGTTCTACTATCGATAAACTACAATGGAGTTTAAAGTTGAGGGATGATGGTTTGGTCGCTTTACATCTACAGTATAGTGCAACGGGTGTTTAGATCCATGGGGTTTGTTCTTATCCCGTTACCCTTAGATCTTTTTTTATTTTGGTTTGTGTGATTTGTTTTCGTGCGTTTATATTTTCTACTCATGTATTTGCATTTGAGGGTTGCTTTTCTGGGTTGGGTTGTAATGTTATCTCGTTCTTTTCCTTTTAATAAAATTTTGACGCTAAAAAGATAATTTGGTATATACTCATAATCTAGAGTCATAAAAATCAACAATACAAATCTATCCCAATATCGGCTTGATTAAGTCCTTTCCAAACAAGTTAAACAAATATAACATGTCAAATGAGAGCACGGTGGCGGCAGGTTGTGGTAGTGTAAGCGATGGCAATGGGAGTGGTGCCGGCGGCAATGGTGGTGATGACGAGCAACTAATGGATATACACTTTAGTTTGGGTGGTACCAATCCATTTAAGTCTGTTGTAACTTTTAAGTTAACAACTTTTACAAAGATAACATGTTTTGATCCTTGTATATCTAGATTAATGTCATCGAATTCAAGTTCTCCTAAAACACACATACATACACATACATACATACATATATATATATATATATATATATATATATATATAATATATATATATATATATATATATATAATAAACGAAAATCTTTTTTTGACACGTGTAAATCTATGGTGCCTTCTTATCTTACTTTTTAATTTCTTTCCTAATTAACAATAGTTTAACTAAATATAATTTAGATAAGGATAATAATTTTTTAATATTAAATCACAAACTTTACGGATCTTTCTTATTTATTTATTATTTCTTTTATGTTTTCCGCTTATTAATAAATGATCTAATATCTCATTGGTTCTATCACGTGTAATATACATATTTCTAACCTAATAATAAATAAAAAACAGATTAAAATTTTAATAAGTAAAAAGTACATCGAATTCATCATTTAAATACAAATCTTGATGATTGTATGTGTTAATCGATTATATTATATTTGTTTAACTCGTGTAATACATGAGATATTTTAAAGATATAACTATATTGCTTATTATATAAAATTAAATTTATGCAACCCGTGTAAAACACGAGGTTCTGAGCTAGTGTGTGTGTGTATATATATATATATATATATTCACAAATCAATCTAAAGACCAAAGGGTATAATACACTAAAATAAATAAAAAACTTTTTCTAATGTATGATGTTACCCTACCTTTACTCACCCCTTAAATTAAATATTACTCTATCATTACTCACTTCTAAATTAAACCAAATTAATAATAATATTCATGAGATCAAATTCAAGACCACCCACCTAGCTTGCACCTCAACTGTCTGGAACAACGAAATAATAAACGAATATTGGATTTTAATAATCCAACTATTTGTCGTTGATCGTCAACAATCCCAACTTAAAAAATAGCCACTAACAGTTCAAATTATAAACATATTGGCCTCCAATGGACCCTGACTAACAGAACCTTAACGCCGCTAATCTTAGGTAGCTGGAAAAAGTTTTTGGCCACAAAAAGCTTCATAAAGGTCCGATCTAAAGTTACAAACAGGTTTGGGACGAAATGTTAAGTTTCTGGCCAAAAAGTTGAGTTTTTCGGGCAAAAAGGAGTTTCCGGCAAAAAATGAGTTTTCCGTCAACCTCCATAATTGGGCCTTTTACTAGAAAAAGGTTTCTAACGGTCCTAAGAGGTTGCAAAGAGATTTGGGATGAAAAGGTTGAGTTTTCTGGGAAAAAAGAGTTTTCCGGGAAAAAGGAGTTTTCCGGGAAAAATGAGTTTTCCGGCGACGGAGACTAACAACGTTAGGCATTTGTTAGTCATGGTCCACTAGAGGTCATCATCATCATCATACTCAGTAGATCTTACCAATAGTAAAGCTAAGGTAGGGTCTGAGAAGGGTAAGATGTAGACAGCCTTACCTCTACTCCGTAGGAATAAGATGCTACTTCCGGTGAGACCCCCGACTCGATAGTAGTTTTGCATCAACCATTGGACATAAGGCACATAAAACTCATCAAGCAATTGAGACATATGCCGATTCGTGGATGTAACCCTTGTCTTTCGGCTATCAAAGCCATCACATGATGCATGATTAACCATCTCCCTATTTAACGTTATTTTCACAAAATTAGTAAAGAACGTTAAAATTAGTGCACTTTCATTTTTGCTCCCCGAGCAAAGCGATGCACTCAAAGTCCACTGAAGGTAAATACATTAATAGTTGAGACTGTTAATAGTTATTTTTAAAGTTAAAATTATTAGCCGTCAACAACAAATAATTGAAATTATTAATCAAATATTCCAATAAGTATAAATATGCGAACTATTTTAAGAAAGGAGGCAAAGTGCCCTTCGTCAAATTGAAGTAACCGTTTTAATTCTACGAATGACACGTCCAATTGCTGAAAATTGCCGACTCGTCAAATGTAGCAGGAAGAAGAAGATCTATCCTAGGGCACCACATCGTATTATTATTAAATAATCAAAAGTTAAACCACTCCGTTCTTTGTTTCATGTTTCATCAATCTTTCTTTAAGAATCCCTTTCACTTTCTTTAATAAAAAACCCCAAAAAATCAACTGACAATACCCACATTCTAATCCTCTGTCTCTATCTCCGTGTATCTATCTTTGCCATTTTTCAAAGATTATGATCCTGTTTACTGGGATTTTGTGTTTGTGATCTGGGTTTCAAGAAAGACTGCATCTTTGCAGATCTTTATGAAGTGGGTATGCTTTATAGTTTGTATCTTGATTGAATTCAGGTTTGAATCTTTCTTCAAGAACAGATGGATGTGAAGCATGATTCAGTTATTTATCATGTGGGCATTGTGTTGTTTCTGATTTGGTTACTGTCTTCTTTTGATTGCTGTCATCCATTGGTTTACATCCTGTCATTCATCTATCTGTATATGGTAAGTTCTATGTTAATTAGGCTGACAAAACAAGTCTAATCGTGTTAAACAGGTCTGACATGATTGGCACGAATATTAAACATAAAAATGACTCGTTTAACTACTTTTATACCTCATGTATAAATTTTTTTTATGTTTTATGCATGGCTCAGTAAAAATCCCAACTAGCATCCGATTAGTCTCCGTTTAATCGCTAGTCGTAGACTCCGAGTAATTTTCCTCTAACCTGGCCAGTTAATTGCTAGATGGTCATCGGCAGCCCTGGCAGTCCTAATTGGCCAAAATTTGGCGGTTCCGGACAAATTCCAACCAATTACTGGCCAAATTCCGGTCAAACCATGTAAATTTCGGTGATTAATCTCGTCTACTTGAAAAAATGAGCCGATGAGGGGGTTAAAACTTGTCTTGTTAAAAAAACTACACAAAAAAGTTTGTGCGTATATATATAAAACTGAAGATTACATATAGAAATCCCAATCCAATTAATCCTAATTAACCGCTGGTCCATACCCCAAAGGCGATTCCTACAATACTGATTTTATGTACAAAAAAGAGAAATGATGGGGGCTAGACTTCTAAGTTTAATTACTTTAAAACTAATATAAAATTAAGCAGTGTACTTTTTATCAAACATGTTTCATTGGGTCATAAACAGGTCAGGAATTGTCAGCGCTAATGTTGGTAGTGGATACTAATGCCTTGTTTTAAACATGTTGTTTTATGATCATGGGTTTCATTTGATATTTAAGGTTCATGATCGGTGTGGAATGAGATTGAGAAAAAGGGTGCAGTTTGAGGAGAGAAAGCAGGCCAACCAGAAGAGGGTTCTTTCGGATTCGGAATCGGTACGGTGGTTGAACCATGCTATTGAAAGGATCTGGCCTATATGTATGGAAGATGTTTTGTCACAGAAGATTCTGATCCCAATTATACCTTGGTTCTTGCAGAAGTATAAGCCATGGACTGTTGTATGATTCTAAATTTTCTTTACCATTTTTTTTGAATTTGTTTTGCAGTTTTTCTTGACCCGTTTGGTTATGAATGGGTCAATTTGGGTTATCAGTTATACGGGTCAAACTGATGTTTAGCCCTCTGTTTAGGATGCTCATATAAAGAATTAAATATTTAAAAGCGTTTCAAGTCAAGTCAACAAGACCCTTTCTGATCAGTACAAAAATGATGTGTTTTGACCCGTTCGTAAATTTGTATTTACATGTAACTGTAGAAAGAAGCTGTTCTTCAGAATCTATACCTTGGAAGATCTCCACCAATGTTTACAGAAATGAGAGTTTGTCGTCAATCCACCAGTGATGATCATTTGGTACATTATCTCATCTCAAAATTGGGATTTCTAATAATAAAATCCATTTATTTTGATAATTCCTGACTTTATATAATTAATATTGTTTTAAGGTTCTCGAGTTAGGGATGAATTTCCGGGCAGCAGATGACATGAACGCAATTCTTGCCGTGAAATTGACCAAAAGATTAGGGTTTGGAATGTGGACAAAGATGCATTTGACGGGGATGCATATCGAAGGAAAGGTGAGCCTCGAGTTAAAATTTAGTTACACGCTGTCGTAAACTAAAATATGAAGTAATCAGTTTTATATGGACTTTGGTTTTGTGATTCATGAAGGTGTTAGTTGGAGTTAAGTTTCTTTCAACGTGGCCTTTTCTTGGGCGGTTGAGGGTGTGCTTTCTTGAACCACCGTACTTTCAGGTGACCGTCAAACCTATATTTGCTCACGGGTTTGATGTTACTGAACTACCCGGGATTGCTGGATGGCTGGTTAGTATACTAGATTCACCGGAAATCTCTCTCTCTATATATATATCTCACATGCACAGAGACGAGTTTGATATGTCTCTTTTACTTGTTTAGGATAAACTTCTCACACTTGCATTCGAGGAGACGCTTGTTGAGGTGATTTGTTATAAACTTTTCTGATGTGTTATGTGTATATCTATGTATGTAAAGACTTGTACGCGCACGTGTGTATATTGGTGATGGTAGTGAAGTATTTGGATAACACATGAAGTGGTTTCTTATTCAACTTTTGAATGTTTCTGCAGCCAAATATGTTGGTAGTGGATGTTGAAAAACTTGTTTCACCGCAGCCAGGTAACTTATACACAACTTATAAACAATGGAGAATTTAGATTGTCAATATCGACCTATTTATATATTAACATGTCCACCATTTTGGTTTTATTTTATTCCATACGCCTTGGGTAGAATGGGTCTAACATCCTGTAGTCACCAAACGTCTACTTTTAAGTAGCACAATCTACCTTCATTTTAAGTAATCTTCTATTGTTCAGAATTTTGGTTTTCTGTTGACGCAAAAGAGCCTCTCGCTTACGCCTTAGTGGAGATCGTTGCCGCATCAGACATGAAACCTTCCGACATGAATGGTAAGTTGACGACGTTAACATTCATTGCAATATTGAATACTTTTAAGCAATCAAGCGTGTTTCGATGACTAAATAACCGACTAAAAGTGATCTCTTTGCAGGGCTAGCTGACCCTTATGTAAAGGGTCAGCTTGGTGCATACAGATTTCGAACCAAAACACAAAGGAAAACACTATCTCCAAAATGGCAAGAAGAATTCAAGATCCCAATTACTACATGGGAATCACCCAATCTTCTAATCATACAAGTCCGTAACAAAGATCATTTTATCGATGACATCCTAGGGTTCGTTATTATCTTTCCCAAACTCGTATCACATATCTAATCTTGGTGCTTATATAATTTCCTTATTTTGTGTTAGTGACTGTTCTATAAAGATCAACGATCTTAGAGATGGCCAGAGACACGACATGTGGTTACCTCTTCAAAACATCAAAACAGGAAGATTACATATCGCGATACAAGTAATCGAAGTTGACACGAAGGTAACCGAACAACCATGTGACGCCGATGCATCAGCGAATGAGTTTCAGCGAAGATTCGCCCGCAAGCGACCCATCCCAGAAAGAAATCCGGCCCGGTCCAGTGGCGGATGACTTTGAACCCATTGATGTTGAAGGTCAACGAGCGACGGGCATATGGGTTCACCATCCGGGCACAGGAGTCCCGCAAGTTTGGGAGCCCCGAAAGGGGAAAACCCGGGTACAAAAAGGTAGCGAGTCGGTGGGTAGTAGCACAAAATCGGGATCGTTCCCAGATGATCTTAGTTTCTCCGACGACAGCCTTGAAGGTAGTAACAAAATAAGTGCAAGAAACCGGGTCAAGCGAGGTTAAGTAAGATTGGGTTAGTATTGAACCGAACCCTTAAAACTGATAATGATCGACTTAAAGGTTTTAAGAAAACGGATACCGATAACAACTGGGAATCGCAGTCTCCATCTCCATGCCAAAACGTCAGGGCGGTTAATGAAAACGGGGTCACGGTCAACTTGGTCATGGAAGAAAACATGTTGTCACCGGGTCAGGACCCGAAACTGGATGGAAGTGGGCCCGAAAGCCAGAACAACGGGAAAGTGAAAGATGTGGCGAAACGTATTCTGAAACGCGCTGGAAACTCAGCTCGAAGTATGAAACATGTGTTTTCGAGTAAAGGGTCTAGAATGAGGAGAGACGCTGACATGGCGGTGGAATCGGATTCTTCGTTTGATGGTTCGATTCCATCCCCTGTTTACGGAGAAGTGAGTCCGCGTGTCACTGAGGGGACAGTTGGTGAGGATGAAGATGATGATGATATGGAGGAATTTGTTAACAGTTTACAAGGGGATAATGAAACACCTGTTGATAACAATCATGAAAGCCCATTAGTTCAATCTTGACATTAAAAGATTGCCCTTTGTTGTACTTTCTGTTTTCTTAAATATATGTAAATGGGAAGTGTTAATAACAAATTTTGTTGATTTTTAATGTTAGTTTGTCAACACGTGTTCTCAGATATTATACACTGAAGCATCTGCTTCCACATTGCTAATTTTGGTACAAAACCATCTTCTATCATCTGTTTCAAAACCAAATCGATATCACTCGCGCGGTGTTCTTCACAAAGACCGCTGATTATCGACTTATACGAGTTAAAACCTGGAACCATCTTCTTTGATGACATCTTTCGTATCAACTTCATAGCTTCAGTGTACTTTTGGCTGTCGAGCAACGCATACAAAACCTCTTGGTAGGTACTAGTCACGGGTTCACATCCTTTTAGCAACATGGTCTTAAAAAGCTCGATACTCTCTTCAACTCTACCGATTTTCCTCAAACCCGAAATCAGTATATTCATCAAGATCGTATCCGGCTCGACTCCCTCTGATTCCATCTTCGCCAACAACGAAAACGCTTCTTCAATGCGGTTATTCTCACATAACCCATGAACCAAAGCCGAAAAAGTTCTAACATTAGGCCGACACCCCTGTTTAGGCATTTCTTCGAACACTTGGCGTGCAGCATCCACATCCCCATTTTTACACAACCCTTTAATCATAAGATTCAAAAAACAAACATCAATCTCAACACCTAACCTCCAGCACTCACGTAAACCTCATGAATCACATCGAAATTCCTAGTATTCACAAGCAAATTCATCACAAAATTAAACGTTTTCGCAGTCGGCCAACAGCCATAACCCGGCATACCCAAAAGCGTGTCAATCACTCTGTTAATCCTACCAGCACCCAACCCATAAACCCTTCTCACATTGTAGAAAAACTCATCAGAAAGTCTACACCTTTTTTCAAATTTGATCCTCTTCATTACTTGATCAATGACATCAAAGTTTTTGACTTTTGAAAGGTTGTTAATGACGGTTGCGTAAAGGGGTTCAGTGGGTTTGTAATCTTTTCGTTTGGAGAGTTGATCGAGAACGTTGAGGGTTGAATTTGGGTCTTTTAGGGTTTCGAAAATCTTGATTGCTTCAGTTGGGCTTAACCAGTCTTTGTGGTTGCATAAGTCTAGAGGATTTGGGGTTTTAGAAGAATTGAGTGGGGGGATAGAGCGATATCCAGTTGATTGAATGAAGAACAGATGGATTGTTCGGAGAGTGATGATGTGAGTACTGATTGAACGAGGGATCATAATTGGTAATTTTTTGGGTTTGGTTTGTAGTAGAATGGGAACTCGAACAGAAGTTGATGTCTTTTTGTTGTCCTGGAATTGTGGAATGGAAAATCTAAAATTACTATTTTGACCCAGAATTTACACAAGCTAGGTTTTTTTTTTATTTATTATTTTTGGGCCAGCAAAGAAGTGTTCATTCAACACACCAAAAGGCCATACCCTCGACCAGCAGCCAAACAGAGCAGGCATACAAACAGCAAAGAACATACGGCCAAAACCAAACACGAAACCGAAAGCAAACAACCATTATCCAAAGTCTAAATTACTGAAAGCATTCCATTTTTCTTGATTGAGCACCCCCCCCCCCCACCCCACACACAAAAGATCTCTTCAGCGCCCACCAGTAAGTCCCTTCTTTAATTTCCTCAACGATCGTAAAAGTCTTACGATCTATGCTTCTGGTTGAAGATCTTCTCATTTCTGCTTATCCAAATTTTCCACAAGGTCTTTAGAAAATTTGCTTACACAAAATTCTTCCGTTTAGCTGGCATATCCAAACTGAGACAATATGCTAATATTTGCTGCACCGAGGAAAATGGCCCCGGAACTGGCACCTTGACCCATACACATACCATCCACCAAATCGCTTTAGCAAACAAGCAAGCTACTAGAAGATGATCAGCAGTTTCAGCACAATCCAACAGACCGGGCAACGACCCTGACCACAGTCCACATTTCAAACCTTCAAAGCAGCCGTAGTAGGAATCCAGCCACTAACCGCCCTCCAGGCGAAACAATTGACCTTAGGAACGGCTAACCTACTCTAAGTAAAACGTGGCCCAAAAGCTGTATAAGTCCTCTTATCATGCATGTCCCTCCAAACCTGCCTCACCATGCATTCAGCCTTCCCACTCACTCTATCCCACACCCACGCATCCGTCCATTCTCTAATAATAACCTGGCTCAACACACCTGCAGCTGATTTCACTCGCCGAATTCCTGACGAGAATAGGGAAGGTGTTGCCACTGCAAGTCCCCAATGATCCCAGACCCCACCATTTTATAGCAGCCCTAAATAAGATCCCCTTTGTTCTTGGCCAGAGCGTAGATAGATGTGAAACGGTCTTTGAGCCTTCCTCCCTGAGCCCACTTATCCTGCCAGAAGTGGGTTTTATCGCCTCCCCGAACCTCACACACCACCTGCTCGTTGAGATCCATATCAACCTTAAAACTCTTTATTAACTGAAACGATAGCGTACCACACACATCCCAAGGATTTCTGAACTGGCACTAGGTCCTCCCCTCTCCCTTTGCCATTAATCGCTGACACACCTTTGGCCCACAAGAGTTTCCGCCCCCTCCATGCACCTCCACCACCACTTTGCAATGAGACCCAAATTAAACTCCTTTATCACTCCCACTCCAAGCCCCCGCTGGATTGAAGGAGCCTTTCCCACGCTATACATCGGATCTTTCGAGCCAAAAAGGACCCCCCCCCCCCCAAAAAAAAAAACCTTCTCTGAATGCCTTCCATAACCTTGATTACCCCACACTAAACGTTAAACAAGAAAAATAGTATATGTCAAGGACCCCCCTCCCCCCCCCCCCCCCGAAAGAAAGCGTCCTCGCTTTCTAGCTAGACAACTTAGCATTGAACTTGTCAATCATGACTCTTCAATTCGCCACACAATTCATGTTGGCCACAACGGGAAAGCCGACATAGGAGAAGGGGGACTCCCCTTTTTGAACCAAAAGTGGGTTTTATCGCCTCCTCGAACCTAACACACTACCTGCTCGTTGAGAACCTTATCAACCTTAATAAACTCTTTATTAACTGAAACGATAATGTACCACACACCTCCCAAGGATTTCTAAACCGGCACTAGGACCACCCTCTCCCTTTGCCATGAATCACTGACACCACTTTGGCCCACAAGAGGTTCCGCCCCCTCCTTGCAGCTCCACCACCACGAGACCCAAATTAAGCTCCTATATCCCTCCCACTCTAAGCCCCCCCCCCCTTTTGGATTGAAGGAGCCTTTCCCACGCCACCCATCGGATTTTTCGAGCCAAAGAGGGCCCCCCTCCCCCACAAAAACCATCTCCGAATGCCTTCCATACCTTGATTACCCCACACAGAGCATTAAACTAGGACAAATAGTATATGTCAAGGGAACCTAGAACCGCTTCAACGAGCGTGACGCAACCCACGAAAGAAAGCGTCCTCGCTTTCCAGCCATACAACTTAGCTTTGAACTTGTCAATCATAACTCTTCAATAATCCACAAGATTCATGTTGGCCCCAATGGGAAGGTCGAGGTAGGAGAAGGGGAACTCTCCCTTTTGAGCTAGAAGTGGGTTTAATCGTATCCCCGAACCTCACACACCACCTGTCACACCCCAACCCGCAGCGGAATAAGAGTCGGGGCATAATTGGGTTATCACCAAAGCTCATGATGTTTACTAATATGTTTCATATTTATTAAATTCAAAATTACATCCTCAATATTCCAAACAAGTTCATACAATTACAAAGAAAAGTAACTACATAAACATTCCAAAATCTAATCCGATTTATTCTTCTAAGCCATCCTATATGTTTCTTGCTGCAACTGGATCACCTGTATCATGTGTAAAAATGGGGGTTTTGGGTCAACAAAAGTTGGCGAGTGAACCTTGTTAGAAAACATTTATTATTGATTTCTTGTTATATTTAATATGGAAAAATTGTGCAATAATCATATGTGAGCAAACGTAAATAAACATACAATAACAATAACAATAACAATAACAAACCACCTTGCATGAATATATGACATGAATGATACTGTATATGTTGGCAACGTCACGTTCACGCTCATAGGTAATGGGGAACGGACGGCCTATGATGAATGTATGTGCGATCAAGGCTCAATCAAACGGAGCCGATTGTATGTTGGCAACGCCTCGTTCACGCTCATAGGTAATGGGGAACAGCTCACGCTCATAGGTAATGGGGAGCGGCGGCCTATGATAATGTATGTACTGAAAATGATAAATTTAATCTAAACATTAACCACGCAAACAGTTGATACATAATGAATACACATTTGATCATTGATATGATGGATGCACAAGTGTTTAAATGAAATAAGTAATATAACACATGATACACCCCAAAAACGTGATTAAAACGGGGAATTTGTAGAGATTCACTCACATTGGGTGCGTTCGTTTGAAGATGCTGAATGCACACGAGTTTAGAGGATTGATCGACGAGGATTATCTAACCTAAATAATAACGAAAAGTTACGGTAAATAAGTGGATTTTATTAATAATTTTAATAGGATTTTTAGATATATTTTTGTGAGTTTAAGACTATTTTCTAACTTTAAAAACATTATTTTTAAGTATTTTTAATTGATTTTTAAATTAAATAAATAAATAAAAATATAAAAAAAAGTGTTGACTTTTTGGGTTGACCGTTGACTATTGACTTTGACTTGTTGACCGGTTCGGTCGTGTATATTGTTTGCACTGAGTGAGGTTCGAACTTGTGACCTCCCGTACGCGTGCACGCAGCTCTACCAACTGAGCTACGTGTCTAACCCGAAATATTTCTGTTTTTAATTATATTTATATACTATTTAATTTATTCCAAAATTCATTTATTTTAAAAAGGATTTTAATTCTATTGAACCGGCGTGCATAACAGGTCTCGAACCCGGACCTGTTGTTTAACGTTGCACGCAATCCACCGCTGGACTGTGTGTCTAACCTGGTTATAACACTTGTTTTTATTTCTCTTATATACTAACTGGAAGTTTCCGTATTTGGGTTTTCTAAAAAGTCTGAATATTGTGGCGAATCGGAACAAGGACAGACTCGAACCCGGGACTCTATGATTCAAATGCACACAGTCCACCGCTGGACTGTGTGTCTAACCCGAGATATAATCCGATTTATATTAAATTTATATACAGCCTAACTTCATCTTCTTCGTTACAATAACCCAGACAACTGATTTTCGACTGATCTTGTTCAATTCAATTAACAGACATATAAGTGATTAAAATGTAACGGATAGGAAAGGTTTTGGGAATGAACATACCGGAATGATGACTTTTCTCAGAACTCCGGCGAAGTCGTCGGCTCTGTTTTATAAACTCCGTCTGAGCGGACCAATTAACAGTTTTAATTAACTAATTGTGAAATTGAATGACTAAACAAGAGTTATCAGAGGGTTTAGATGATTATACCGATTCACAGCGCGATTTAGGAATTTTCAGAAAACTTCCGGCGAGTGCTGATTATCCGATATCGTCGCCTGGGACTGATTCTGGTTGGAGGGTTTGAGTTAGTAAAAGTCTAACAGCAGATAGAAGATGAAAGAATTGAGAAATTTACCGTTTTGATGAAAGACACGGTTTTCCGGCGAAAGTCCGGCGAGTTCAGAAAGCGTTTCCGATGAACAGAAAATAGAGCGAAAGTGAAATTGGAGGTTCTGTGAGTGTTTTTGAGTCGCGAGATGATGATATTGTTGGAGTAATTCAGGAAGTAAAAGATTTCGGTTTCTAACTCCCAAATCATTAGAATCGAAACAATAAAGACCAAATTTGATTAAGAACGTGGGTCGTAATGGTTGCATCGGTTATAATCAGATATTCAGGATCACTCAAACGTCTGGAACGTTGAAAGCCGATATCGGTTTCAGTTTTGGCGCAAACCGGTGATTTCACAGGTGAACTTATGTTTTATTTGTTTCCTAGATTTCACAAAGACATCAAGTGGCGGAGTGGTTAATTGTTTGGTGATTAAGTTCTCCGGCTGACCCGGGTTCGAAACCCGGCAGCCCCTTTTTATTTTTAATTGCCTTATTTTTATTTTCTAACAATTTTAATTTCCATATTCTAAAATGTTTATTAGTTATGTATTGTTTAAAATTAAAATAAGCATTAATTGAACAACAAAAATATGAAACTGATTATTCGATTAATAAACGAAGCGGGTTTGGAAAACCCGTTTTTTGACGGATGTTACAGTATCCCCTACTTTTAGAAATTTCGTCCCGAAATTTAAGTAGTAGTGGTAACAGGAAAAAGATGCGGGTATTTTTCGCGCATTGAGTCTTCACGTTCCCAAGTAAACTCAGGTCCTCGTTTCGACTCCCAACGTTTTTCTCCGAAGTCCATGATCTCTACTGGTCTTTCTATGAAGTGCATAGATTCATCGATCTGAATATCTTCCAGGGGAATATGGAGGTTTTCATTGGCGAGACACTTCTTTAAGTTTGATACGTGGAATGTGGGGTGAATTCTATTGAGTTCTTCTGGTAGGTCAAGCTTGTATGCTACAGGTCCTACTCTTTCGAGTATCTTGAAAGGTCCTACGTAGCGTGGTGCTAGCTTGCCCTTCTGGCCAAAACGAACTACTCCCTTCCACGGTGATACTTTTAAAAGTACATGACCACCAATGTTAAACTCCGAAGGCTTTCGTCGTTTGTCTGCATAACTCTTTTGACGACCTTGTGCTGCTAGAAGATTGTTTCGAATTTGATGGATCTTGTCTGTGGTTTCTTGAATTAGTTCTGGACCGGTGATTTGAGCTTCCCCAATTTCGTGCCAACATACTGGAGATCGGCACTTACGACCATATAAAGCTTCGAAAGGTGCCATGCTGATACTTGAATGATAGCTGTTGTTGTACGAAAATTCAACTAATGGTAAATGAGCGTCCCAATGTCCCTTGAAGTCTATGACACATGCTCGAAGCATATCTTCAAGAGTTTGAATGGTGCGTTCGGATTGTCCATCAGTTTGAGGATGATAAGCGGTACTGAGGTCTAATCGTGTACCCAAAGCGGCTTGTACGGCTTGCCATGTTCGTGAAGTGAAACGACCATCACGATCTGAAATAATGCTTAACGGTACACCATGACGGCTTACGATCTCGCTGATGTAGATACGAGCTAACTTCTCGTTCTTGAAGTCCTCACGAATCGGAATGAAAGGAGCTGATTTTGTAAGACGATCAATGATTACCCATATAGTGTCATACCCACCAGATGTGCGAGGTAACCCGGTAATGAAGTCCATGGTTATGTTTTCCCACTTCCATACAGGTATTTCAGGTTAGACCAGAAGTCCTGAGGGTCTTTGATGTTCAGCTTTTACTTTGGAACATGTAAGGCACTTGGAAACAAAAATAGTAATATCCTTTTTCATTCCAGGCCACCAGTAGGTGCATCGAAGGTCTTGATACATCTTGTCGGCTCCTGGGTGTATATAATATCGTGTTTTGTGCGCCTCATTCATAAGGAAATCATGAAGGTTATTGTGGCCAGGAATCCATATGCGATCTAGACAGTACAGAATATCGTCGGATTTAGTTTCGATTTTAAGTTCAGCTCAACAAGACAGCTCCTTGCGTACGTCGTTTTCCGTTACTGAAACATGTTGGGCTTCTCAAATTTGATCTTTGATGTCGGTTATGATTTTATGCATAATAGTTTTGAGGGAATTGATACGTTTGACATGATAAGGTATGTATCATAAAACAAAAACTTCAACCATGACGATATTTAAACCTACATGGAACTTCTCATAACCTCCTGGTAATGCTTTTGATCCTTTGCCAAGAATACTTATATATAGGAAGTACCAGCGGCGTATCCACCATATTCTTGTCAAATTTTCGTTGGCTTTATCAGTGAATCATGATCAGTTCTATGTGACTCTAAAACATAAACAAACACAACAACCAAAGCTTGAGTCTCAATTCTGAAAGGATACATGACTGAATGATGACAGTACCTCTCTCATTTGTTATGATGAAGGGGTCAGTTTATGTAAAAGTGAGACACAACCCAACTTATTTAAATGATGAGATTGAGATACGTCGAGATGTTTGATGATATGAATGTTAAATCAATGAGTATAAAACAAAACTGTAATATCAATTCGCATTAAAATTCTTGGATACATAAATTCCCAACTTTACAACTGGGATACGGAAAGATTGAGATAACATAAAGAAAACATTACAATTAGACGATGGGAGTTGAGTCTTGATTCTTGGTGAGGAAAACTAGTTGGGTGATTCGTTTGAGCCGTTATTATTTCAACAGGATTGGCGTTGATGTTGTAAGCTCTTCCTCTTGCAGGTGGTGGAGCTTGGTTAGCTTGATTCACCGGATTTGCTTGAGCTTGGGCATGAATGATGTTCACCAAGCGTGGACAAGTGTTTCTAAAGTGGTTTGGGTCTCCACAGTTGTAACAAGCCCGCATAGGTTGTATCGTGGGATAGTTGGGTTGGTAGTAGGATTGGGCTACATGTTGGGTAGGTGGTAGTAGTAAAGGTTGTTGGGCTTGACCCACTATCTGATGGTGGGTTTGGGTTGAGGGCTGATGGCGGTTCGTTCGCTGAAGTACGCGACAGGTTTGAATGGTGTGACCTTCGCGACCACAGCCTGTGCAATGTTGGCAGGGATGATCAGGAAAGTGATGGTATTGGCAACGGTTGCATTTTGGGTATGGGCCGGAGTATGGCTTTTTATATGGTGCAGGTGAGGGGGCAACTTGGGTGATGGGTGCAGCAGGGATAGGGAAATTTGTTTGTGTGACAACAAAGTTTCTGGTGTTTCGGTTCCTTTTACCAGTAAACTTCGAAGAGGAGTCAGAATGGTTTGAAGTTTGAGCCTCAATGGGGGCTTTCTTTTTCTCCTCTTTGAATTTACCGTTTCGAATGCGATTTTCGGTAAGTTCGGTAGCTAGTTCCATTGCGGCTTCAAGTGTCGCAGGCGAAGTGCTTAAAACTGAGTCTTGAATTTTTGAGGGGAGGCCTCGAATGTAGTGTTCAACCAAGCGGTACACTGGGGTGAACAAGTTGGGGATCATTAGGTTCAACTCTAGAAACCTTTTGTTGTAGGAAGTATGATCTCCTTCCTTTTGTTTTAACGAGTGGAATTCATCTTCCAACTTCTTGATTTCGCTTCTTGGACAGAAGCGTCTTGTCATTATTTCCCTTAACTCTTCCTATGTTAAGGCCATAGCATTTTCGACTCCTCTCTTACCCTTCTCTGTGTTCCACCAGGTCAGGGCTACTCCAAATAGTCTCCCGGTTGCGTAACATACCTTGCGATCCTCGGGACAATCGCAATTGAGGAAGGTGTTTTCCATTTCCTCAAACCAGTGGAGGAGAGCAGTGACACCTTCGGTCCCTTCAAATTTCGGGGGATCGCAAGACTTGAAGTGTTTGTAAGAGCATTTTTTGGAGGGAGGGTTGTCGACATTCTGGTCCTCTTGATGGGGAGGATTGTTGGGATTTGCGGTGAGAGCTTGTTGGACTTGAACTACGATGTCAGGAAGCACCGCAGCCATTTGTTTTGCGATTTGGGTGGCCAAGCGTTCGTTTGACCTTCCTGACCTTCTACCCCCACGTTGTTGCCTAGCCGACATCTACAGGAATATACATAAGAAGATTGTGAGTTTAAGGAGTCTTTTTAGGTGTCACGTGTCTTAAAAAAATAAAATGACATAAACATCAATAATGCAACTACATCCATAGGATGTCTTGGGTTTGCTCATGTTTGGGCCTCAAATGTCCCCCATACCTTCACCTGTATAGTCATGTGGGCCCCCATGACTATTGGCTTAGTAGGATTCACATTGGTATTGGCGGTTTAACACTCGCATCACCCGAATGAAAACCATGAAATATGTTTGCGAGATGTATGGTCGGAGGGTGTCCAGGTGTAGACACAATGACAACTCAAAGTGGGGTTAGCTCACACGACATTTGGTATAGCATGCTTTGGCCTAATAGGTCCTTCGTACTCTCATCGTTAGTCCCCAGGTAGGCAAACTAGTCCTTTATTTTGGATTTATACGAATGCCAAGCCTAGACAGGACGCTCCGACTACCGGTACTTGTACCCTTCCAGTTACTACATGCCCGTCATGAGAACTCACTTTGATGTGATTTGAAAATACAGAAATCGTTGCAAAAGTCATGGAAATTGTGTGGTGTGTGCTCTCATGGATATGATATGTTATGAGAATAGGATTCATGATAGGCGTTGTATCATAATATGTACTTATGAACATGCGTGCATAACATTGAATGTAACAATAAACATAAAGCATATAAACATCATGAATTTTGCATGTAACACATAAACAATTTAAAAATTCTAATCAACTATAGTATAGGCTCTAAGGGTCTAATAACCTATCCTATATCCCTATAGTCATGGCTCTGATACCAATCTGTCACATCCCGACCCGCAGCGGAATAAGAGTCGGGGCATAATTGGGTTATCACCAAAGCTCATGATGTTTACTAATATGTTTCATATTATTAAATTCAAAATTACATCCTCAATATTCCAAACAAGTTCATACAATTACAAAGAAAAGTAACTACATAAACATTCCAAAATCTAATCCGATTTATTCTTCTAAGCCATCCTATATGTTTCTTGCTACAACTGGATCACCTGTATCATGTGTAAAAATGGGGGTTTTTGGGTCAACAAAAGTTGGTGAGTGAACCTTGTTAGAAAACATTTATTATTGATTTCTTGTTATATTTAATATGGAAAAATTGTGCAATAATCATATGTGAGTAAACGTAAATAAACATACAATAACAATAACAATAACAATAACAATAACAAACCACCTTGCATGAATATATGACATGAATGATACTGTATATGTTGGCAACGTCACGTTCACGCTCATAGGTAATGGGGAACGGACGGCCTATGATGAATGTATGTGCGATCAAGGCTCAATCCAACTGAGCCGATCGTATGTTGGCAACGCCTCGTTCACGCTCATAGGTAATAGGGAACAGCTCACGCTCATAGGTAATGGGGAGCGGCGGCCTATGATAATATATGTACTGAAAATGATAAATTTAATCTAAACATTAACCACGCAAACAGTTGATACATAATGAATACACATTTGATCATTGATATGATGGATGCACAAGTGCTTAAATGAAATAAGTAATATGACACATGATACACCCCAAAAACGTGATTAAGACGGGGAATTTGTAGAGATTCACTCACATTGGGTGCGTTCGTTTGAAGATGCTGAATGCACACGAGTTTAGAGGATTGATCGGCGAGGATTATCTAACCTAAATAATAACGAAAAGGTACGGTAAATAAGTGGATTTTATTAATAATTTTAATAGGATTTTTAGATATATTTTTGTGAGTTTAAGACTATTTTCTAACTTTAAAAACATTATTTTTAAGTATTTTTAATTGATTTTTAAATTAAATAAATAAATAAAAATATAAAAAAAAGTGTTGACTTTTTGGGTTGACCGTTGACTATTGACTTTGACTTGTTGACCGGTTCGGTCGTGTATAATGTTTGCACTGAGTGACGTTCGAACTTGTGACCTCCCGTACGCGTGCACGCAGCTCTACCAATTGAGTTACGTGTCTAACCCGAAATATTTTTGTTTTTAATTATATTTATATACTATTTAATTTATTCCAAAATTCATTTATTTTAAAAAGGATTTTAATTCTATCGAACCGGCGTGCATAACAGGTCTCGAACCCGGGACCTGTTGTTTAACGTTGCACACAATCCACCGTTGGACTGTTTGTCTAACCTGGTTATAACACTTGTTTTTATTTCTCTTATATACTAACTGGAAGTTTCCGTATTTGGGTTTTATAAAAAGTCTGAATATTATGGCGAATCGGAACAAGGACAGACTCGAACCCGGGACTCTATGATTTAAATGCACACAGTCTACCGCTGGACTGTGTGTCTAACCCGAGATATAATCCGATTTATATTAAATTTATATACAACCTAACTTCATCTTCTTCGTTACAATAACCCAGACAACTGATTTTCGACTGATCTTGTTCAATTCAATTAACAGACATATAAGTGATTAAAATGTAACGGATAGGAAAGGTTTTGGAACATATCGGAATGATGACTTTTCTCAGAACTCCGGCGAAGTCGTTGGCTCTGTTTTATAAACTCCGTCTGAGCGGACCAATTAACAGTTTTGATTAACTAATTGTGAAATTGAATGATTAAACAAGAGTTATCAGAGAGTTTGGATGATTATACCGATTCACAGCGCGATTTAGGTATTTTCAGAAAACTTCCGGCGAGTGCTGATTATCCGATATCGTCACCTGGGACTGATTCTGGTTGGAGGGTTTGAGTTAGTAAAAGTCTAACAGTAGATAGAAGATGAAAGAATTGAGAAATTTACCGTTTTGATGAAAGACACGGTTTTCCGGCGAAAGTCCGGCGAGTTCAGAAAGCGTTTCCGACGAACAGAAAATAGAGCGAAAGTGAAATTGGAGGTTCTGTGAGTGTTTTTGAGTCGCGGGATGATGATATTGTTGGAGTAATTCGGGAAGTAAAATATTTCGGTTTCTAACTCCCAAATCATATGAATCGAAACAATAAAGACCGAATTTGATTAAGAACGTGGGTCGTAATGGTTGCATCGGTTATAATCAGATATTCAGGATCACTCAAACGTCTGGAACGTTGAAAGCCGATATCGGTTTCAGTTTTGGCGCAAACCGGTGATTTCACAGGTGAACTTATGTTTTATTTGTTTCCTAGATTTCACAAAGACATCAAGTGGCGGAGTGGTTAATTGTTTGGTGATTAAGTTCTCCGGCTGACCCGGGTTCGAAACCCGGCAGCCCCTTTTTATTTTTAATTGCCTTATTTTTATTTTCTAACAATTTTAATTTCCATATTCTAAAATGTTTATTAGTTATGTATTGTTTAAAATTAAAATAAGCATTAAATGAGCAACAAAAATATGAAACTGATTATTCGATTAATAAACGAAGCGGGTTAGAAAAACCCGTTTTTCGACAGATGTTACACCACCTGCTCGTTGAAATCCATATCAACCTGAATAAACTCTTTATTAACTAAAACGATAGTGTTCCACATACCTCCCAAGGATTTCTGAACCAGCACTAGGTCCTCCCCTCTCCCTTTGCCATGAATCATGACACCACTTTGGCCCACAAGAGGTTCTGCCCCCTCCTTGCACCTCCACCACCACTTTGTAATGAGACCCAAATTAAGCTCCTATATCCCTCCCACTCCAACCCCCCCCCCCATTTTAGATTGAAGGACCCTTTCCCACGCTACCCATCGGATCTTTCGAACCAAAGAGGACCCCCTCCCCCCCCACAAAAACCTTTTCTGAATGCCTTCCATAACCTTGATTACCCCACACTGAACATTAAACAAGGAAAACTAGTATATGTCAAGGGAACCTAGAACTGCTTCAACGAGCGTGACGCGACCCATGAAAGAAAGCGTCCTCGCTTTCTAGCCAGGCGACTTTGCATTGAACTTGTCATTCATGACTCTTCAATTCGCCACACGATTCATGTTGGACACAACAAGAAGGCCGAGATAGAAGAAGGGGAACTCCCCCTTTTGAGCCAGAAGTGGGTTTTATCGCCTCCCCGAACCTCACACACCACCTGCTCATTGAGAACCTTATCAACCTTAAGAAACTCTTTATTAACTGAAATGATAACGTACCACACACCTCCCAAGGATTTCTAAACCGGCACTAGGTCCCCCCTCTCCCTTTGCCATGAATTGCTGACACCACTTTGGCCCACAAGAGGTTCTGCCCCCTCCTTGCAGCTCCACCACCACTTTGCAATTAGACCCAAATTAAGCTCCTTAATCCCTCCCACTCCAAGCCCCCTTTTGGATTGAAGGACTCGGATCTTTCGAGCCAAAGAGGTCCCCCCCCCACAAAAACCTTTTCCGAATGCCTTCCATAACCTTGATTACCCCACACGGAGCATTAAACTAGGACAAATAGTATATGTCAAGGGAACCTAGAACCGCTTTAACGAGGGTGACGTGACCCGTGAAAGAATGACTACTTGCTTTCTAGCCGGACAACTTAGCATTGAATTTGTCAATCATAACTCTCCAATTCGCCACATGATTCATGTTAGCCCCAACGGTAAGGCCGAGGTAGGAAAATTGGAAATCCCCAGTTTGAGACAGAAGTGGGTTTTATCGCCTCCCGAACCTCACACACCACCTACTCGTTGAGATCTGTATCAACCTTAACAAACTCTTTACTAACTAAAACGATAGCGTTCCACACACCTCCCAAGGATTTCTGAACCGGTACTAGGTCCTCCCCTCTCTCTTTGCCATGAATCGTTGACACCACTTTGGACCACAAGAGGTTCTCCCCCCTCCTTGCACCTCCACCACCACTTTGCAATGAGACCCAAATTAAGCTCCTTTATCCCTCCCACTCCACCCGCCCCCCCCCCCCCCTTGGATTGAAGGGGCCTTTCCATGCTACCCATCGGATCTTTCGAGCCAAAGAGGACCCCCCTTACAAAAACCTTCTCCGAATGCATTCCATAACCTTGATTACCCCACACGGAGCGTTAAATATGAACAAATAGTATATGTCAAGGGAACCTAGAACCGCTTTAACGAGCGTGACGAGACCCACGAAAGAAAGCGTCCTCGCTTTCGAGCCGGACAACCTAGCATCAAACATGTCACTCATGATTCTTTAATTCGCCACACGATTCATGTTGGCCCCAATGGAAAGGCCGAGGTAGTAGGGGAACTCCCCCTTTTGAGCGAGAAGTGGGTTTATCGCCTCCCTGAACCTCACACACCACCTGCTCGTTGAGATCCATATCAACCTTAATAAACTCTTTATTAACTGAAATGATAGCATTCCACACACCTCCCAAGGATTTCTGAACCGGCACTAGGTCCTCCCTCTCCCTTTTCCACGAATCGTTGACACCACTTTGGCCCACAAGGGGATCCGCCCCTCCTTGCACCTCTAGCACCACTTTGTAATGAGAAACAAATTAAGCTCCCTTATCCCTCCTACTCCAAGCCCCCTCTTTTGGATTGAAGGACCCTTTCCCACGCTACCTATAAGATCTTTCGAGCCAAATAGGACCCTCTTTTAACATCGAACTCTGAGGTTGGGGACCTGTTTACTAGTACTGTGGCTCTACTAGTGTAAAACATCCCCATAATCCAATTCTTCCACTTCGACGGGAACCCCATGTGGTGTATAGTGTTAACCAAGAAGCTCCATGACACGCAATCCTATGCTTTTTCAAAATTCACTTTAAAGAGAAGAAGTTTCTTTTTCCTTCTCTTACCCCAAGACACCACCTCGTTCACAATTAGGGGCTTGTCCAGAATATTTCTCCTTTTGATAAGGCTGATTGCTCCAGAGACATGACCTTACCCAAAACCTCCTTAATCCTGTTTGCGAGAACTTTAGACACTACCTTGCTTATGGCATCGATAGGCGAGGTAGCCCGAAAGTCGGAGAGAGTCATCGGGTCCTCCACCTTAGGGATCAACGCCACAAACGAGGAATTACACCCTTTACTAACCAAACCATGAGCGTACAATTATGCCATCACATCTAGAAAGAATATCTCCAAGTTATCCCAGAATCGCTTGAAAAAGGCGAAGGTGAAACCGTCCAGGCCCGGAGATTCCCCCCTCCATAGTCCCAAACTGCCCTCCTTATTTCATCTTTGGAAAAAGGGATTGTAAGAATGCATTTATCATCCTTAGACAGTTTAAGGAATTCGTCCCCAGTCATCTTACGCCTAACCGGCATAGGCTCCTTAAACTTTTGCTTGGAGTACTCCTGGACTGAAGCTTTAATAACCTCCGGTCTAGCTTCCCACGGACCATTTAAAACCAGCCCGTTAAGTTGATTTCAGACTCTCCTACTATTTACAATACCGTGAAAAAAGTGGAGTTTTCATCTTTGTGAAGGACCCAATTAAGTTTAGCCCGCTATAATAAATCGCTAATTACATCTTAATTCCATTTTCTCATAAATCCCCTGTTTTCTTTCCACTGAGCCCTTTCCTCCATAGTTAAGATCCTGGTTTCAGCATGTTGTTACAGAAGCAAAACAACAGATTTAGCATCCTTGTAAGACTTCCCCGAAACTTCTCTAACCCGCTGCCTTTAGTCTTTAACTAAAACCTTTATCAAGTTCAGACTCTTTCCCAACTTCACATCAGGCACCAATTCCCCTACATCCATGCTGAGCCCATTAGCCATAATGGTGTCCAACTCCGGGCTCCCCAACTAACTATTGAAATATCAGAAAGGGATGGGCCAATAATTGATCACCGAGGTGGAGAGAACCACCGGAGAGTGGTATGAAACATCCCTGTCGAGGATTGTAAGGGAGGCATCCAATCCTTTCTATATTTATCTTACTCACAAACAATTTTTTACTAACCCTTTTCTCTATTATTGTCAACAAACTGATCTCAACCAAGACCTGAACACAAGAACTCTCGACAAACATATCATTGTATATTTAGACAACAACAAGTAAAGAACTTTGTAACAAAATACAAGACTCACACTCACAAACTCTCACAAGATTATCAACTAGATAATCTCTACTTCAACTAGATAGGAACAACAATATAGAGCTCAGATTCAAGATGAATCTGAGTATAAGAAACTCTAATCACCAAAGTGTTTTTAGAGAGAAGAATTGAATGCGAGACACTTCAATAATACAAGTTATGAGTTGGGGGAGGTCTTTTATAAACGGCCCAGATACCTGGGTTTGTTACAACTGACTAACAACCCAGGCCTTCAACCCAAGCCCAATATCAGTTATACCGCTCCATTGCTACAAGCCCACAACCTACACTGCTACATTGCTACAATAACTCATCCAGTCAGCAGCCACTCAGCACCCAGTCACCATTCACATCAGCCAGAGTTGTCCACGTCAGCAACACGTGTAAACAATAGAACACAAAATGATTAAATGTACAAAACTAATGATTTGAGCTTATAAAAACAATATCAATTATACATTTTAACCCCCCCCCCCCCTCAAATCAATTAGTTGAATAAATCTAACATATTAAGTTTTTCACACAAAAAATTATGTTGTGTAATTGGCAACCCTTTCGTAAACAGATCAACAATTTGATCATTTGTATGAATACCATGTGTTACTGAAATTCCTTCAGTGATCTTCTCCCGTAAGAAGAACAGATCAATTTCGAAATGCTTGGTTCTATCGTGGAACATAGGATTGCAGCAACTGCCAACGCCACGCTACTATCACAAAACAATTTAACCGGTAAACTAATATCGACACATAATTCTTTCAACAAATTTATTAACCATATGATTTCACATCCTACTACACATAAAGATCTATATTCTGCTTCTGCAGAGGATCTGGAAACCGTTGATTGTTTTTTTACTATTCTAGGACACTACTGAGCTACCAAGGAATACACAAAACCCTGTAACACTTTTCCTAGACACTACACACTTTCCCTAGTCAGAATCTGCATACCCTACCAACTCAAACTCACCACTTTTGTTAACAATATGCCTTTAGCAGGAGACTGTTTTAAATATCTCAACAGCCTAAACGCAAGATGTAAGTGACCAAGAGTAGGTTTATGCATAAACTAACTTAAAAATGAACAGCATAAGCAATGTAGCATAAGCAATGTCTAGTCTAGGGAGAGACAAGTAAATAAGTTTCCAACAAGCCTTTGATAAAAAGACACATTACTTAAAACCTTATTTTTGTCATTACAGATATTTGTGACAACATGGTCAGCCTCAATAGGTGTGTTAACTGGTATACAAGCGGACATACCAAACTCACACAACAATTCCATACAATACTTTCTCTGGGATAAGCACAAACCATTTTCATTTTCAAGAACTTCTATTCCCAAAAAGTATTTCAACTTCCCTATATCTTTAATCATAAATTCTGCTTTAATGCCAGTTTAACTCTTTCAATCTCTTTAACATCATCACCAGTTATTACAATATCATCCACATAAACCAATAACGCAATAAACACATTATTTTTTTCATAACAAATAAAGAGTAATCACATATACTCTGCTTAAAACCATATTCAAGTAACACTTTAACAAGATTTTCATTCTACATCCTAGGAGCTTGTTTAAGACCATACAAAGATTTATTTATTACCTCTTAGGTAACCTCATATAAACTTCTTCATGCAGATCCCCATAAAGAAACGCATTATTAATATCTAGTTGGAATTAAGATCATTCTTTTTGTACAAGAGATAAAACACACCTGACTTTTATCATTTTGACAACAAGCGCAAAGGTTTCGTCAAAATCCACACCTTGTTTTTGACTAAAACCTTTAGCAACCAATCTTGCTTTGTATCTCTCTATTTCACCATTATACTTATATTTTATCTTATAAATCCACTTACAACCAACTAGACTTCTTCCTTTAGAAAGATCAACAAGTTCCCAGGTATTATTCCTATGAAGAGCTTCTGTTTCTTTATTCATAGCAGTAACCCAGTTTGAGTCTTTAACTGCTTCCTTATAAGTTCTAGGTTCAACACTCTTATTTAGCACAGATGCAAAACACTTATTATCATTTGACAACCTAGAGTAATTAACTACTCTCTCCATACCATACTTGACTTTTCCTTCTATTACATAATCAGCCAATTTTCTAGGAACATAAGTTGGTCTACTAGCCCTCCTAACAACATCCTATCTTGTATCAGAAGCGTCCCCCTCAAATCTAGGTTGATTTACACTTGTGGTAGTCATATGTTCAACCCTACTTGAATCAATTACACCATCATCGGACTGCTGATTTTTAGCCATGTCAACAGTATGGTCAATTGATTCAGTTTGTTGAATCTCATGTGCTCCCACATTCAAACCAACATTACCCCTTTCTTCATCATTAGGATCATTCATTTCTGTAGCATGTCTGGATGTTTCACTATCATATAGATCAAAGAAATTTAAACCATTTACATTCTTATCTATATTAGAATCATAAGTATTGAAAACAATATTTTTATTTAAAAGGGAAAAAAGCCACATAAAATTTAACATCTCTTGAAAAAATGATTTGTTTACTATCCAAACTATAAAGTTTATAGCCTTTTTTCGTTTGAATAGCCCAAAAAACACGCATTTTTCAGCTCTATTATTAAATTTATCCGACTCATTTAAAATAGTATAGAAACACAAACATCCAAATACCCTCAGATGATCAAGAAAGGGTTCAAAACCATACAGTAATTCATAAGGTGTCTTTCCACTAAGCACAGATGAATGTGTCCTATTGATCAAGTAAGAAGCAGTCAATATACATTCAGTCAAAAAACGAACATGTAAATTACTTTGGAAAAGAAGAGTCCTAGCAACGTTTAACAAATGTCTATGCTTTCTCTCAACAATACCATTCTGTTGAGAAGTATGAACACAAGTAGTTTGATGCACAATTCCTTTTTCTTTACAAAAAGTTTTCAGTTGATTATTAACAACTCCAGTCCATTATCAATTCTAAAACACTTTAATACTTTACTAAACTGAGTTGTTATTATATTAACATATTTCAACCACATTTTCATAAACCTCATACTTGTGCTTCATCAAACATACCCATACAGCTCTTGAATAATCATCAACAATGGTAAGAAAGTACTTATGACCTTCCCTCCCTGTGACTCTATAAGGTCCCCAAAATCTAGGTGAAAAATTTCACCTAATTGTTTAGTAGTAAGTTCACTAAGAGGGAAAGGTTCCCTATGCTGCTTAGCCCTATGACACACATCACAAGGACCATGAGCATCAATAGCATCAACACCATTTTTGTGTTTACATTGTTTAAGAACTTGATCAGAAGGATGACCAAGTCTATCGTGCTACAAATTATATAGACTCATACTATTAGAACACACCTGATTAGACATTCCAACAGATCCACACACATACAGACCAACAAGTTGTATACTGTAACATCTGTTAAAATATGGACTTCAAAAACCCGACCCGTTCTAAAGATTTGATCGGAACCTTTGTAAACCGGGAATTTTTATGGAATTAAAATAATGATGATGTCTTAGTTTAATTATGTATCCAAATCTAATGAACTCTAGGTGATTAAAAGGAACTTATATAAAAAACAAAATAAAAAAATATAATAATAAATAAAAAAAGGGAGGACATACGCCAAGGATCGAACTCAGCTCTGTTTCCCCACAATACACCGCACTAGCCACTCCAACACAAGTCCATTTGGGATTATTGTTCAAACTGTTACTTGTTAAAAAGTAACAAACGAAGAATTTCAAAAGAATTGCCGCCCAAATGACAACCTGTGAACAACCACCGAAAGTTGTTGCGAGGTTTCCTTCTTGAATCACACGTTTACAGCCAGGATGATAACCCATCAACCTAATAACGAAAACCCTAATCTAAATCCCTATATAACCGAAACATCTATGCTCCGCGGATGTTTTCTTTTCTGCTTACTCGATTCCGTCCCCTCTACTGTAACAAGGCCTCGGCTGTTCCAAACCTACGGTCGGAACTGCTTTGGCATACCAGAAATTCTAAAGCACGTCGGAAACCCACCGGAGACGTACGGAAACCACGACGGGTAATCGTTTCATCTCGTTCGGTATACTCTTTCATTCCCCATTTCCTCTTATTTTCTGTACAAGAAATATTCCCTTTTTTGGTCCGTGTTCGTAGTTGAAACTGGTTGGGTATCAGGTTGGTTAACATAATGAAGAAGATGAACTCACATAACGAATTACAAATCATTTATAATTTAAAAAGTTATCAAAACGGATGTTGTAGCTTTGTGGTCGACTATGTGTATGAAACACAAAAAGCCGGCCAAGATCACAAGATCGAGTCTCAGCCCGATACACTCGTTACACATCTTTTTTTGTTTAAGATAAACCAGTAAATGGGATCAAAGAAGTATTAGTATAAGAATAAATAAAATCTTAATATCAACAGGTTAAACACACAGCCCAGTTGGTCGGGCGCTGTGTGCACGTAAACAAAAGAATCCAGTGTTCGGAACCCGTCCCTGACCCACCACTATACCTTTAAACCTTTTTATTTGTAATCAGAAAATGAAGGGCACGAAAACACTGGATAAATATAATTAAAATTTTGTACTAAACAGGTTAGACACATAGCCCAGTTGGTCAGACTATGTGCACGTAACCGAGAGGTCTCGGGTTCGAGACCTGCCTCCTTAAACATTATGGCACCTTTTTATTCCTTATAATAAAACCAACAGCATGGTTGAACATAACCTCTATATAAAAGAATTAAAAACATCATACCAACCGGGTTAGACACGTAGCCCAGTTGGTCAGGCTGCGTGCACGGGAACGAAAGATCGTGAGTTCGAACCGAGCAGGGGCCAGTTTAGGGGAATGTTTTTTTAAATCTTAAGATTTATTTTAAGGCCTTTAAAATTATATATGTAACCATTATTTTTAATTCTGTTTAAGAATTCTTGATTAACCACTTACAAACCTAACTTAAACAATAGATAATCTATCTTAACACTTTTAAGTAATGACCCTATAACCCTCACGTAAATAAATAATTAGGAATTTAAATAAATAATTTGCGAACATAAGAATATTAATTAACTTAGTCATTATGTGGATATCTAGGATATCATTCGCTCAGTCGGTTTCTCGATTTCTACTCGTGCGTCATTATACAAGGAATCGCTAACGCAACCACAATGAGTGAATCTTACGATTCCCCTTTTTATTACACGCTTTTGGGGTGTATCATGTGTCGTATTTCGTTATCTCATTGTACAAGATTTATATACGTGCAATTGCCATTATGTGAAGTTTATGTGTTATATGTTAAATGTTTGTTTTGTCACTTGGTGCTTTACATTCGTATCAGTCATTTCCTCATCAAAGGCCCGTCTGTTTCCCCTTTACCTATAAGCGGAACTTGACGTTGCCAATCATACGAGATCAGCTCCGTTTGATTGAGCTTAGATCTTGCAGCACACCGTAATACCGTGCACACTTGCATACTATTGAATTGTTTATTATTTGAGATTGTTTGTGGAAGTTGACATTTGACATACAAGATATTCACTTACATTGGTAAATTCATTTTTTCTCAATACAAGGTTTAAACATATTATTTTTATTAATAACAAAGAGATTCACTCGCCAACTTTTATTGACCCAAACTTTTCCTTTACACATGATATAGGTGAATAGGTTTGAAGAATAGATCACTTAGGATTGGGTCTTAGAAAAATAAAAATGTTATTTGCATTTGATTTGAACTATGTTGTGATTTGTTCGAATATTGTGTTCATGGGATTTTTTTATTTAAATCAAAATAATAAATATTGAAACTTTAAAATAGTATGTCATAAGCTTTGTTGAAAACCGAATCATGCCCCGGTTACCTTATCCGCTGCAGGTCAGGGTGTGACATTTACCAGTCACCAGAGTTTTCCTGGTAATGAGTCTTGAATATAACATTTATTTTCATCAAAACTAACATATAGCTTATTGTCCCTCACCAACTTGTAGACAAAAATAAGATTTACACAATACTCGGTTATCACATAAATATCTTGCAAAACAACACCATTTGCCAATTTTAAACTACCAATTTTAGTAACATGTGCATTAGAACCAGTAGGATGTTTTACTTGAATGTTAAATTCTGATATATCAATATAGTCAGTTAATTCATCTTTCACTTTTAACCATGTGTTGATTTGCACCTCAGTCTATTAACCATCCATACCCTTGTTTATTTTCAAAATCAGAATTAAAACTGAATAATAGTTTAATAAAAACATTTGAACAAAATAAGCTACCTAACAGATTGCAGTTTTGAGAAGACTCTTTAGATTTATCATTAAGCAAGCTCAATAGTCTAGTCAATTGATAAGAAGTCAGAGAAGTAACACGAACAGAAAAATCACTAATCTTACTTAACACATCTTTCTTCCCTAAATTACCTTTAGACTTCGTCCAATCAGAATCTATAAAGTAAATTAAAAAAAATATTGTATACCGCTAATTGTCACCTGGAATCTTCTTACATCATACCTCATTGATTTAGGCGCTAAAACTTTTGTTCATGCTTCTTTTTGCAATTATTTGCAACCCTAATTATCTTAGTCTTCCCCATTCTCTCTTCTCCCTCTTCATTGCCTTTCATCTTCTTCCGTGATGTTGCTCATCAACACCTTTCGTACAACGGCGCTCAACTAGGATTTCTACCGGCTTTAGGGACACCAACATCTTCCACTGATTATCTTCGATTCGAGGTAAGTTTGTGTTTTTAATTCGATTGCCTTTTAAACCTGTGCGACCAGATTGCTTTTTTTCTTTCTTTTGAGAATTAGGGTTTCTCAGTGACGGGGCGATGGCAGCGATATGAGGGTTGGGTAGCGTGACGTGGAGGACGATGGTGGTGTTTATAGTTTGAATAAAGGTTTGTAGGGGCAGTGGTTGTTGGCGGGTATTGTAGGCTAGGGTTAATGACACGAGCCTAACTCTCACGACTCACTACCATTCGAACCTTTGGTGGTTGACAAGGATGAGCATTGTGGGGTTAGCAACCGAGCACTCTTCTTTTTTCGCTAATTATGAATCTAATTTTCACTCATTTTGATTCGGATCTTTGGTGGTAGATTGATGAGTATCATGTGATACCTTGACTTTGATCTTTGATGTAGACTTAGTTTTATTAACAGACTAATAAGCTAAGAGCTTTGAATAAGCTATGTTTGCTGTTAATTTAATTGTTTTAATGGGATGGGGATACTTTATTTCAGATGTTATAAAGCTTCTCGGATCTCTTGATAGAGAAGCTTCTTGGATCTCTTGATGGGGATAACTATCTTGAATGGTTATGATTCCCGGTTTACAAGCAAGAAGATTCTTTTTTCTTTATTTTTTTATTTAATAATTGACTATCGTGTTTTAAAGAAACCAGTTGACTCATTAGATAATTTACATTTGTCTCAGTAATTACCTTTTGGTCGTTCTCAGGTGAAAAGGTTGAACAAACAACCAAGCGAATTGTGGCCGTGTTGGTTAGCAATTTCTGAATTACCCTTTATTATATAAAACCATGATCACATATTGAGATAATGGGTGATATTGATTATGTTTTAATTTTATAGCTTATTATATGAAATTGTTGTAATAATATCTGTAGAATGGTATACTCTTTTACTGTGAGCTTTACAATGAACATGGATCACCAGGTGAATCTTAGTTAGAACAGTTGTATGGTTTTTTTTTGTTGATCATGTGGTACAGTAATCGATGCAAATCAATTTGTTTATTTAATAAAATGGCATGGTGCCACACCATTGTTTACTTTATGAAGTTGTAATAAAATGTCATGGATCCAAGTGCTCTGTCAAAATAAGAACAAATGGATGTTCTATACAAATAAGTAATACATATCTAATTTACACGCAATTACATTTTTTGCCAATAGCTTTGCAGGTAGATACCCCTCGTGCTTATGTTTGTGCAGATAGCAAGATATATGATGCCACATAATGGTATCTTTGCAGGTAAACATGCAAATTTGCTTTAACTTTATGCTCTGAGAAAACATATCATATCATTCTGATATTCCTAATTACTTGCAAGTCCAAGACACATAATGCGCCATCCTCGATAGCGATTAACCCAGGATCGAAACCAAAAAAATGAGTCCATTTGTCATCAAGCCTTCTCATTATAACCAATATTTGAAAAAAAAATCACCTACACGTTGTAAGTATGTATTAATCTTCATTTCTTCCTTTTTTTATGGAAATATAGAGCTACCAGCCTACCAAACATGATTTTAGAGTCATTATGGTTTTATGGTAGATAGAATTTAATTCCTATTCAGTTAAGTTAATGCAGCTTTGGGACAATATGCTGGTACTTGATGAAACTACTGAAGCAGAAAGGCATGCCTTACAAAATAATCAACATCAGATCCTAGCAAAGCAGGAAGACGATTTAGTTGTGGAGTCCGGCAATGCAGCAAAAAACTCCTTCAGGAACAATTCTCTATCAAACCTTTTTCAAAATCCAAATCCTATAAGAGAAAACAAAGAGAGCTAAAAGCTGCAAGTAAGTGAAATCTACAACTTCTTGGTGAGCCCAATAGCCTGTAACCAATATGTTTTTATAATTGGGAACCTTCTTAGTTCTGTAAATTTGTTACATATTGACCCGAAGCTATAGAGTTAGGGAATTTTAAGGTAACCTAAATTCATTTTGTTTGGATGCTAGCAAGACCTTATGAGAGAGATAACATGCTTTGGAATTGAACTTGGTGTTAGCATATTGTCTTACTTCCTAGACATTTTTATGGGCCACTTGGTCACAATATCTTCTGGACTTGGGATAATAATTAGAGGTAGCCATTTTGACCTATTTTATTATTATGATTGATTTTTTTGATATTTATTATTGAGAAAGAAAATTAAAACTTGGACCAAAAGTGTTTTTGGTTAAGTAGCTTCTTATTTTTTTAGTCGTCTATCCATCCTTTTTCTAAAAAAGGAAAACCTTCTAGACATATTCCTATTGTGCAATCGATTGTGCCAATGCGAACACATGGGCCATAATTTTTGTGATTATAGCGGGTGGATATTTAAATAGCAATAAAATCATTTAAATTTTTTTTGTTTGTATAATAGATACTTCCCATTTAGAGTAGATGGGATGCTTGCAGGTGCTTCTACAAATATATTTTGAAATGGATCAGCCAAGGGAAATTATGGGTTGATGCTAAAAAAACAAGAAGACCAGCTAAGTTAAGTTCTTGATGTTTTTTTTTTACTTTGTGCAATAGATACTTCCCATGTAATAGTATATTTTTTTCTGGCTGTTATGTACATGTTTTGTTACATGAAAGTAATTTTTGGGAGTCTTTTTTCAGTTGCTTCTGTTTCTAACAACAGCAACGGTGGAGCTCGACGAGGTGAAAAAATTAATAAACCTGAGAAGGTTCACATGGTAAGTGGACTCTATGAATAATGAGGCGTTAACTTCTAATTCGCTATCCACTTTGTTCGATACAGGCAATGTTACACACTTCGGATCATCTATGTGAAGAGGTTAAATTTTTGTCTCATTGTAGTTTACTAGTTTCATTATTACTTGAACGTTTATTTATTTCAAAGGATTATTACAACAATTTTAAGTTATATATTTGTGTGTTAGTTCACCCGCGAAGTTCACGGGTTCTTAAACTAGTATCCTATTATCTCAAAACACTTTTCAATTGAATGTCCAGTTTTATTACAATGTGTGGAGTTCAACACCTGATTATTCCCTTATTAATTCTTTTACTAAAATCATTAGGTTGACTAATCTTTGATGCAAAACCAATAGACTGAGTTTTCTTGTTAATATTACTAGCATTACGATGTGATTCTTCTCTAGGTTGACTAATCTTTGATGCAAAACCAATAGACTGAGTTTTCTTGTTAATATTACTAGCATTAAGATGTGATTCTTCTCTAGAAATAACAACAAAGGCTTCTTTCAGAGAAGGAAGCACTTCCTTAGTTAAAAGAGTAGTCCTAACACTTTGATAACAAGAATCCAAACCCATCAAGAATTGCATAAGTTTTATCATATGATTAAAATTATTAAACTCTTTGTTTGCATCACATGTACAAGCAGGCAACTGAATAATCTGATCAAGATGTTTCCACATACTGTTTAGTTTATGATAGTATTCTGACACTAACATACCATCTTGACTGAAGGAATTAATTTTCAGATGCAAATCAAACAAAACTGACCCATCAATCTTATCATAAGTGTCTTTTAATTATTTCTATACTTCTGATGCAAGTTTAGAATATACTTGACCTAAATATAACTCTTCAGAAACTGAATTTAATATCCATGTTAATCCCAGAGAATTACATCTTTCCCATTGATTTGCAAGCACATCATCAGTTTCATAATTGACACAAGTACCATCAATAAACCCAAGCTTATTCTTAAACCCTTAACGTTTAAAGACATGGCATTAGCAATACAGTATAGTTTTCTGTACCTTTTAGTTTAATGCTAGTTATTGTTAAATTTGTAGAATCACTAGCATGTAAATACAAAGGGTTACTAGAATCTAGTTTACTAATCAAAGTAATGTTAGGAGGATTATCTCCTTCACCATCAGACATAGTGACAAACAACAAATAACACAACAAACAAACGAACATAGACTACAAACTATAGAATAACCACACTAACCGGCGAAATTGTGCCAGGGACCAGATACTAGGTTCGTCACTCTATGGTGCCTACCCATGCCTTAGCACAGGAGCTAAAGGGAATAAACTGCAAACTGAATTTACTAGAATATACCAAAAACAACAAACCAATTGATCAAGTATATAACAGCAATAAAAGTTATCAACCAGCAAATAAGCAACAAGAAAAATGCAACAGGGGATGACCCACCCTATGTCCCAAGCAACCACCGGCCCAACTACTCCGGCAACAGAATGCCTAATGCAAAAAATACAAAATAGAAACTAGAAATCAAAGTAAGGAAAGATCTCATCAAGATCGCAAACCCTAGCTAGGGTTTCTCGGGTTCTAAATAGGAGTTTACAACCTACAAAGTTGATCCCTAAACCAGAACTCCAGCTTCCAAGATTTCTCTTCCACTGGTCCAACAACGCCTCCTGAGATGTCAAGAATGGCAATTCTCTAATCAATCTAAAATCGGCAAACAAAATATCTACCAAGACTCGTAGATTCACCACAAGATCTTCAACAGAAGGAAAAACCCCCAAATATAGAGAATCAACAACACTTTGACCAGAATTGAACAATTAAACCAGATTTACCACATGATCTTCGATAGAAGAAGAAACCCCCAAAATCAAGAAACCCTAATTTCAAAGAATCAACAGTCAAACAACGATCAACGAAAGCAAATACCCCAAGAGCTATAAAAGCTCTGATACCATGTCAACAAACTGATATCAACCAAGACCTGAACACAAGAACTCTTGACAAACATATCACTGTATATTCAGACAACGACTAAATAAGTTTGTAACAAAATACAAGACTCACAACTCACAGACTCTCCCAAGATTATCAACTAGATAATCTCTACTTCCACTAGATAGGAACAACATACAAAACTCAGATTCAAGATGAATCTGAGTATAAGAAACCCTAATGGCCAAAGTGTTTTGAGAGAGAAGACCTCAATGCGAGACACTTCAATAATGCAGGTTATGAATTAGGTGAGGTCTTTTATAAGCGTCCAGATACCTGGGTTTGTTATAACTGACTAACAACCCAGGCCTTCAACCCAAGTCCAATATCAGTTATACCACTCCACTACTACAAGCCCACAACCCACATTGCTACACTGCTACAATAACTTATCCAGTAAACAGCCACTTAGCACCCAATTACCATGCACATCAGCCAGAGTTGTCCACGTCAGCAACACATGTAAATAATAGAACACAAATAATTAAATGTATAAAACTAATGATTCAAGCTTATAAAAGCAATATCAGTTTTACATTTTTAACGGTTATATACTCACGTTAATTATGTAGAGATGAATAGTGACACTTCAAATATACTTATATTGTACATTCTCTAAAACTTGTTTCTAAAGTAAAGAATGGGATGTGAATGTGTTATACTATTTTGTAGGAAAATCTAGGTTTAGAGGATGTGAATAAACAAAACAAATTGTCACTCAAGAAAGAAAAATAAGAGGAGAAGAGAGAGAAAAAGTAATACAAATCATAATATTTTAATATTATATGTATTAATATATTTTTATGTCATAAAAGATAACACAAAAATTATATATCTATTAACATTCTCTCGCTGGGAATAATATCTTGGCCACGTGTCTTAACACTATTGGTGCTACTATTTTTTCCATACATACAACGATTATGATATTTCATGTGTAGGTTTTCATTTGATACTTTAATGTGTTTGTGACTTTGGTTTAGTGGTTTGTGTGTAGTGTTTTCACGGTAGTTTGAATCTCGTTTGTTTCCTTTTTTATTTTTTTTATTTTTGATGGACACATGTATATATTAATTAAAAAAATACATAAACTTAAAACAAAATTTCATAAGTGCATTATATATCTATTAATATTCTAGTTTGTTATGTGCATTATTAACTAAGAGCATCTGTAATGGTTTGCCTTCTATGGCATTTTGCATCACATTAGAATCATAATGCCCCTTAAAAAGTGTAATGGCTAATGCTCTTTCAATCATTACTTTCCAATTTTTTTCTTCTTATTTGACATTATACTTGAAACACCCCTCCCATCATGCTCATATAATGCCCATGAGGGTGATGTTGGCGTTATCAAGTTTTTTCACGCCCCTATAATGCTCATTAGGCATAGTCTAAGACTATACGGAGTGGGCGGCGTGGTTGAGGTGTGGAGGCCTCTTCCACGCTGCTACACCATCCTGGACCCAACGTAGAGGGCGGTATTGTGGAGGGGGTGGTAGAACTTCAACATACGTGGAAACAATTTGGCATGTGACGTGACATACCTCGTTTGGTGGGTGTGTTATTACCATTGAATAGCTAGTAAGTTTAAAAACACACAAATATCCAACCCATTTCTCTCTACTCACATATATTTTAACTCCCAATTTTAACATCATTTAAAAAATTTGAAGGCTTAAGTTCGCCATCTTCATCATCTTCGTTTGAAAACCTTCTTTTACTCCCATCAGATGACGAGGGACCGGTACTAATAATTTCAATGGTTTAGAAAGTGGTTGAACTGTTTAGAAAGTGGCTGAAACTATATTGGAAGACAAAGGGTGCTCTTCAAAACCCAGATGAAATATATAGTACGCGGTTGAATCACCGCACATGAATTATTCGTAAGTTATTATTTTTCACCCAACCCAACATAACGTATGATGATAGCACTTTTAGGCGTTGTTTTTGTATGAGCTGCGGTTTAATTCTAAGAATATCAAACGATTTATCAAGAAAAAACGGATGCGCGTGGTAGTCTTGGATTTAACACGTTGCAAAAAGTCACAATCGTGATTAAACAATTGGTTTATGGCATGGCTTCCAACATAATTGATGAATATATAAAATGTTAGAACAAATGGTGAGGGAAAACCTCCATTATTTTTGTGAGTATGTCATTGATTTGTATTTAAAAAAAAATATTTGAGAAAACCTACATTTGGTGACATACAACAACTTTTGGAGGCTCATGAAGAGCGAGATGGTTTCCTGGGATAATCGGTAGTTTAGATTATATGAAATAAGAGTGGGGAAATTGTCCAACTGCGTCGCGCGGGCAACACACAAGTTGATATCATCAAAAACCGACCATGATGCTTGAAGCGATTGCATCACAAGATCTTTAGATTTGGCATGCATACTTTGGTATGCCTGTTGCAGATAACGATTTAGTTATTCTTAATCAAT
The DNA here is from genome assembly GCA_947069175.1 of Scalesia atractyloides. Taxonomy (NCBI): domain Eukaryota; kingdom Viridiplantae; phylum Streptophyta; class Magnoliopsida; order Asterales; family Asteraceae; genus Scalesia; species Scalesia atractyloides. Next base: position 24,847,285 of record CAMTDV010001632.1, read on the forward strand.
CATCCATTTTCAATGACTATATAAACGGTGTTGGACCGAAGGTCTCTTGTTTTTTTTGTAAACGGTGCGGAGTATTTATTATCTAACTGATGGTATTTACCTGGAATATGCCGTGTTTGTAAAACCATTTACAAAATGTACAATGTTAGACGGAAAGATAAAGAAGTTTAAAGGTGTCCAAATGGCGGCAGAAAAAGACACTGAACAAGCCTTTTATGTTTTGCAGAAAAGATGCCACATTCTGAGCATGCTATGTAGGATTATGGAAAAACTTAGAATTCGAAATGTGATGTACGAGTGTGTTATTTTACATAACATGAATTTAGAGGATGAGGGAGAGGAAGGAAGTCAACCAAATACTGTAGAAATAGTGATGAAGCGAGACAAACGAACACAATGAATACTTATGACAATATTACATATCTAAAGCTTTGAACGAATTTGGTTAAACACATTTGAGGCGTTCCACGAAACGACGATGACGAAGATGATAGTCAAAAGTTTATGTAATTTTTTTAGGTTTAAGTAATATTAATTTTAACTTAATGTAAAAACTTTATAAGTTTATGTAATATTTTTCAGTTTATGAATTTTTTTGATTAATATAAAACGTACATGTGTCTGTGAAAAAAACGAAAAACTGACAAGATTTGAACCATCGCAAACGAAGCGAAAACACCGCACACAAACCACTAAACCAAAGTCACAAACACGTTAAAGTATCAAATGAAAACCTATATAAGCAATATCATAATCGTATATATGAAAAAAAAGTAGCACCTAATAGTGCTCCCAGCCATGGAATAATAATAGATATATAATTATTTATCTAATTAATAATTAACTTTTTTTTTTAAATTTAATAGATTTCTTTTATTTTTTAAATATAAAATAATTACAAAAAGTGTATGCCACATGTCATGCCATGCCGCCCTTCCACGCCACATTTCACCCATCGTTTTTTGTAGTACGTCACTTTTCTAACATATGTTGATGTAGCTGCCACATGTTTCTAAATGCACTCTTTTCAAGTCATTCATACCGTATGGTTTAAGTGCTAAACCCTCTATAGACAATACATGTTAATGAAAGATGAGTCTTAAAAAAGAACCAAATTTAAAAGGATTAATTTTAAACTAGAAAAAATAAAGAATAAATATCCATTTTCGTCCCCCAAAGTTTGTCCATTTTAACTAGCGTAGTCCAAAAATCTAATTTATAACAAATCCATCCCTAGGTTTACATTTCTTAATGCTTTTCGTTCAAATAACTAACTTAGATTTTTTTTTGTTAAGTCTTGACTATTTGATCAAAATATCCTCAGGTCCCTGAAATGGAAGTTAATTATATATATATATATATATATATTATATGTTATGTGAAACCCCCACCCACCTCACTCAAACTAAATGAGAAAAACTAAACGTTAAAGCTAAACCCAACAACTAAATGCTAAAACAAATTTTTTTATAAGTAAACAACATGCGATTTTCATTATTTCACTCCTACGCCTTTTTTATATAACATGCGGTTTCAAGTCTTGTACGGTCGTATGATAAGGCCTATTGTACGTTATACTTTTTCTATCTATCTATCTATCTATCTATATATATATATATATATATATATATATCAAATTCTTTGAAAAAAGATTTTCAAGAGAGTCGGCTAATAGTATTTACCAGTATAACACTAACGTATTTTTAAAGACCTAAGATGTCTAAAGTTTATTTTATTTTGATCCTGCCTTGTGGGATATTTATACCGAACACAATGTTATAAATTTATTTAATACAATTTCAAGTTTTCATACTTAGCTTTATCATTCCTTACTTCTATTGCCAATTATGATACTGTTATCCAACCGTCATGCTTAAACCTCAAGTCCGAGCCCACTAAGAAATAAGGGTGTGACAATTACATGTTTTATAGTGTCTGTGTTAGTGTGTTGTGTTTTTCGCTGTATCATTCCAAATTAATTAATGGACAAATACACAAATTGAAGACACAACTATCATAACTACTCCTTTGAAAACCCGGTTTAATCATAAACTCATCAAACCTTTTATACCATTACCTTATGATTTTTTGGACCATGTATAGTATGTTATTTATTACTGTATATATATATATATAAGTTCTGTGTATGTGGGTTTTCATAGTATATCTATTTAAAGTTAGATTATTTAAATTTTGTAACAACACAAAAATTTTAAATATTAATATATATATATATATATATACATATATATATAATTCTAAATGTATGCCATATTTTTATATATAAGAATAAACTTTCATTTCAATCCCTGGAGGTATTCTGGTCAATTATTCAAGATTTAACAGAAAAAACAAACCAAGTTAGCTATTCGAATGAAAAACGTTAAGAAATGCAAACCTCAAGGTTGGATTTATTATAAATTAGATTTTGGATTAGAGTAGCTTAATGGACAAACCTCAAGGACGAAAACGAATATTTACTCAAAAATAGATCGATCTGAACAACGTATCATATATCCGGATTTTGTATTAAAATATAAGTTGAAATTGATTATAAAAAAAACTTTCAAAATTAATTATATAATACATAAACTTAGTTTAATATAACATAACCTAATGTTTGTTGTTACAATACTATATAGGATGTCAAGTATGTATTCATGTAAGTCTAATACTCTGTAGGGTTTTCATGAATGGATAGGCGTCCTAAAGATTAAATGCCCTGTTCAAACCGTTAAAAAATATATGCTCTTTAAATGTATTTTTTAACTATTTTAAAGATAATGAAAGTTCTAACAATAAATATAGAAATTAGAAAATAATAGTATTAAGTGGCCCTAAGGATATCTGGTAACCAACGCATAGACCTGGTATCGAATATTGTTGGAAAAAATGGCCCAAGCTAAAAATTGTTAAGTCTTTAATGAGCCTATCTAAGTATTAAGTATTTCATGTTTTTAATTGGCATAGTTTGAATAGGTTTTCAAGAACAAAAGAAATTGTGGCCCTGGAAAAACTGGGCCCTGGCCGATAGTCCTCCTCGGACACCCTCATCACCACCCTTGCATGAATCAATTTAGGGTCAGCTCGGGTTTGAGACAACTCAGTTATTCTGTTAGAATCAAATTTAAGTAAGATTTTAAGTTTTCTACTTATAGAAGAAAATTTTTATAGTTTTATGAAATATGCGATATGGATACTAAAATATACATAGATTGTAAATTTGTTTAAAGTTTGTCCCCAAACTTATCCAAATAAGAGTGGAAATAAAACAATATAACCAACAAAGACGAGAATAGACTTCTCACCCACAAAACAAAAAGAGAATCAACCTTATTCATTTAACTATCATCTCAACCATCACCACCACCTTCTCCAACTGTTTCACCTCGACCACCACCACAATCACCATCACCTCCATTGCCGCCACCACCACACCGGATAATAGAAGCCTCCGCAGGCGTGGGCCGCGTGGCCGATAAGTTCTTCTCTATATCAGGACCCACACCATCCGCGGTTTCTACATCACAACTGATTTTCCCTCTACATGTAACCACAACTTTCCCATGGTGGCTCTTTTGGTAGCGGCTTCCGGTGCCGTTTCCGCCTTTATAACATAGGGTCGTCACCACTGTGACTGCAGAGGCAACAAATATGAAAGCAATGTTGTGATGGCTGTGGCTTCCATTATCCCAAAAGACATCCTGCACCATAAGAATTTAATACATAAACCTTCTACTTATTGGCTATTTATTAATTGATTAATTAACAAATCATAAATTAATAATAATTTGTTTTGCAGCCTGTCAAATTGTTAATACAAACAACCATATAAAAAAATTGTGGAGACCGGCCTGACTTAATTAAATTAATAATCTTCTAATCTTGTCTTAGCAAAATAAACCTAAAACACGGTGATCTTAAAACTAATGAATAGAACCTTTTTAAATATGTTTGGAACATTATTCTGGTCTTGTTTCTGAACAAACAGTAGTATTTAAGAAATAGAATATGCACTAGCAAACAATCATATGCTTCTTCCTTCACCTAATTAATATCATGTCAAGTGACGTGTCTCTATTATTCACCTGATTTTTTTTCATTTATTATTATATTTTCCACGTTACAAATTGCATATAATTGCTTGACATCCATTAAAATTGTTAGAAAAATGAAAAATAAAAACATATAAACTTTATTTTAATTTAAATTAACTTTTACAAGATTATATAAACTTTATAAACATAAGGTTAGTTTTATTAAAAAAATGAAAGAAGAAAAAACACAAACAATTTGAAATTTGGGTCCAAATCTCACCATCCTTACGTCTCATTACAACGACTAGCTTGTACGTAACGCAAAGTTCATGGCTAACCTTTACGTTGGATGTCATCTTAAAAACACCCTATTAGCGGGGGCGGGATGCTCTGTTGTACTCCGTGGTGGTTAAAGTTTCACGTGTGGAACACCGCCGCCATTGAATATGATCACGAGTGATGGTCATAACGCATGCTGGCCATGACGCGTGAAGGGGGAAATTGTTGGATGTGATTGGATGTGGTGAGTGATGGACAACTCCACTAAAATACATCACTAGTGATGGAACCAAGTTTGATGAGGTGGCGGAACATGATTGGGTGGTGAGTGATGGAAAGTGGAGCACACCCACCCCTAAAAGAATTCATAAACTTTTGAGTAATTTGTAACTTGAGTCCCTGTAAATTACACAAACTTGCACGTTGAGATCCTAACTATTTTTTTGGTAATCTGTGTCACTGTGGTTGCAATTTTTGGTCATATGAGTTCCTAGACTAACTTTTTGTTTGTTGGACGTTAGTCAATATGAATATAATCATTCTTTTATCTAATTCAATGAGGTCATGTGTGTCATTATACTTCAGTTACCTCCAAATTCAATTAGAGTCCCTTTCATCAAACCCTTAAATCACCCCTCTCCCAAATTACCCCTAGTTGACCCACCTGCAAATACACAAATACACTGATTGTAACATTCGTGTAAAACGGGTTTAAAAAATCCACTTCGTTTATTAATCAGTATTTATTAAAATGTTCGTTGCATATTTATTGGTGTCAGTTTTGTAATAAATGACACATAAAGATAATAATAAAAAAAATTATTTTTTTTTGTAATAAAAGAATAAAAAGAAATACTAATAAAACCAAAATAATAAAGAATAAAAATTAACCAAAAAGGGGGTAACCAGACTTGAACCCGGGTCTCCCATAAGATCACACACACCAAACACCACCAGGATACACACACCATATGGTTACAAACTCAAAACAAAGAAGTCTTATAAGAATTTAAATCGGGTAAGACTTGACCGCCCAAAAAATTTCAGTGTTTGCAATCCTCATAATCGTATTCAATGGGTGGAATCGGTTACCAAATCATGCTTTGACTCAAATTCAGTTACCAATCATGTCTTAATCCAAAGAAAATCGTTTACCAATCATAAAAGAAATCAAAACCGAAAAACTTTAAAATTGATTTTTGAAACCGAACCGTTTATGGATTTGTACTATAAATACCGATACATCTCGTTCACCTAACCATTACTCGAAAACTCTCTATTCAAAACCCTCTGTCACTGCCGGAAATCAGTTTTCTTTGTCGCCGGAAAACAAGAATCGTCGTCTTATCGGTAAATTTCTCATTTAAATTTTGTAATTTGATTCTTACATGTTTAATCTTTGAACTACACAACAGCAACATCATTTTTAATCCGACATGATCGAGTGCTGTACTAGGATTAAAGTAGGATGAAGAAGATGAAGTTAATCAAATTATATATAATTAAATGTGGGTTTTTAAATGGGTTAGACACATAATCCAGTGGTGGACTGTGTGCAATTTCAAAGCACAGGTCATGGGTTCGATTCGTTTACGTATCCGGTTCCAGCAATAACAAAAACAATTTTTTAAGTCTAGCGGAACACCCCTCAGTTAGTACTTAAGTTTAATATAAATTCTAATTTAAATGGGTTAGACACCCAGCCCAGTTGGTTGGGCTGGGTGCAAGGCAACGAAGGGAATGAGGGTTCGAGTCGAGTGATTGGAACCAGTTCGATGGATTTTAAAACCTTTTTAAATTAAGTAATTTTTGAAAAATGCTAATAAGTATAAACAATAATTAAAATCATATTCCTAACGGGTTAGACACGTAGCTTAGTTAGAAGAGCTGCATGCACGTAAGCGGGATGTCTCAAGTTCGAATCCCATCACGCACGGTCTAATATCACAGTCGACCCGGTCAGGTCACTTGTCAGACCTGACAAGTTTTTTTTTTTAAATTATTTTTATTTTATGTTACTTTTGCACAATTATATATACATAAAAACTATTTTAAATCACAAAAAATAAGAATTGTTAGGTCTTAAAATCTCAATAAATACCAAAAAAATAACCTAAAAACTAACAAAAAGTATTAAATCAATATATTGATTGTTGAATATTTATCGAATTATTTGCGTTATTATCTAGGTTAATCTCCGTTGTAGATTAAATCCTAAATTCGTGCGTACCATCCGTCTTTCAAGGAAACACACCCACTGTAAGTGAATCCTTACTAATACCCCTTTTTAATCATGTTCTGGGGTGTATCATGTGTCGTACATTTTCTTAATTATTTATTCAAACACTTGTGCTAACGTCATTATGTGATCAAATGTGTATATTTGTTTGTGTGGAGTTATTTTAGTGTAATGATTCATTTAAGGCCCATCAGTTCCTCGTGGGATACGAGTTGAGCATCAGGTGCTCGGCTCCGTTTGATTGAGCCTTGATCTCAAGTTCATCATGCATCATGTTCATATGCTGACTTATATATATACATATTCTCACTTATGGTGTATGCACAATTTTTATTTAAATCACAAATATATAACAATTGTTCAAATGTTTAACTTAGATTCACTCGCCAACTTTTGTTGACCCAAACCTTTGTTTTACACATGATACAGGTGGACAGGCTGCGGAGAGGAACACATAGGAATGGCCTTAGAAGATTAATAAAATATATTCTGCTTAGAACAATGTTTATTTGTGCTTGTATGTTTCCTTGTTTTTGGATATTTGAAGTTTTGATTCCAAATTAATAAATATGAGACCTTTAGTAAATGTCATGAGCTTTGGTGATAACCCAATTATGCCCCGGCTTTTATGTCCGTTGTGGGTCGGGGTGTGACATATTGGTATCAGAGCTTGTACTATAGGGATATAGGATAGGTTATTAGACCTTTAGAGCCTATACTATAGTTGATTAAATTTTAATTGTTTATGTGTTACATGCAAAACTCATGATGTTTATGTGTTTCATGTTTATTTCGCACATAAATATATGCAAACACTTTCACTATTACATGTTAAAATGTGATGTTTATTATAGTCTATACATATTGTTAGCATATCATGCCTACGCAAGCACACACATCACAATTTCACATTTTTTCATGATTTTCTTCTCAAAGGTTTTTCAATGTTTTCATGTTTTTCAATCACATCAAAGCGAATTCTATGATGGGCATGTAGTAACTGGAAGGGTACGAGTACAGGTAGTCGGAACGTCCTGTCTAGGTTTGGCATTCGTATAAATCCAAAATAATGGACCAGTTTACCTACCTGGGGACTAACGATGAGAGTACGAAGGACCTATTAGGCCAAAGCATGCCACACCAAACGTCGTGTGAACTAACCCCAATTTGAGTTATCATTGTGTCTATACCTGGACACATTCTGACCTTATACCTTACAGTTATGTTTTACGATTTTCATTCGGGTGATGCAAGCATTAACAGGCCAACATCAATGTGAACCCTACCAAGCCCAGTAGTCATGGGGGCCCACGTGACTACCAAGGCCGAAGTATGGGAGACATTTGGAGGCCTAATCTTAAGCAAGCCCAAGATATCCTATGGATATTTCTTGTTTTCATTTATTTTGAATGATGTTTTCACTTTTTACGACACATGACACCTAAAAACGTTCAATTCATAATCTCGCTACGTATTTCCTATAGATGTCTGCTAGACACTCTCGAGGCGGTAGGAGGTCAGGAAGATCTAGTGAACGTATGGCCACTCAAATCGCTCAACAGATGGCTGCTGTACTTCCTGATATCGTTGTGCCAAGTTCAACAAGAACTTGCCGCCAATCTCATCAACCCCACCAACCAAGAAGGGCAAAATATCGCCAATCCTCCTCCCAACACCACCAAATGTACCTACAAGCACTTCAAATCCTGCGATCCTCCACAATACGAAGTGACTGAAGGTGTCATTGCTCTCCTCCGTTGGTTTGAGGAGATGGAAAGCACTTTTCTCAATTACGATTGTCCCGATAATCGCAAGGTGCGTTAAGCAACTGGTCGTTTGTTTGGAGTAGTACTTACCTGGTGGAACACAGAAAAGGGTAAGCGAGGTGCTGAAGCTGCTATGGCCTTGACTTGGGATGAGTTGAGGGAAATCATGATAAGACGCTTCTTTCCAAGAAGCGAAATCAAGAAATTAGAAGATGAGTTTTATGCTTTGAGACAAAAGGAGGGAGACCACACCACCTACAACAAAAGATTTCTTGAGTTGAATCAGATGGTCCCCAATCTGTTCACCCCGCTCTATCGTTTAATCGAGCATTAAATTCGAGGTCTTCCCTCGAAAATTCAAGATTCTGTGTTAAGTACTTCACCTGCAACACTCGAAGCTGCCATGGAGCTGGCTACCGAACTTACAGAAAATCGCATTCGAAATGGCGATTTTAAAGATGAGAAAAAGAAAGATAAGGCACCTGCTGAAACTCCAACCCCAACTTCAGTAGGTTCGTCTTCCAAATTTGTTGGCAAAAGGAAGCGCAATGGAAAGAATTTTGCCGTTACCCAAATCAATTCCCCTTTCACTGCTGCCCCAATCACACAAGTCGCCCCTCAAGCTGCCCCATTCAAGAAACCATACACTGGTCCTCACCCAAAATGCAACCGATGCCAATATCACCATCCTCAGAACCCCTATCAATACTGCACAAGTTGTGGCCGTGCAGGTCATACGATTCAAACTTGCTGTATCCTGCAAAAGCCAAACCGCAACCAGCCTCAAGCCCAAACCAATAATCAAGTGGTGGGCCAAGCCCAAAACCAACAACCCTTACTCTTACCACCTGCTCAACCTATGGCTCAACCCTACTACCAACCCAATTACCCAATGATGCAACCTGTCAGAGCATGCTTCAACTGTGGCGATCCAACCCATTTTCGTACCATATGCCCACGCCTGGTGAACATCATAAACACCCAAGCTGAAGCCAATCTGGTGAACCAAGCCAACCAAGCTAATCCACCTGCTAGAGGAAGGGCTTTCAACATCAACACCAACCAAGCTAGGGCTTATAATAATATGGTCAACGGTACGTTTCTTATAAACGGTAGATATGCATCCATATTGTTTGATACTGGTGCGGATAAGAGTTCGTGTCTTTAGAATTCGAATCCATTCTTGATCTACCTCGAGTTAGTCTCGCTGAATCATTCACGGTGGAAGTTGCTGATGGTGAACCTATTATGTTAGACTCGATTATACGTGATTGTACTCTTACCCTTAATGATCACGCTTTCTCGATTGATCTTATTCCTATGAAATTGGGTAGTTTCGACATTATCATCAGTATGGACTGGCTTAGTCAACATCACGCCGAAGTTGTTTGCCACGAGAAGTTTATTCGAATTCCTCTCGCTGACGGTCAAACTCTACGTATCTTTGGAGAAACTCCTTCTAAAGGGCTCTAGTTGATGTCTTGTCTCCAAGCTTGAAGATATCTTCACAAAAACTATGTCACATTTCTAGCTCATATCGTCAAGAAGGAAGGCAAGGAAAGGAAGCTCGAAGATATTCCAATCGTTAAAGATTTTCCTCAAGTTTTTCCCGACGACGTATCAGGACTTCATCCTGTGCGAGAAGTCCAATTTTGAATCGATCTTGTACCTGGTGCCACACCAGTCGTAAAATCTCCTTATCGGTTAGCCCCATCTGAGATGCATGAGTTAGCTAGTCAGTTTCAAGACTTGACTGACAACGGATTCATACGTCCTAGCTCATCACCTAGGGGTGCGCCTGTTCTTTTTGTAAAGAAGAAAGATGGTACTTTTCGTATGTGCATCGATTATAGAGAGCTCAACAAGCTGACCATCAAGAATCGCTATCCATTACCTCGTATTGATGATCTTCTAGATCAACTTCAAGGCGCCACCTGCTTTTCAAAGATCGATCTTCGTTCTGGGTATCATCAACTTAGAGTACGTGAAGAAGATATTCCCAAAACTGCTTTTTGAACTCGTTATGGTCATTATGAATTTATGGTTATGCCATTTGGGTTGACCAATGCCCCTGTTGTTTTCATGGATTTGATGAATAGGGTGTGCAAACCTTATCTCGATCATTTTGTCATAGTTTTCATTGATGATATTCTTATCTACTCCAAGACCAAATCCGTTCATGAGCGTCATCTTCGACTTATTCTAACACTCTTGAGAACTGAAAAGCTTTTTGCTAAGTTCTCGAAATGCGAGTTCTGGTTAAATGAAGTACAATTTCTTGGTCATGTCGTTAACGACACATGTTGACCCTGCAAAGATCAAAGCAGTACAATTGTGGCAAGCGCCACATACTCCTACTGAAGTTAGGTCAGTTTTGGTCTCGCTGGTTATTATCGTCGTTTCATCGTGAATTTTTCTCCTATCGCCGTTCCACTCACAACCTTAACTCACAAGGGCAAACCCTTTATTTGGGGACCCAAGCAAGAAGAGGCTTTTCAAACCTTGAAGCAAAAACTTTGTGATGCACCTATCCTTACACTTCCTGATGGTTGCGAAGATTTTGTGGTATATTGCGACGCGCCAGGGCAAGGTTTAGGTTGTGTTCTAATACAAAGAGGAAACGTGATAGCCTATGCCTCAAGGCAACTCAAAATTCATGAAAAGAACTATACCACTCACGACCTAGAACTTGGAGCAGTTGTGTTCGCTCTAAAGATATGGAGACACTATCTCTATGGTACAAAGTGTGAAATTTACACTGACCACAAGAGCCTCCAACATATCTTCAACCAAAAAGAGTTGAACATGAGGCAACGGCGTTGGGTCGAACTCGTAAATGATTACGATTGTAAAATTCGATATTATCTTGGAAAGGCCAATGTTGTAGCTGACGCACTCAGTCGAAAGGAATATGTGAACTCCATTCATCTCTTGTGTTCCCAAATTGTGACCGACCTTCAAAACCAAATTAGAGCAGCTCAACATATTTCCGTCACGGAAAATGATGTACGAGATGAACTGTCTTATGGAGCTGAAACCAAACTAGAATCCAAGTCGGACGGTATTCTCTATTACTTGAATCGTATTTGGGTACCAGATCGTGACGATCTTCGTGGTTTTCTCATGAATGAGGCTCACAAAACTCGATACTCTATACATCCAGGAGCCGATAAGATGTACCAAGATCTACAATAATCCTACTGATGGCCTGGCATGAAGAAATATATCGCTATATTTGTTTCCAAGTGCCTTACATGTTTCAAAGTGAAAGCTGAGCATCAAAGACCTTCAGGACTTCTTGTCCAACCCGAAATACCTGTATGGAAGTGGGAAAATATAACCATGGATTTCATTACCGGGTTACCTCGCACCTCAAGTGGGTATGACACCATTTGGGTTATCATTGATCGTCTCACTAAATCAGCTCATTTCATTCCAATCCGCGAAGATTTCAAGAACAAGAAGTTAGCTCGTATCTATATCAATGAAATTGTAAGCCATCATGGTGTACCCTTAAGTATCATTTCGGATCGAGACGGCCGTTTTACTTCACGAACATGGCAAGCCGTACAATACGCTCTGGGTACACGTCTTAATCTCAGCACTTCCTTTCACTCTCAAACGGATGGTCAATCGTAGCGCACCATACAAACTCTTGAAGACATGTTGTGAGCATGTGCCATAGACTTCAAGGGCAACTGGGACACTCACTTACCGTTTGTTGAATTCTCGTACAACAATACCTATTATTCAAGCATCGGTATGGCTCCTTTTGAAGCCTTATATGGTCGAAAGTGCCGATCTCCTTTATGTTGGCATGAAATTGATGAAGCACAAATCACTGGACCTGAACTGATTCAAGAAACGACAGACAAAATTCTTCAAATCCGAAATAATCTTCTAGCAGCTCGAAGTCGTCAAAAGAGTTATACTGATAGACGACGAAAGCCATTGGAGTTTTGTGTTGGTGAGCAAGTACTTCTGAAAGTATCACCGTGGAAGGGAGTAGTTCGTTTTGGTCAAAAGGGCAAGCTAGCACCACGTTATGTGGGACCATTCAAGATACTCGAAAGAGTAGGTCCTCCAGCATACAAACTCGACCTACCAGAAGAACTCAACAGAATCCATCCCACATTCCACGTATCAAACTTGAAAAAGTGTCACGCTGACGAAAACCTCCATATTCCTTTAGAAGATATTCAAATCGATGAATCAATACATTTTGTTGAAAGACCGGTAGAAATCATGGACTTCGGTGAAAAGCGTTTGAGACGAAGTCGTATTCCAATAGTCAGGGTACGTTGGGAGTCAAAACGAGGACATGAGTTTATTTGGGAACAGGAAGACTCAATGCATGAAAAATACCCACATCTTTTTCCGGTTACGGCTACTACTTAAATTTCGGGACGAAATTTCTAAAAGTAGGGATACTGTAACATTCGTGTAAAATGGGTTTAAAAAAAAATCTGCTTTGTTTATTTATCAGTATTTATTAAAATGTTCATTGCATATTTATTAGTGTTAGTTTTGTAACAAATGACACATAAAGATAATAATAATAAACAAAATTTATTTTTTTTTTTGTAATAAAAGAATAAAAAGGAATACTAATAAAACCAAAATAATAAAGAATAAAAAAATAACCAAAAGGGGGATAACCGGACTCGAACCCGGGTCTCCCATAAGATCACACACACCAAACACCACTAGGATACACACACCATATGATTACAAACTCAAAACAAATAAGTCTTATAAGAATTTAAATCGGGTAAGACTTGACCGCCCAAAAAATTTCAATGTCTGTAATCCTCATAATCACATTCAGTGGGTGGAATCGGTTACCAAATCATGCTTTGACTCAAATTCAGTTACCAATCATGTCTTAATCCAAAGAAAATTGTTTACCAATCATAAAAGAAATCAAAACCGAAAAACTTTAAAATTGATTTTTGAAACCGAAACCGTTCATGGATCATTTGTACTATAAATACCGATACATCTCGTTCACCTAACCATTACTCGAAAACTCTCTGTTCAAAACCCTCTGTCACTGCCAGAATAAGTTTTCTTTGTCGCCGGAATTACTCGCCGGAAAACAAGAATCGTCGTCTTATCGGTAAATTTCTCATTTAAATTTTGTAATTTGATTCTTACATGTTTAATCTTTGAACTACACAACAGCAACATCATTTTTAATCCGACATGATCGAGTGCTGTACTAGGATTAAAGTAGGATGAAGAAGATGAAGTTAATCAAATTATATATAATTAAATGTGGGTTTTTAAATGGGTTAGACACATAATCCAGTGGTGGACTGTGTGCAATTTCAAAGCACAGGTCATGGGTTCGATTCGTTTACGTATCCGGTTCCAGCAATAACAAAACAATTTTTTAAGTCTAGCGGAACACCCCTCAGTTAGTACTTAAGTTTAATATAAATTCTAATTTAAATGGGTTAGACACCCAGCCCAGTTGGTTGGGCTGGGTGCAAGGCAACGAAGGGAATGAGGGTTCGAGTCGAGTGATTGGAACCGGTTCGACGGATTTTAAAACCTTTTTAAATTAAGTAATTTCTGAAAAATCCTAATAAGTATATAACAACAATTAAAATCATATTCCTAACAGGTTAGACACGTAGTTCAGTTGGAAGAGCTGCGTGCACGTAAGCGGAAGGTCTCAAGTTCGAATCCCATCACGCACGGTCTAATATCACAGTCGACCCGGTCAGGTCACTTGTCAGACTTGACAAGTTTTTTTTTAATATTATTTTTATTTTATGTTACTTTTGCACAATTATATATTCATAAAAACTAATTTAAATCACAACAAAATAAGAATTGTTAGGTTTTAAAATCTCAATAAATACCACACAAATAACCTAAAAACTAACAAAAAGTTTTAAATCAAAATATTGATTGTTGAATATTTATCGAATTATTTGCGTTATTATCTAGGTTAATCTCCGTTGTCGATTAAATCCTGAATTCGTGAGTACCGTCCATCTTTCAAGGAAACACACCCACTGTGAGGGAATCCTTACTAATACCCCTTTTTAATCATGATTTGGGGTGTATCATGTGTCGTCATTTTCTTAATTATTTATTTAAACACTTGTGCTAACGTCATTATGAGATCAAATGTGTATATGTGTTTGTGTGGAGTTATTTTAGTGTAATGATTCATTTAAGGCCCATCAGTTTCTCGTGGGAAACGAGTTGAGCATCAGGTGCCTCATAAGATCGGCTCCTTTTGATTAAGCCTTGATCTCAAGTTCATCATGCATCATGTTCATATGTTCATTGTGGTTACTATGTGGGTTATGATTGTTTATATATATACATATGCTCACTTATGGTGTATGGACAATTTTTATTTAAATCACAAATATATAACAATTGTTTAAATGTTTTACTTAGATTCACTCGCCAACTTTTGTTGACCCAAACCTTTGTTTTACACATGATATAGGTGGAGAGGCTGAGGAGAGGAACACATAGGAATGGCCTTAGAAGATTAATAAAATATATTCTGCTTAGAACAATGTTTATTTGTGCTTGTATGTTTCCTTGTTTTTGGATCTTTGAAGTTTTGATTCCAAATTAATAAATATGAGACCTAAGTAAATGTCATGAGCTTTGGTGATAATCCAATTATGCCCCGACTTTTATTTCCGCTGCGGGTCGGGGTGTGACACTGATCACCTGCAAATACACTGACGAGGAATGCAATGGTCGGAGGGTTAGAGGTCTTGAAGAAGGTCATGACCCTTACTTCAATCTTTTGACTTCCAACCCTTTGTTTCGAGCAATTTCCTCTTTCTTGTTAATTGACCTCAACAAACTAAGAAAGAGTCTTCCACACATGGAACACGTCGGAGCTTCGACCCACCTTAACTATCCATAATTTGCCTTCTAATGAGGAAATATAACGTGTAAGAACAAAAAAGATGGAAGCGTTTGAAACTTCAGCTACAAAGAGAAGCAAGAACATGTAAAATACTTACGCAACAAAGAAAATGTTGACCTGGGTTTGCATCACTCCATGAGGTTGGAATGCAAGTAGGAGCATGTCATGAGCATACACCATTAGATTTTGTATACATTTTACACAATTTCGAAGATGATGATGCTGATGATGATTGAAACATGCTTCCTAATCAGAACTAGGGTCGAAAAACGACTTGGGGAGAAACTCTGATCATGGATGAAGATAAATTAGGAAGAAAAGAAGCACTTTCGACTTTACGCATTTAGTCCCTTAGGAGCATTTTGGGCATTTACTCAGTAAACTAGGGATCAACGAACATAAAGTTAGTCCAGGAATCATATGACAAGATACTACAATCACAGAAACTCGGGTTACCAAAAAAATTAGGGGCACAACATGCAAATTTGTGTAAATCATATGGACTCAAGTAGGAGTATACTCTAAAACTTTTTCACCTTCGCATTACCTTCGTATCTGATTTTTTTTCCATCTTTTCTTAGTAATCCCAAAACCTATGATATCAATCTTTCCCACCCAAAGCCTGTTTCAGTTACAATAAATTAAAAAATATAAAAAAATAACTTAAGTAATATAAAACTATTCTAAAATAATATAAAACTAAAAAAACATATCATTAATTAAAAAGAATTACAAGACTAAATAAAAAAAACATTAAAAAAACAACTAGTCGTCTAGAATCTAGATTGGGTATGTCGGTGTTTGTAGTATGTTCGACGAGATCGGCTCAAAAGGGCATTGTGGGTATCTTGACAAAGCAATTCTATAAGAATGCCACCATTTACTTCTTCTTTAGTTGGAAGATCGAGTTTATGTTTAGGACATTGTTGCACCTTCATCTTTCAAAATCTTATTATGTGATATAATGCAAGTATACTTTATTTTTCTAATTTTGGAATGATGCATCCCGTGCAAGGACAAACTATAGCTCGCTGAGTTTCTAGTACACCAAAATTTGTTCCACATTTTTTATTTATGGACATGTGGATTTATTAAAAACTCACTATAGTTGCCCAACAGGGGTACCCCATCAACAAGATAATACTTACGCTTATAATGTGTTGACCTTGCCATTTCGTTGGGTAAATCCTTTAAACCTGATGTGTACAACCAACTCTATCTATCATTCCAAGAAATCCATATTTGGTTTCATGTGCGGCGTACAAAAGTTGAATGTCACTAGAATATAAATATTGTCTTTTGTACAATAGTCACAAAATCTTGTAGACTTTCACATAAAGTTTGTTAGGACATATTTAAGTGCTCATCATGACCGACAAGAACATTACCGTATACTCGTTGGCGTATTGCAGTTATGCACTACATTAATGACATAAAACTCTTTTTTTCATCTAGCTAGCATCCCATGTTTGAAAATATTCGAAGTTCCTGTTCATAGCACCAACTATTTGTTGGAATAGTTCTTTTCGCAGTCAAAACCTTCATCTGAACTCCTCATCAATCAGCAAAGTAGTCTTCACGAGGTGATCCTATGCATCCATGATCACCTGTAAGTATAACGCACATTGTATTTACACAATTCGTACATGCATCACACCATGAAAACTTGAATTAGTGAGATTAACATCTTAAATGACTTCTTACACCTTTCGGGGATTTTTCTAATTAGAAGAGTAAATTTAAATAAAAATCTTAAAGAACCCATACATATATATTTACACACACACGCTCTCTCTCTATGTATATGGATATTATATTTCTAATTTCTCTCTCTCTATCTATATGGATAATTAAATCAACTACCCGTGGGCGCAAAATTGTCTACTTCAGATCTACCTTTATATGTTGAAACAACACTTAACATTTACTCCATCAGAATAACTAAAACTATATTGTCTAGGACTAATGGCGAGAGTGGGAGTGCCGGTGATAGACATGCAAAAGGTTGAGGGATTGGGTGAGGAAATAGTGAAGGCATTTGAGGAATGGGGTTGCTTTAGGATGGTCAACCATGGTGTCCCGCCGCAGCTCATGGCAGATATGAAGGCTGTGGTAGCTTCACTCTTTGATCTCCCGGAAGAAATCCAAGACGGGATGGCTAATACTAAGCATGGCATGGGCTACATCAAATGTGGCATGATAAATCAGTTCTACGAGACTCTCAATATCAGGAATGTTTGTTCTTTGGACAACTTATGTGACAACCTTGATGTCTCTACTCGTCAAAGGTATACATATGATTTTTTTTGTTTTAGTACATGGTTTAGAAAACCACAAAGCACTTCTAGATGGTTTCTGGAATTCGTTATAAAAAAGTAGTTCCCTGGAATGGATACCCATGCCCAATACCCACTCCAACAAACTACGTACTTTTATAACAAATTTTAGAAACCATCTATTGCGTGTTTGACAGTTTCTCAAAATCAAGTTGAAAAAATAAAATTTAATATGTACATGTTTCATAGTAAATGGAAAATTGATTCCATGTTGTAGGGAGACTATTCACAAATATACAAAAGCTATTCATGATCTCGCCGGACTTCTAGGCCGGAAACTGATGAACGGGCATGGTGTGACAACTATCACTTTTGGGATAATTCTATGCATTGAACAGTAAAATTTATAATATAAATATGTGTTTTGAACAACCAAACTACGTGAATTGCATGGCATCAATCTAGAAAGTTCACTGAATATATTACATGATGCATATTATTTGTTTAGTGGTTACCTTTTAAAAACAGTTTGAAACAGTGCGTCGGAAACAATTATTAGACTAGCTGTGGCAGCTCAGTGTCAGTACGCAGTTAAACAACAGATTTAGGACTTAGATGAGAGTCCAACGCAAACTGTACATTAAACCCCATGAGGGAAAGCAAGGATTAATGCCAACACTTTCCGGAAACTATACATGCACTAAAAATTGTCCGAAATATACACTAAATAACAATTCAGCAAAATTCAGCAAATACAAACTTGTGTAATATACAGAAATAATGTTAAACATCATACATTGCTTAAAAGATATTGAAAGTATCATGTTGGCACAAAAACATATCATATCACATAAGTCTTGAAAGTTAACGTTTTAATGAACCGGCAACGAAACGAACACCCGGACACAATTTGAAACATCATATGAACTAGTTAACAATATTTTTACATCATACAACTAGTTAAAAGCATTAAACGCATTGTTTTGACTGAAAATCCCTAAAATCCCTACTAGTTGCTTAAACCTCCGTTTAAGGACCCGTTAACGAACCTAGCACCCGTTAAGCAACCAAACACGAACTAGACATAAAATATAAACTAGTTAATATTATTTAACAATATTAAGCTAGTATATGGCATCTTGTATCTATACATCAAAAATCCTAATACACTTAAACCCCCCAAACTAAACCCCTAATCCTAACTAAATCCCTAATTAAACAAACTAACCTAGTTAAAACTCAATCAAGCTTATGGTGGACGGCCAACGTGTGGGTCCCCCAAGCCCACATGTTGTCTAACCTTGGACACAAGACCTTGTGTGTAATGTTAAGGCTTGGAGGATGCGTGTATTGTAAGTTGTTAAATACTCCACCTTATCCCAACATAATCTTCCACTTTCACCAACCAAGAAACACTTCATCTTCTTCTTCATTTCCTTCTTCATTCACGGCTACATCTACAATCCTATAACCTCCATTTACAAGCCACTTTTAAGGTAATCCAAGGTGATCCAAGGGTGTTTCAAGCCTAACTAAGGAAGGTTCAAGCATTGGAACTTCAAGGACCTTTCTTGGGAGCTTTTATCCACCAACTTTGTGTTGGAAATTATGTTATATAATTTAGTGATTAAAGCAAATGAATGAGAGATCATAAGCTTTAATTGTGTGTTGGAACTTGTGTTGGAACTTTAAAGTGAGGGAAGTTGTGTTTGTCCCACAATGGTGAAGAGATAAATCCTGTGTTGATTTATATCTTTAATCCTCCACACAAATGTATTCTTATGTGATAAGTCACACCCAGTGGTAGCCAGGAGGGTGCGAAGCACCCGACACGCGCCCGTGCACGGGCACGGAACCGGGACCGAGACCGGGACGAGGGCGATGGGCGCAATGTGGCGCTTTGAGGGCGCACTTTAAACTTGAGTCTGGTGACTGTTTACATTCCTACTGGTCAGAGAATTAAGTTCTCAGAATGCAATTAAGACTTAATTTTTTTTTACTGAATTCTGTATTCAATTGTGACCTGTGGGATTCCAAACGGATTCACAGATTTTACAAAGCCTGGTACTTTGTTCAGGAAAAATGACACTGAAAAATGACACCTCCAACGAATTCCCAAATTTTGATACTTTGCACACTCTTGTTTCATGTATCGTTTTTGGTGCTAGGCTAATCCCAGCAGTACAATCTGCTTAGGCTGTTGTACCCTGGGAAACAGACGGGTTCACCTGGGTGACCCGAAATTTGTTTTAAGGGAAGCGTGATCTTAACGTGCCTCAGTCACCTCCGTTTTCATTTCTTTGTTTCTTTGTAATATTTTTTCCAGTTTAGTTGTCATGTATTTCATCTGTAAATTTCAATTTTTGTATATATCATGTATTCAGAATTTTATTAATAAAAATTATTATTTTTGTTTATGTTGTGAACGGATTCCCTACAAGCTTAAAACAGATTTTTAAAACTTGTTCACTGTTTTGGTTTTTAAAATTTTTATCAAGTGTTTCTGTTGACTATTGCAAAACTTTTGTAGTTTGCATTGGTTTTCTGTAAACCAATTTGTTTCTACCATAAACTGATATTTTTTTAAAACTCTTGTTTCAGAAATGGCTACTGCTCAATCAAACACATCAACCACTGTTGGATCCACATCTACTACCATGGGACCATTACTTGGTACCCAAGCGGCTCAAGCGGTTGCTAACCATGCTAAGAAACTAGAGAAATTTACTGGTTTAAATTTTAAGAGATGGCAACAGAAGATGTTGTTCTATCTGACGACTCTAAACCTTGCGAGTTTTCTGACTGAGTCCCCTCCTGTTCTCGCAGAAGGGACATCTGATGTTCAATCTGTGAATGCTGTTGATGCATGGAAACATTCTGAGTACCTATGTCGCAACTATGTGTTGAACGGCTTGTCAGATGCATTGTATAACATGTATCTCAAAGTTCCATCTGCCAAAGAATTATGGGAGTCGTTGGAACGCAAATACAAGAACAAGGATGCGGGTACTAAAAAGTATGTTGTGGCTAGATTTTTGGACTATAAAATGACTGATTCAAAGACTGTTATGAGTCAAGTTCAAGAATTGCAGATTATCCTTAGTGACATTTTGTCCTTAGGAATGAATCTTAGTGAAACCTTCCAAGTGGCAGCAATTGTTGAAAAGTTGCCTCCAAGTTGGGTGGACTTCAAGAATTACCTTAAGCATAAGCGAAAGGAAATGACCATTGAAGACCTTGTGCTTCGTCTTCGTATTGAAGAAGACAACAGGCTGTCACACAAAGGAAGTCAGGTTGACGCGTCTGCAAAAGCAAACCTTGTGGAACATGGTCAATCCTCAAGGGGTTACAAGGGTGACAAAGGCCACAAGTTTAATGGCAAAGGGAAAAACAAAGGTGTTAACCTTGGGCCAAAGAGAGGTGGTGTGAAGAAGAGGGTTGGTCCCTTTAAAGGGAAATGTTACAACTGCGGACAAACTGGTCATCGTGCTGACCAATGCAAAGAGCCTAAACGTAACACGGCTCTTATGGTTGATGATGATATGCCTTTAGTGGCCATGATTTCTGACCTCTCTGCTATGATGGAGGAGGTAAATTTGGTGGCTAACGAGCCAAAAGGGTGGTGGGTTGACACTAGGGCAACCCGCCATGTGTGCCCAGACAAGACCCTCTTTAATACGTTTGAAGAGGTGGCGGGAGAAGAGAAGCTGTACATGGGAAATGCTGTTACAGCTCATATCAAGGGAGAAGGTGATGTGTTCTTAAAGTGGACTTCTAGGAAAGAGCTCACTTTGAAGAATGTGCTCTATGTTCCTGATTTGCGCAACAGTCTTGTGTCGGGTTAGATGCTTATCAAGTTTGGGTTTCATTTGGTTTTTGAAAGTGATACTTTTGTTTTAAGTAAGCGTGGTATGTTTGTTGGAAAGGGCTATGCCCAAAATGGCATCTTCAAACTTAATGTAATTTCTATTAAGAAAAACATGAATAAAAGTGCTAGGACTTCTGCTTACTTGGTTGAGTCTCCTATTGTTTGGCATGGACGTCTTGGTCATGTAAATTTTAATTCGATGCATCGTTTAATTAAATTAGATTACATACCAACTTTTTCCATTGACTCTAAAACAAAATGTAAAACATGTGTTAAAGCCAAACAAACAAGATCATCATTCAAATCAGTTGAATGAATAACTGAACCCCTTGATCTAATACACTCTGATGTGTGTGATTTGAAATCAATTCCTACCAAAGGTGGTAATAAATATTTTATTACGTTTATCGATGACAATACAAGGTATTGTTATGTATACTTACTTAAGAGTAAGGATGAAGCAATTGACAAGTTTATCTTGTATAAAGCTGAAGTTGAGAATCAACTAAACAAGAAAATAAAACATGTTTGAAGTGATAAAGGAGGTGAATATGTATCACCATTTGGGGAAGTGTGTGCAAAAAGTGGCATAATACACGAGTGTACCCCACCTTATACACCCCAATCAAATGGCATCGTGGAGCGAAAGAATCGTATACTAAAAGAAATGATGAATGCCATATTGATAAGTTCTGTGATGAGCCTGGACATGTGGGGGGAAGCCATTTTGTCAGCCAATTTTTTGTTAAACAAAATACGTTATGTAACACCTCATGAGTTGTGGTGGGGATATAAGTCATCCTATAAATACTTGAAAGTGTGGGGGTGCCTGGCCAAGGTGATAGTTGCACCCCCTAAGGCTCTTAAAATAGGGCCCAAAACTATTGATTGCATTTTCATTGGATATGCCAAAAATGGTAGTTCACATCGGTTTCTTCTACATGAATCCAAGAATCCTGATGTGCACATGACTCTATCATAGAGACAAGGCCAGGAAATGTGACTTACTTTGAAGAAGAGTTTCCAATGTTACAACAAACTATTGCGAGTTCTTCAAATCATGCAAGTTCATCAACAATGGTTGATGAGATTGTTCCAGAGGAAACTCACGAACAATCAGAGGCTAAAAAAGGTAAGCCAAGAAGAAGTAAAAGGCAAAGGACTGAGAAATCCTTTTGGCCTGACTTTCTAACATACATGGTTGAAAGTGAGCCTCAAACCTATCGAGAAGCAGTCACCTCTTCAGATGGACCTCAATGGAAAGAAGCCATCAAGAGTGAAATTGATTTTATCTTACAGAATCATACGTGGGAGCTAGTAGATCTTCCACCAGGGTGCAAGCCACTTGGATATCGATGGATATTTAAGAAAAAGATGAAAGCTGATGGCTCTGTCGACAAGTATAAGGCAAGGCTTGTGATCAAAGGGTTTAGACAGAAGGAAGGTCTTGACTATTTTGATACATACTCGCCTGTAACTAGAATAACCTCTATTAGATTGGCGCTTGCAATTTCAGCTTTGAGAAATTTGGAAATGCATCAAATGGATGTAAAAACTACATTTCTCAATGGGGAATTAGAGGAAGAGATTTACGTGGAGCAACCAGAGGGTTTCTCTGCTCCTAGCCAAGAGGGAAAGTGTGTAAATTTATCAAGTCATTATATGGCTGAAAGCAAGCTCCAAAACAATGGCATCAAAAGTTTGACCAAGTTATGCATAACAGTGGTTTCAAAAAAAATGAATGCGATAAATGTGTCTATGTGAAAGACACTTCTAAAGGATATGTGATCTTATGCCTTTATGTAGATGATATGCTTATTGTTGGGAGTCATGATAAGATGATCAGATCTACTAAAGACATGTTGAAAGCGAGATTTGACATGAAAGATATGGGTCTAGCTGATGTGATTCTTGGAGTAAAGATCATTAGAACCCAAACTGGTTTGGTACTAAGTTAATCTCATTATGTTGATAAGATCCTTCAGAAGTTCAATCCAGAGGACACGAGTGTAGCTCAAACTCCAGTTGATACCTCTCAACATTTGTCAAAAAACAGAGGTGAGAGTGTTGCTCAATTGGAATACTCAAGAATCATTGGCAGTCTGATGTATCTCATGTCATGTACTCGGCCAGACTTAGCATATCCTGTGAGTAGGCTAAGTAGATATACTAGTAATCCTATTTCAGAGCGCTTGAAGGGTATGACAAGATTGTTAAGGTATTTGAGATACACGAGAAACTATGGACTGCATTATGGCCAAAATCCAGCCGTTGTGGAAGGATTCAGTGAAGCCAACTGGATATCCGATACGAAAGATTCCAGAGCTACAAGCGGTTATGTGTTTACCCTTGGAGGAGCAGCTATATCTTGGAAGTCGTCCAAACAAACACTTATAGCTAGATCCACAATGGAATCTGAGTTTATCGCATTAGATAAAGCTGGAGAAGAGGCAGAATGGTTACGTCGATTCTTGGAATATGTTCCAAGATGGCCTAAGCCTGTGACGGCTATTTGTATACATTGTGATTGCCAATCAGCTATTGGTAGAGCTTAAAATACAATGTATAATGGCAGATCAAGGCACATACGACATAGGTATAACACAATACGACAACTACTCTCAACTGGAGTTATCACGATTGACTATGTGAAGTCAAAGGATAACACTGTGGATCCGCTTACAAAAGGCTTAAGCAGAGATGTAGTACATAAGTCGTCAATGGGAATGGGACTAAAGCCCTTGGAGTAAGTTTGTACAATGGAAAATCTATCCTAGAAGATTGGAGATCCCATGATCTAGGATCAATAGGACCACCTAACTATACGAACTGAGGTCACTATGGGGGAGTACCTCAACATACAAAGGGAGTTACAAACTTCCTAGCCCGTTCCTACTTTAATCAGTGATATCAAGAGAGGTTAAGCATATGGCTTTTAATGATTTGTAAATCACCTATGTTAGAGAGAAGTGGGGTCGCTTCAAATAGAATTGGGGGCACAATTCCTAGAGCTCTCGCAGAACCAGGATAGTGTTCCATGACCATAACGGACACACCTATGAGGGGTTAGCGAGATAAGGAAGAGTAATGTGTGATGTGTAATAACGTCTACATAAAAAGGAGTTGGTTCAAGGACATCGCGTCTACTAACTGCTAGGAGACTATGTATATGTCACAAAGGAGGGTTCAAAAGGAGACTTACCTATCCTGCATTACTTAACCACTGAAATTTTATCGTGACACTTGAGTGTGTGGGATGATCTCCATTCATGTGGGGGATTGTTGGAAATTATGTTATATAATTTAGTGATTAAAGCAAATGAATGAGAGATCATAAGCTTTAATTGTGTGTTGGAACTTGTGTTGTAACTTTAAAGTGTGGGAAGTTGTGTTTGTCCCACATTGGTGGAGAGATAAATCCTGCGTTGATTTATATCTTTAATTCTCCACACAAATGTATTCTTATGTGACAAGTCACACCCAGTGGTAGCCAGGAGGGTGCGAAGCACCCGACACGCGCCCGCGCCCAGGGACGGGCACGGGACTGGGACGAGGGTGATGGGTGCAATGTGGCGCTTTGATGGCGCACTTTGCACTTTGTTCAGGAAAAATGACACTGAAAATCGCATGGTTCATACTTCACACACCTCCAACGAATTCCCAAATTTTGATACTTTGCACACTCTTGTTTCAAGTATCTTTGTAGGTGCTAGGCTAATCCCGGCAGTACAATCTGCTTAGGCTGTTGTACCATAGGAAACAGACGGGTTCACCTGGGTGACCCGAAATCTGTTTTAAGGGAAGCGTGATCTTCACGTGCCTCATCACCTCCGTTTTCATTTCTTTGTTTCTTTGTAATATTTTTCGATTTTAGTTGTCTTATGTATTTCATTCTGTATATTTCAATTTTTGTATATATCATGTATTCAGAATTTCATTAATAAAAATTATTATTTTTGTTTTATGTTGTGAACGGATTCCATACACTTTGCACCATCTTCATCAACTTGCTCATCTTGCCACTTCCCTAGCCACAAGAGCTAGTAGTGAGCCTCCTAATCTTTCATTTAATGTCTTATTACTAGTATCTTGTTAATAAGTAAGTTACACCATGAAAAAGTATCAACTTTAAAAGATGAACATATGAACAAGTAACATGATCTAAAGAAAACAAAGCTATATTAAAGTTGTAATAAAGATGTAGATGTTTACTTTGTGCTATGTATTATATCCATCATGTGTACACTTACTAGAAGCTTAGATTTAACAAGTGTACACATGGATCTTACAAGATCCATGATCAAAATAGTGATGAACTTGTTATAACAAAATAAATGAACTCTTAAAGTAGATAAAATGATTTTTATGTTCTTAAATGATGGATAATCAAGTGGTTAAAATGATAAGAGTCTTGACAAACATGTTTTAACAAAGTGGATGAACATGAAAATGTGATTTAAAATAACATATGATGTTTCATAAAAATATATATAAACATAATGTTAAAAATGATTTTTAAAAAAGTTAGTGAATAATAGTAACTAAATCCAATTTTGAAGATGTATGAACATCTTAATCATAAAAATAAAAGACTACATGTTTTGGTAAAGTTTCAAGTTCACCATGATCAAAAGATGCATAAATATGTATAAAGAATAAGTGTTGAAGTTGTGAGGTGGGTAAATTGATGAGTTTTGAAGTTTAACACATGTTTTAAAAATATGGGAAACCTCCTAAATCTAGGGGAGACAATGGCAAATTTTATAAAAATTAAAAACTTACAAAAATATATGTTTATCAAGTCCTTGCAAGTAAACTTGTTAAAAACCATAAACATAAAAATCCCCATGTTTTTGTATAAAATATAAGTTCAAGAAGTCATGATTTTTATAAAGCTAAAAGTGGGTATAAATATATATTTTGGAAAAATATATATTTAGTGATTATAAGAATCACAAATTATGTGTTTATTGTTT
Source organism: Scalesia atractyloides (assembly GCA_947069175.1). NCBI lineage: Eukaryota > Viridiplantae > Streptophyta > Magnoliopsida > Asterales > Asteraceae > Scalesia > Scalesia atractyloides. The sequence goes on from CAMTDV010001632.1 coordinate 24,873,636, forward strand.
GTATTACATATGTATATAGTTAGGAACTCGAAAAATAAACCATACAAATAAATACACAATAATTGGCAAACAAAGAATTACAAAATATATACCTATCCATAACCATACATGGAAACAAATATGGACTATTCGGACGACCGGACTATATATGAATTATGGACTAAAATATATAATATATTGAAGGTTGGTAAGTAATATTTTCAAAACCGTACAAGTGACAAAATATATATTTTTACAAGTATATAAACTATATCGTATTTCGTCAATACGAAAAACATATTATGTTCGGAGTGTGTAAAATATATATTTCATAAACCTCCTAAAAATATATTATTTTTTGTGGAAACTAAAATATATATTTTTCTAGAACTAATCGCAAAAATATACATTATTTTGGATACATACACTTACCAAGCATAATAATACATACACTAATTTGAAAATATCTTAAAATTATATAATTTAAGAATACATAAAATGGGGGTAATAAATACAAGAAATATACGTCTTCCTATACGTATAAATACATGCCAATATATACCTTTAATATTTGGTGAAAATACCATTATACAAGTATTATACTTAACCATGAGAATACGAATGCCAATACACATAATACAAGTATACCAATACTTAGGGGAAATACACATGTATAATACTTGACAATTACTAAACATGGATAAGTAAACCATGTAACCAATGAAATAATTATATATATCAAGACATGTTAAAAATAGATTATTTTTAACAAACCCATCGTAAACAAAATGATATATAAAGTGGTGCGTACAAATAATACAAGTTAAAATATAATATTTTAACTAACACATTGATCTTGGAATATTATATAATTAAGAAGAATTATATAAGGAACATATCTGACGATTGTATCGTCAAGGCAAATGGGTGGAAGCAATAATGTGAAGACATGAAACATATACATCTAACTAGTGCGAGGCACGGAGGCTAACGGGCTAGGCCCATACATGCAACACTGGAGATGCAAGGATATATATATATATATATATATATATATGTATATATATATATTTGACGAAATATATTTATTGACATCATACACCGAAAACGCATCTCAGTGGAGCATCGTACATTGAAAATACAACCAAATGAAACAACACATTGAACAAGTCATAAAAAATATCTAAGACAAGAATCATGAGCATGAATCATTCAAAGACCGAAGCGTCTAACAAAACCTAACGCGTTTGTAGGTTGTGGTACGAATTCAAAGAAAGGAACTTGAGTTAAACAGCGAAAGCGGAAAGCTAAACAGTGAGTTCATGTCCCCCTTTTCATCTTAAATGTTTTACTGTTTTACAACTATCGAGGGAAATACATGTTCAATGGTATGATAAGCTAGGGAATGAAACAACTTAGATCATGTGCGAGTAGGGTGGAACTTAAGCACCATTAATCTTGTTTAAGAGCACGGTACAAAGGTTAGATATAGCGGGTGTTAGCGAGCCCCACTCTTGGTCATGGACCCACACAGAAGAGTGCATTTGTCATTCCAGTCGAGGTTAATCGACAGAAATCGTCTAGGTTCGGATTCTTCCTATGTCATCACGCATATTAATGTCCTTGCAAAACATTAATGATCATGATTTCATTGACGCTTTATATACCGGGTTTTTATATAGATACTTTTTACATTTTATGAATTCAACTCATACAGTTAAAACACATGAACTCGCTAACTTTTGTTGATTTTCAACTTAACATGTATTTCAGGTAATTAGTGGATCCACGAAGGAGGTTGTAAAATCAAGAAACAAGTATCAAGTCTCCAATGCCATTTTTGAAGGATTTGCCTATTATATCCCGCCTACTTGCGGTGATATAAGGGTCAAAACCTTAGTATTTAAAGTCTTGCATTTTGATTATTTAAAAATTTGACAATTTAATGGATTGTAAACGATATACTTAACCTATGTTGCGCTTGAAACAATTTCAGTAATGGCGTATGGAGAATGTTTTATTCATATAGTATGTTCACATATGTTGTTTGCAATGAGAATCAATCAGATCACACCGTGCGCTTCTGCCTACGGGCTGGTGTGACAGATTGGTATCAGAGCTTCGATTGTAGTGAACCAGGATTCCTTCTCGAGTCTAGTCTACAATCACTAGGATCCTCTCATGAAAATAACTTTTACACGAACAAAAGATTCATTGCATAACTATTTCAAAAGATCTACTACATAAACTCATTTTACGAAATAATGCAAGGACATTATAAGACTTAGTATATAAAGGATAGACACAGAACGTTAAGTTGATTCACTCAAAACAAATAGTGCAACTTAAAACGGACATTATGTGATGCCTGCATTTTGTATGTATATATACACACACACATATATATATATATACACCCCATGGAGATCGACTCAGATGAGGAGGTTGGACCCATCATACACTACATTTCCTCGGACAGCGAGTCGGAGCCTGAGGAGGACCCCGACTTTGTAGCTGACTTAGACATCCCTCTTGTGGACGATGTTCTAGCCCTACCTCAGCAGCACCATGACCAAATTATCATTGGCCTCCCTGATGGTGAGAACTTAGTTGAGATTTTGCCCATAGTCGCAGTGTCACTTGCCATGTGGCCTCTCATTATTGACCTGTCCGACGACGAGGACAAGGTCCCTATCTTTCACGTCGATCATCTCGACGAGGACATTAGCGATAGCGAGGTCATCGACAAAGCTATTCTGGAGGTGTCCTCTCCTGTCGTATCAGTCGCGGCTATTTCTTCCTCTGATGCCAGCGACAATGTCTCTTCCTCAGCCATCCGCCGAGCCGAGCTTCGGGCGGATGCTACCGGTAGCAGTTTTGATACCATACCTATTGCTACCTCGACTCCTACACCCGTCCCCACACATGCATCTGTCCACACCCCTGCACCATCCATTTAGAGTACCATTCCTGTTGCTAGACCTGTAGGAGATTCTGCTTGGATTAGATCGATCCCCTATCAGGAGGCCTTCTGTTCCCATCACACCCAATCCTCTGGACCATCATTTATCCCACCATCCCCATGCTATGAGGCAGGTCCATCTCGAGTGCCGATTAGCCCTACTCCATGCTCACCGCCACACGTGATGCCCATGTCTGACCCCTACCATCCCTGCCACTACACTCCTAACTCCACGGATAGTTGGGTTTGCTCTCTAGAGCAACATATTCAGACCCTACGTCGGAGGGTCTGTGACATGGAGAGGCAGGAAATTACCATGCCTCCGTCACCATCTCCCATGCCATCAGATGGTCACGCTGCTTGTATCTTGATGCTCGATCAACAAATAGGCGTCCTACTTTGCCAAGTTCATGAGCTTGAGCAGGAGGTTATCCACCTCCAAAGTCTAGTTACCCCTACCCCACCACCATCCCCCAGTACCTTAGGGTTTTATTTGTAGGTACTTTTGGACGGGAGCTAGGTACCCGTTTTTGGTGAAGACTACACGTCAAGTTTGAAGACAACTTGAAGAATGAAGATCGCAAGTGGAGGAATATTTTGTTTTTATATGTATTAAACTTGTATGACCAGGTGGTGTAACCCGAGGACATTATTGTTTCCTTTACAAACGATCATGTAACAAGTTGTCTTATTATGTATAAAAACTTGATGTCTTCGTTATGACGCGTTATATTGATTTCTATGCATGGTGTATTGCGCGGAGCCGACTTATTTATTTGATGGATCATATATATATATAAATTACTATGTGTTATCTAATTGCTTGTTTACTTGATTACTTGCATATATATATATACATATAATAATGTCTGATCTTTACTACCATATTATCTTAAAAGATCATGCCACCAAGATGAAGAGCCCCTCGCACTCGGAATGTGAACCAACCGCAGCCAATGCCTAGGAATGAGGATGAACTGAATGCTCTGTTAGAACAGAGAATATCTCAGGCTCTAGCCCAATATGAGGACACCTGAAATGAAAGCAATAATGGTGGTAATGGTTGGACAGGCGGAACGGGTGGAACTGGTGGATCTGGGAGCCAGGGTCAGGACGGCTCATCGGGTGGGAACCATACGAATGGTAATATTCAGTTGTTGTCACAACTTAGATAATTCTTTTTATTCTATTCGTGCGTTCATTTATTTGCTCATTCATAATCTGTTTATAAATATTTCAGGGTGCACCGATAAGCAGTTTTTGGACTGCATGCCGTTGAATTATGATGGCACCAGGGGTGTCGTGGCCTTTGTGCGCTGGACGGAGAAAACAGATTCCACGCTCCGAATGAGCAGATGCTCCCCAGACCAGCAAGTCACTTTCATTACTGGTCTGTTCATTGATGAAGCACTTACATGGTGGAACCTACAAGTGTAAACTCTAGGTGATGACATTGCTTATGGGATGACTTGGGAGAGTCTGAAGGAAAGAATGAGGGAAAAATACTGGTCAAGGGCTGAACTACAGAAGCTAGAGACCGAATTCTAGGACTTAACTATGAATGGTGCTGACATTGTGGGTTATACCCAGAGATTCCATGATTTGTCTCGTGTGATACCATACCTTGTAACACCGGAGTTCAAGCACATCGAAAACTATATCTGGGGTTTAGTACCCGAAATCCATAGCATGGTGTCTGCGTCGAGCCCTGCTACCATTACTTCTGCTGTGACACTAGTTGTTAGCCTCACAGAAGATGTTGTGAGAATGAAGAAATTGTTTGTGAAAGGGACAGATAAGAAAGAATCTCACGTCGAATCGGCAAATGAGGGGAAAAGGAAGTATTCACACTTCAAGAAGGGTACACAGGCGAACTACAACACAATAACCACGCCAACCATTCCAACAACAATAGTGGTAACAAGAGGAGAGTGGCTAATCAACCATAGGAAACAAGAGCTTTCGTAGCTACAACCACCACTGGTCCAAAGAAATATGAAGGCCCCTATCCTAAATGCGATAAGTGCAAGTATCACCATTTGGGTGCTTGTCGAGTTTTTAAGTGTGACAAGTGTGGCAAGGTTGGCGACCGTTCTGAGACATGTTGGGCAATGATAGGAAGGGGAGGAAACGAAAACGGTGTGGGTAATGGAAATGGGAATGGAGCTGGGCGCGAGACTGGATGCTATGGTTATGGAAGCTAAGATCATTGGAAGAAAGATTGTCCCAAAGGAAATTAAGCTCGTGGGAAAGCTTTTGTGATCGGGGCAAAGGATGCGCACATAGACCCTAACGTGGTCACCAGTACGTTCCCTATCAACAATCATTTTGCATCCATATTATTTGATACCGGTCCTGATTTTAGCTTTATTTCCATGGAATTTAAAAATATATTGGGCATTGAATCAAGTAAGTTAGACGTCCCCTATTCTATAGAGTTGGCAAACGGTAAATTAGTCGAGTCGAAGGAAATTATTAAAGGGTGTTCGTTGGAGTTGGGTCAGCAAAAGTTCAACATCGATCTCTTACCTGTTCAGTTAGGTAGCTTCGACGTAGCAGTCGGTATGGACTGGCTGTCCGATAACCGAGCCGAAGTCGTGTGTCATGAGAAGATTATTCGCATACCGCTACCGAATGAGGAAACCATTGTTATTCATGGGGAGAAACGCGATACGCCCTTGCGGATTATTAATTGTATGAAAGCTCAAAAGTGTATACGGAAAGGTTGCGTTGCCTTCCTAGCACATGTGGTTGACAAGAAGGCTGAAGAGCTTAAGCTTGAAGATATTCCTGTGGTAAAAGAATACCCTGAAGTTTTCCCTGAGGACTTGCTGGGATTACCACCACAACGACAAGTCGAGTTTCACATCGACTTGGTACCGGAGTGTCACACCCTGACCCGCAGCGGATATGGTAGTAGGGGCATGATTGGGTTTCATCAAAGCTCATGACATTTACTATAATGAAGTTTCATATTTATTATTCCAAATTAATAGTAGAAATTGCAACACATAAACCATACAAGCACCAAATGTTCTAAACAAGACATCCAAGTAACGTTTTATTCTTCCTCTAAAGCTCAATCCTATGTGTTCCTTGCATCAACCTGATCACCTGTGTCATGTGTAAAAATAGAAATTTGGGTCAAAAAAGTTGGCGATTGAATTCCGTTTAAATATTTAAATAAATGATTTGTTGAATAATTTAATAAAAATGTGCATAACCAAATATGAGCAAACGTATATGTAAACAATATAAACCACATAAGCATATAGCAAAGTACACGTGAGCATGATAAGTAATGAACTATGAGATCAAGGCTCAATCAAACGGAGCCGGTCTAATTAGGCACGCGATGCTCTATACAGGGAACTGATGGGCCTAATGTGAATTCTTGGCTGAAATGAGAAAATATAACCACACATAACAATAAACCAAATAACACATAGCACGTTAGTTCATACAATGGTAGTAACACAAGTGTTTGAATAAACGATATAAATATACGACACACGATACACCCCAAAACATGAAAAAGGGGAATTTGTAAGAATTCACTCACAGTGGATGTGCTTCTTGAGTTGATAACGAACGCGCATGATTATAGGTTCCAACCGATGAGAAAACTAACCAAAATATTCACGTAGTAATTCAGTAAATATATTTCTTTTGTTTGCAATTAATATTTTTATTTAAAGCTTTTTATTAGGCTTTTTAGACTATTTTTATAGTATTTATTACAAGTTTTATGCTTAAAAAGTCTTATTTTTATATATATTTTTAGGGATTTTTGGAGAAAAATAAAGAAAAGATTTATTAAAAAATATACCCTTTCCAGGTGTCGAACCGAACTTATTATGCGATTTGGCAGCGTGTGGGGATCGAACTCGTGACCTTTTGCTTCCGTGAACGCAGCTCTACCAACTGAGCTATGTGCCTAACCCGAAATAATCTGGATTTTCATTATATATATATACTAACTGAGTTAACTATATTTTGATTTTATTTTTAAAAAGGTTTTTATGTTTGCAAAACCGGTCACAGAACCGGTTCGAACCCGCGCCCACGTGTTATGTTGCACACAGCCCTTCCAACTGGGTTGTGTGACTAACCCGAAACATCTAAGATTTATATTAAATTTATATACTTACTAAAAGTTAATATATGTAAGTGTTAAAAAGATTTGGTTTAATTTCAGAAATTCGGCAGCATGTTAAGACTCGAACCTGAGACCTTTTGCTTAAAATGCATACAGTCCACCACTGGACTGTGTGTCTAACCCGGTAGTATTACCGATTTCTATTTCTTTTATAAACAAACCCACTTCATCTTCTTCATTTTAAAACATAACTGGATCCAATTTAATTAAATTTAACTTTGTTTAGTTACCAATTAAACTTTAAACATCTTGATAAGATTTAACTAAAAGAAAGAAAAGGATTGAGTGTAAAGCTATACCGAACAAAGATGTTTTCGATCTCCGGCGAAGATTCCGGCGACTGAATGCGATTCCGGCAAGAGTCTTTGATGAACAGAATTGTTGCAAGAGATTTCAGAAAGTGTGTATGTGCATTCTAAACGAGTCTAGACCCTCTATTTATAGATGAGAATAGTCACAGACATTGAATTTTCAATTTGGGAGTTTCGGTCAAAATCAATTATGGCTTAATGATTGCAGATCATAATTGGATGTGTTGACTCCGTTTTTGAGTCTAGATACATGTTTTGAAACAGTTTCATCAGTTAATTGTTGAAAAACGACAATTTGATTGAATGCCGGATTGTTCTCACCCGTTACTGGGCGGGACTTTGAACCAGTTTCAAGGAAACGAATATATAAAAGGTTATTTGGTTCGGTTTCTTTCAGATGTTGAGCGGGTGTTGCAGTGGTGTGTCGTGTGTGTATGAACCGGTGCAACCGGCGTTCGAGTCCCGCGGTCCGCACATTATTATTATTTTAATTAAATTTTTATCCTTTTTGAATTATATTATTTATTATATATATATATATATATTATTCTCTTTATTATTATTTAATATACCAAATTCTATTACACGATAAACATAAATTCGGAACAAATGATTAATATATATATATATATATATTTGATTACAAAAAAATGGTGCGGGTTTTCAAACCCGTTTTATGACAGATGTTAGAGGGAGTTGCACCCGTAGCCAAGTCTCCATATCGTCTAGCACCATCGGAGATGCAGGAGTGATCCACGCAACTTCAAGAGTTGTTGGATAAGGGATTTATTCGACCAAGCTTTTCGCCTTGGGGAGCTCCATTTTTATTTGTGAAGAAAAAGGACAGAACATTCAGAATGTGCATAGATTACTGAGATTTGAATAAGCTCACCATCAAGAATCGGTACCCACTACCTAGAATTGATGACTTGTTCGACCAATTGCAAGGATCAAGCTTCTACTCCAAGATAGACTTAAGGTCTGGATATCACCAATCGCGGATACAAGAAGAAAGCATACCAAAGACGGCGTTTAGAACTCGTTATGGTCAATACGAGTTTCTCGTTATGCCTTTTGGCTTATCAAACGCACCAGTAGTTTTTATCGATTTAATGAACCGAGTGTGCAAGCCTTACCTCGACAAATTCATGATAGTATTTATTAACCATATACTAATATATTCACGATCGAAGGACGAGCACGAGCAACATTTGAGAGCCATTTTGGAGCTATTGAAGAAAGAGAAACTTTACTGCGAAGTTTTCTAAATGTGAGTTTTGGATCCGTGAAGTGAAATTTCTCGGGCATGTAGTAAATGAGAAAGGTATTCATGTAGGCATGTCGAAGATCGAAGCAATCAAGAATTGGGAAGCGCCCAAGACACCAACCGAGGTTCGACAGTTTTTTGGTTTAGCAGGTTATTATCGGAGATTCATTGAGAACTTTTCCAAAGTTGCTCAACCGCTAACCTCACTCACGCAGAAAGATAAGAAGTTCGATTTGGGAGAAAAACAAGAAGAGGCGTTTCAACTCCTAAAAGATAAATTATGTGATGCACCGATCCTCTCACTACCTGACGGTACCGATAACTTTGTGGTATACTGTGATGCTTCGCATCAAGGATTAGGTTGGGTGCTTACGCAACGAGAAAAAGTCATCGCATATGCATCACGCCAATCAAAGGTGCATGAGAAGAACTACACCACGCACGACCTTGAGCTAGGTGTGGTGGTATTCGTCTTAAAGATATGGCGACATTACTTATATGATACTCAGTGTACTATATTTAAGGATCACAAAAGTCTTCAACATATATTTAATCAGAAAGAATTAAATATGCGTCAACGACGTTGGGTTGAATTGTTGAACGACTATGATTGTGAGATCAAGTACCATTCGGGCAAGGCAAACGTTGTAGCAGATGCCTTAAGCCATAAGGAACGAGTTAAAACCTTAAGGGTTCGGCGCTAGAGATGACAATTCAGACGAACCTTACCACTCAGATTCATGATGCACAAGTAGAGGCACTCAAGGAAGAACATATTCAGGCGGAACTTCTCCGAGGTATGGAGAAACTATTAGTGCCAAAAGAAGATGGAACTTTATACCTTATCAATGGGTCGAATTCGGGTTGCACTTTTTGGCGGACTTCGAGAAGTAGTGTTGGACGAAGCACACAAGTCTAAGTACTCAATTCATCCGGGATCGGATAAAATGTACCAAGATGTGAAGGAGCATTATTGGTGGCCTAACCTCAAAAGCGACATCGCAACTTATGTCGGTAAATGTTTAACTTGCGCAAAGGTTAAGGCCGAGTATCAAAAGCCCTTGGGATTGTTACAACAACCCGAGATTCCCGTATGGAAATGGGAGCAAATATCCATGGACTTTATTACAAAATTACCCAGAACCTCAAGAGGTCACAACATGATTTGGGTGGTAGTGGATGGATTGACAAAGTTCGCACATTTTCTGCCAATTCGCAAGAAAGACAGCACAGAAAAATTAGCCGAACTATATCTTAGTGAAATAGTAGCTTGTTATGGAGTGCCTATTTCTATCATCTCAGATTGAGATGGTCGTTTTGTGTCAAGAATTTGGCAATCTTTTCAGAAGGCATTTGGATCTCGACTAGATCTAAGCACGACCTATTATCCTCAAACCAGCGGCCAGAGTGAACGAACCATCTAAATGCTTGAAGATATGCTTCGTGCATGTGTGATGGATCTAGGCGGCAATTGGGATACTCACCTACCCTTGGTGGAGTTTTCCTATAACAATGGTTACCACACAAGCATACAAGTCGCGTCGTTCGAAGCTCTATATGGCCGAAAGTGTCATTCTCCGCTATGTTGGGCGGAAGTTGATGACAAACAGTTAATTGGTCCCGAGTTATTCCAAGAGACTACCGATAAGATATTCCAAATCCGAGACCGTATCAAGGTGGCTCGTGATAGACAAAAGAGCTACGCGGACAAGAGAAGAAAATCATTGTCCTTTGAGGTCGAAGAAAAAGTTTTGTTGAAAGTCTCGCCTTGGAAGGGCGTAGCCAGATTTGGTAAGCGCGGGAAGCTTAACCCGCGGTACATCGGACCATTTGAAATTTTGGCAAAGATTGGTACCGTTGCCTACAAGTTGAAATTACCTGATGAACTTAGTAGTGTACATGACACTTTCCATGTGTCAAATCTCAAGAAGAGCCCAACGCAAGAAACAGTTATCATCACTGCGGAAGAAATTCATATAGACGATAAGCTCCAATTTACTGAAGAACCTGTTGAGGTTATGGACTAGAAATTCCAGAAAACAAGGAGAAGTCGTTTCAAATTAGTTAAAGTTCGTCGGAACTCAAGACACGAGCCCGGTTATACTTGGGAACGTGAGGATCAAATCAAAGCCAAATACCCTCACATGTTTGAGAAGACTCATGTGACGGATGACTCAGCTTGAATTTCTGGACGAAATTCTTTTTAAGGGGGGGAGTATGTGACAACTGTCACTTTTAGGATAATTATGTGCATTAGACAGTAAAATTTATAATTTAAATATGTGTTTTGAACAACCAAACAGCGTGAATTGCATGGCATTAATCTAGAAAGTTCACTGAATATATTACATGATGCGTATTATTTGTTTAGTGGTTACCATTTAAAAACAGATTGAAACAGTGCGTCGGAAACAATTATTAGACTATTTGTGGCAGCACAGTGTCAGTACGCAGTTAAACAGCAGATTTAGGGCTTAGATGAGAGTCCAACACAAACACTTTCCGGAAACTGTCCGAAATATACACTAAACAAAAATTCAGCAAATACAAACTTGTGTAATATGCAGAAATAATGTTAACATCATGCACTGCTTAAAAGATATTGAAAGTATCATGTTGGGACAAAAACATATCATATCACATAAGTATTGAGAGTTAAAGTTTTAACGAACCGTCAACGAAACGAACACCCGGACACAATCTGAAACATCATATGAACTAGTTAACTTTACTTTTACATCACACAACTAGTTAAAAGCATTAAACACATTGTTTTGATTGAAAATCCCTAAACTCCCTACTAGTTGATTAAATCTTTGTTTAAGGACCCATTAACGAACCTAGCACCCGTTAAGCAACCGAACACGAACTAGACATAAATTATAAACTAGTTAATATTATTTAACAATATTAAGCTAGTATATGACGTCTTGTATCTCAAAATACATCAAAAACCATAATACACTTAAACCCCCCTAACTAAACCCCTAATCCTAACTAAATCCCTAACTAAACAAACTACCTAGTTAAAACTTAAACAAGCTTATGGTGGACAGCCAACATGTGGGTCCCCCAAACCCACATGTTGTCTAACCTTGGACACAAGACCTTGTGTGCAATGTTGAGGCTTGGAGGATGCATGAATTGTAAGTTGTTAAATACTCCACCTTATCCCAACATAATCTTCCACTTTCACCAACCAAGAAACACTTCATCTTCTTCTTCTTCTTCCTTTCCTTCTTCATTCATGGCCACATCTACCATCCTATAACCTCCATTTTCTAGCCACTTTCAAGGTAATCCAAGGTGATCCAAGGGTATCTCAAGCCTAACTAAGGAAGGTTCAAGCATTGGAAGTTCAAGGACCTCTCTTGGGAGCTTTTATCCACCAACTTTGCACCATCTTCATCAACTTGCTCATCTTGCCACTTCCCTAGCCCAAGAGCTAGTAGTGAGCCTCCTAATCTTTCATGTAATGTCTTGTTACTAGTATCTTGTTAATATATAAGTTTCACCATGCAAAAGTATCAACTTTAAAAGATAACAAGTAACATGATCTAAAGAAAACAAAGCTATCTTAAAGTTGTAATAAAGATGTAGATGTTTATTTTGTTTTATGAATCATATCCATCATGTGTACACTTACTAGAAGCTTATATTTAACAAGTGTACACATGGATCTTACAAGATCCATGTTCAAAATAGTGATGAACTTGTTATAACAAAATAAATGAACTCTTTAAAGTAGATAAAATGATTGTTATGTTCTTAAATGATGGATGATTAAGTGGTTAAAATGATAAGAGTCTTGACAAACATGTTTTAACAAAGTGGATGAACTTGAAAATGTGATTTAAAATAACATATGATGTTTCATAAAAATATGTATAAACATAATATTAAAAATGATTTTTAACAAAGTTAGTGAATAATAGTAACTAAATCCAATTTTAAAGATGTATGAACATCTTAATCATAAAAATAAAATACTACATGTTTTGGTAAAGTTTCAAGTTCACCATGATCAAAGGATGCATAAATATGTATAAAGAATAAGTGTTGAAGTTGTGAGGGAGGTAAATTGATGAGTTTTGAAGTTTAACACATGTTTTAAAAACATGGGAAACCTCCTAAATCTAGGGAGACTATGGCAAAAATTTTATAAAAATTAAAAACTTACAAAAATATATATTTATCAAGTCCTTACAAGTAAACTTGTTAAAAACCATAAACATAAAAGTCCCCATATTTTTGTATATTATATAAGTTCAAGAAGTCATGATTTTTATAAAGTTAAAAGTAGGTATAAATATATATTTTTGGAAAAATATATATTTAGTGATCATAAGAATCACAAATTATGTGTTTATTGTTTGTATTATATATGTATATAGTTAGGAACTCGAAAAATAAACCATACAAATAAATACACAATAATTGGCAAACAAAGAATTACAAAATATATATACCTATCCATAACCATATATGAAAACAAATATGGACTATTCGGACGATAGGACTATATATGAATTATTGACTAAAAATATATAACATATTGAAGCTTGGTATGTAATACTTTTAAAACCGAACAAGTGATAAAATATATATTTTTACAAGTATATAAACTATATCATATTTCGTCAATACTAAAAACATATTATTTTCGAAATGTGTAAAAATATATATTTTATAAACCTCCTAAAAATATATTATTTTTGGTGGAAACTAAAATATATATTTTTCTAGAACTAATCGCAAAAATATACATTATTTTGGATATATACACTTACCAAGCATAATAATACATACACTAATTTGAATATATCTTAAAATTATATAATTTAAGAATACACAAAATGAGGGTAATAAATACAAGAAATATATGTATTCCTATACGTATAAATACATGCCAATATATACCATTAATATTTGGTGAAAATACCATTATACAAGTATTATACTTAACTATGAGAATACGAATGCCAATACACACAATACAAGTATACCTATACTTAGGGGAAATACACATGTATAATACTTGACAATTACTAAACATGGATAAGTAAACCATGAAACCAATGAAATAATTATATATATCAAGACACGTTAAAAATAGATTATTTTTAACAAAACCATCGTAAACAAAATGATATATATAAAGTGGTGCGTATAAATAATACAAGTTAAAATATAATATTTTAACTAACACATTGATCTTGGAATATTATATAATTAAGAAGAATTATATAAGGAACATATCCGACCATGGTATCGTCGAGGCAAACGGGTGGAACCCAATAATGTGAAGACATGAAACATATAAATATTACTCGTGCGAGGCACGGAGGCTAACGGGCTAGGCCCATACATGCAACACTGGAGATGCAAGGATATATATATATATATATATTTGACGAAATATATATATTGACATCATACACCGAAAACGCATCTCAGTGGAGCATCGAACGTTGAAAATACAACCAAATGAAACAAAACATTGAACAGGTCATAACAAATATCTAAGACAAGAATCATGAACATGAATCATTCAAGACTGAAGTGTCTAACAAAAGCTAACGCGTTTATAGGTTGTGGTACGAGTTCAAAGAAAGGTACTTGAGTTAAACAGCGAAAGCGGAAAGCTAAACAGTGAGTTCATGTCCCTCTTTTCATCTTAAACGTTTACTGTTTTTTAACTATCGAGGGAAATACATGTTCAATGGTATGATAAGCTAGGGAATGAAACAACTTAGATCATGTGTGAATAGGGTGGAACTTAAGCACCATTAATCTTGTTTAAGAACACGGTACAAAGGTTAGATCTAGCGGGTGTTAGCGAGCCCCACTCTTGGTCATGGACCCACACAGAAGCGTGCATTTGTCATTCCAGTCGAGGTTAATCGACAGAATCGTCTAGGTTTGGATGCTTCCTATGTCATCACCCATATTAATGTCCTTGCAAAACATTAATGATCATGATTTCATTGACGCTTTATATACCGGGTTTTGATACGGATACTTTTTACATTTTATGAATTCAACTCATACAGTTAAAACACATGAACTCGCTAACTTTTGTTGATTTTCAACTTAACATGTATTTCAGGTAATTAGTGGATCCACGAAGGAGGTTGTAAAATCAAGAACCAAGTATCAAGTCTCCAATGCCATTTTTGAAGGATTTGCCCAGTATATCCCGCCTACTTGCAGTGATATAAGGGTCAAAACCTTAGTATTTAAAATCTTGCATTTTGATTATTTAGAAATTTGACAATTTAATGGGTTGTAAATGATATACTTAACCTAAGTTGCGTTTGAAACAATTCAGTAATGGCATATGGAGAATGTTTTATTCATCTAGTATGTTCACTTATGTTGTATGCAATGAGAATCAATTAGATTAAACCGTACGTTTCCGACTAAGAGCTGGTGTGACACATGGTTTGGTAAGGGATTTATTCGACGGATGGTTCTGCGAATTAAGAATGATCAAATACCATTTTTGTCACGAAAGCATAGGGTTATTTGGCACCGATCTGCGAATTAAAAAACCTTAGTGTTGTTTGAAAACTAATACAATTTTATGTTTAATAATTTCTAATTTAGCTAACTTATTTTTTGTTTACACGGCCATTGGTAAACTGGATTTAGGGTGAAAGTGTCCAAACAAGAAACAACCTTCTTTAACATGTTATTGTTATTATTTTTTATGAAAAATTATTATTATTGTTGTTGTTGTTAAATTTTGTCACTTCCATCTATGGTTTAGAGAAAAGTTTACACGTGATACAGAGACATCACTTCATATGTTGCGTGGAGTGGCGAATCTAGAAAATTTTTATAAAAGCAACGTTTAAAAAATGGGTAACAAAATCGAAAAAAGTCATATTTTTTCAAAGTTTACACTACCGCCGGAGCATTAAGAGGTAGCGGGGGCTACCCCTATTTACAAACTATATCCGCCCATGGTTGCGTGCTAAGCGTACAAAGAATCAAGCATGCAATAGCGATAACAGATGTATTTTAGGGAACAAATTTACAACCGGTAAATTACAAGTGGTTTTAGACACTTGTAATTGTGTGAAGCACCGTTATACAGGTCGTTCATGATTCACACTCCATAACTTGAATTAGTTATTAGTAAGATCAATATAGCTGAAATCACTTTGTATATACGTGTAATTATGAATAAAATTTTATGCGAGCACATATATTCATTAATTTTAATTATGATACATATATTTTTTTTAAATCTTCACTCTGGTGCTATATTTAGCCACCGCTATCCCGCAATTCTATATTTAAAAATAGAAACACATATTCAATTTTATAACTTTATAAATATAAATTTATGGAAGGTTATTATACATTATGGATACATTATGAGGTTATTATACATGTAAATCAGAGATGTCAAGGCTGAAATCAATCAAAGGTATGACCCAACTAGTAATGACTCTAGTTCTTTGTTGAGTTCTTTAAAAAGCTTGAACAAAGATTTATTTGGATAGAGCAACTATGTTAACTTATATGGACATTTCTATGTACTTGGATTTTTTTTATGTATTTGTCATATTTTAATGTATTTGGATAGCTAGTTATTCACCGCATCTTATTTTTTGCTTTGTGTGACAACTTATTTTTTGAATAGTTTTTACTATGTATTTTTAGATAACACAACTTATGCGAAATCAAACTATTAGCAATGTATCAGTTTGGTTCGCTTAAAAATTTTAATGGTCTATTTTAGTTTTTTATAATTAAAAAACGTTAGTAATGGTTTGGGTTAGGCTTAGACTTTATCATTTTTTATTTGTTTATTTTATTTTATTTTTGCCGTTCAAAAACGTCCAATTGGAGGTTGAACCCTTTAGACCAAACAAATGGTTGTTTGTTTAACTCTTAATGGAGCTCTTAATGGTTCAGACCTCTTTATAGCTCAACACTTAATAGTTCAGACTGTTTATATCGTAAGCAGATATCTGAATAGTTTAGATATTTACCTCTGAATGGTCAAGCATTATATTAAGTGTGAATGGTTAAGACCTGTAATCTGAATTGGTAAGATATTTGTCTCTAAATGGTTAAAAATTATAGTAACTTCTAATAATTAAAATATCTTATTGGTTTAACATTTAATTGTTCAAAAGTTACTGATTTAACAGTTAACCATCCAGAAATTACAAAAAAAGACATAACTGTTTTTGTCTTTTGTCATAGTCAAATGGAATTATTGCTCATCGGTTGGTAGGTACAGTATATTGAATGTTTAGGTAGTTGTTTCTTGTCAAAATGTAAGTACACAAATCACGTGGAGATAAAATTAAAATATTACATATATTTATCGTGCACTAATTCCTAATAAACCAAATGTATTTACTTCAACCTTGATAAATATCTTGTATCTATATTTTTTGAAACCCCACGCAACGTTTGGTAATTCAGAAACATAATAGAGTGATGGCGAGAGTGGGAATACCGGTGATAGATATGCAAACGATTGAGGGATTGGAAGAGGAAATAGTGAAGGCATTTGAGGAATGGGGTTGCTTTAGGATGGTCAATCATGGTGTCCCGCCGCAGCTCATGGCGGAGATGAAGACCGTGGTAGCCTCACTCTTCGATCTCCCGCAGGAAATCCAAAGCCGGGACACCTATACTAAACATGGCATGGGTTACATCAGACAAGGCCAAATAAATCCGTTCTACGAAGGTTTTGGTATCGGTAACATTTCTTCTTCAGACGACTTCTGTGACAACCTTGATGTCTCCAATCACCAAAGGTATACACAAGTTTTTTTTTTTGTATTAGTAGGTGGTTTAGGAAACAATCTAGTACTTTTAGGTGGTTTTTTTTAATTATTTGACAAAAAAGTACTTTGTTGGAGTGGAATGTTTTTCACTTCCACGAACTACCTACTTTTACTCTTAGTTAGTTTTAAGCCCGCCGCGTTGTATCGCAGGGGCCTAAAACCTTCAAAAAAACATAGACGAAGTCGACTTTACACGGACACTTATTAGAAAGTCGATAGCGTAGAAAAAAACCGAAGAGACGAAATGTGAGCACAAAATACCGTGCTAAGTAGCAATTAAACGAAGATTAAATCAAGAAAAAAGCGCAAAACAAAAACTAACAACAAAAACTAAATTCATTGAAACTTTTATGGCAAACAAAAAAAACTAAGATTTATTAAAAAAAAAGTAATTAAAGCCCTAAAGTTAGTATGTGAAAGAAAAGAAAAATCTTAACCAAAGATAAAGAAGTTAAAATAAAGAAGTTACTGTTTATCAATGCGTTATGAATTAATATACGGGGTAATTCTAGAAACTACCTAGAAGTGTTTTATATTTTACTAAACAACTTCTAAAGAAAAAAAAACTCTAATATATAGATGTTCATAATGAATGGAATTTTGATTGCATGTTGTAGGAAGACTATACACAAATATATAAATGCTATACGTGATCTCGCCCGACTTCTTGGCCGAAAATTGATGAAAGGAAACGGTTTGGTTGGGGATTTGTTTGACGGATGGTGTTGCGAATTAATAATGAACAAATATCATTTTTGTCATGAGAGCATAGGGTTACTGGGGTCGGTTTTTCACTCCGACCCTTCGTTTCTCACTATTTTACAAGACGATCAAAATGTGAATGGTCTGCAAGTGGTTGACAAAGACTCCGGGGAGTTTGTTCCGCTTGACCACGTTCCTGGCTCACTAGTTGTCAACATTGGCGATATTGGCAAGGTAAACACCCTAATTCGTACTGTTATTGTCTCAAAATTTATTCAATTGTTTTTATTAACAAAACTAGGTTTTTATTGTAGAGATCATCTCTCAAAGGATGCGTACTTCCTTTTAGATTTTAATTTCTAATTTAACTTAGTTTGTTATTTACATATTAATGTTATTTCCAAGTTCATCTGCAAATTGGATTCATTAGTTATTAGGTGTGAGAATCACCTCTGGTTGTAAGAACTTCTACCTCTCATGTGAGTTTCATCACCACTTTTTACACAAACGTAGATGAACATGTTACAAATACATTAAAAAAAAACTTTTTTAGTATAATTCTCACAACTCAATGTGATTCTCATTTTACCCTTTCTTTATACACACACGTGCGCACGATACAGAGATATTGATAATCACGTATTATGTTAAAAAAAATTAAATTATTGCAATACCATAAAAATCGTGGGGGCAGTTGGTTTAAAAATTGACAATTTATTTTCAAGAAATGTCTTGTAAGTTTTAAAGTTGTAATTACATAAACATTTAGAATAATGTAAAATTACTTTTTTTCTTTTTATCTATTATAGTATAGCATAGATATATACATCTTTAACAAATATAACTTTATAAAGTAATATATTCACCTATACGTCGCTTTGTATAAATACTTTATGTATAATGTTTATTGTAGGTTGTAAAATTGCATAAATTACACGTGTATATCATTAAAAGAGTTATCAAAGATGATTGAACTACTAAGATAAGTTGTGAATCGAAGTAGATTTGGAGCAACGGGAGATATTGCAATGTGGGTCACAGAGTGTGTTGTTATGAGCCAAAAATACGGTATTCGATTGCCCTTTTCATGTTGGGACCAATTGATACAAAGGTGGAAGAGCCATCAACATTCCTGACTCAGATCACCCTCGTCTCCATGTTCCCGTTGATTTTAAGGAATACAGGCATGTTCGAACATCAAGGCGAGCAATCACTAGAAGTGGCGCTGACCTATTTCTATTTAACTCTACTATGTGAATTAAATTTTATCTATGTTGTTGATGTCGTTATTAATAGTGTGATTTCGGGAAAACTATTATTCTTTTGAGACATTATGTTATGTTTATTGTTAGTTGGTTTTGTATTATATATATGGGATGGTTTAAATGAGAACACCTATCTTTTGCGAGAACCATGAGAAATCTCAACCTCACATCTATCTCTGATCATCTCACCCGAACTCGAGCCACCTACCAAACCCTTAACACCATTTCGATTTCGATTTTCTTAAATATCATTAAGTTTGGATTCCGTCCATCCTTGGTGATTGTGTGATATCGTTGTTACATCCGGATTTTCGGGACTTACAATTGGTACCAGAGCCTGTTGAACCTATTTTCCAGGCTCAGATCTGATACCACACTGATTCTGTTCGGTTTCTGCTGAAAAAATAAGCATTTCGGATCAACATTCAAGGATTTCGGATCTTCTGTTTACATTTCGGACATATTTCGGATCATTCTGTTGCATTTCGGATAGAATTCGGACCAGTTGTTTGAATTTCGGATACATTTCAGATAAATTTCGGATTAATCTGTTGAATTTCGGATAAAAATCTTGAATTTCAGATAGATTTCGGATAAATTTTGGAGTAATCTGTTGAATTTCGGATAAAAATCTTGAATTTTGGATAAATCTTCAAGGATTTTGGATAATCTTCAAGGATTTCGGATCATATTCTTCCATCTCGGGTTGATTTTGGATCATACTGAATTACAACCATTTCGGATTGATTTCGGATCATACTGAATCTCGGATACCATCTCGGATCACTATTTCTAATCACCATCTCGGATTAGCATCTTGGATCACTGTTTCGAGATTCCATCTCGGATTGTTAATCTGAGTTACTGTTTTAAAATCGGTATTGTTCCGAATTGTACCCACAAAGGTGGAAAGTTAACAAGCTGATGTAACCGGAGTTAAACATTTTCGCACACATAACTTGATCCACAGACAATCTTGACACAAAAAAAGGCACGGAAATTCCGCAAAAGGTCTTTGACATTATATATCATTGGAATCGTATCATCGAGACGAGTCTAACGGTACATTTTGGTAAAAAACAGTGTTTGGACATTTTTTATCATGTTTACCGATATGGTTTCGATTATCCGAAGATGTTTACAGCCCAAGCTCAGCACTCGAACATAGTGTTCAGCCCAGCACAAAATCAAAACCCGAACTTGTTGGATCCAGTGAATGAAAAGCTGAGTGAGTTTATTGGAAACTACAATGTTGATAAGGTTGCTAACTATGTGATGCGTTTGCTTGAACGTGGGAGGCGAAAAAAGAAAGTAAGAAATGAGATGAATAGCTTTTTGGGTGATGACAAAGACTCCTTTGTATCTTGGTTGTGGGATCATTTACAATCAAACCAAACTCTCCAAAATCTATACGCTAAATCAACAGAGTCTAATCTTGAAGAAGTGTCCGAACAGAAACCTCAAGCCCAGCAATCAGCAGCCCAGCACCCCAAACTCTACCTCAAGCCCATACTCACGCTGACAAACCAAGCTCGCACATTGACACAGTCAACTACCTTTTGTGCACTGAACCTTGCATGAACAGGGTTGCTCAACTCAGGTAACTTAATTCAAAAATGGCTGATGATTACAACAATGCAATGGCTCAGTGCATCGTCCTTTGAGAAATAAACAAGTTAATCACAGAAAAGGTTGAAGCACAAAAGAAAGACATAGCTCAGCTCCACCTTGACGTAAATCAACAGAAATGTCGGGTCCATGATTACAAAACCAGATTAGATTCAAAAACCATGGAATGTGACTTGGTAAAAGTTGAGCTGGGACTTCTTACTAGAAAATATCAACAAAACGAAGTTAATATAAAGAAGTTTGATACATCCAGCAATCTCGTTCAAGACGTGTGCAATGTGCAGCTGGCATATAAGGAGAAGAAAGGGAAGGGTTTGGGATTCAATCAGGTTGTCCCACCGTATAATCACAACTACACAACAGTGCCTGAAACCGACGAAGATATTGAGAAAGCACAGCATATGGTGTACGGCAAACCCAATGATTATACGTCAGACACACGGGAACCATCTGGTGCTGTTGACGCTTCTAATGATTCAGCAGGAGTGTCTGGTCCTGTCACACCCTGACCCACAGTGGAAATAGAAATCGGGGCATAATTGGGTTATCATCAAAGCTCATGACATTTACTATAATTAAGTTTCATATTTATTAATTGAAATTTAAGAGCAAATATCCAAACACAAAGAAACATACTAACAAAAGAAACTTGTTCCAAACAAGACATATTTTATTCATCTTCTAAGGCCAATCCTAAGTGTTTCTCTCATAAGCCTGTCCACATGTATCATGTGTAAAATAAAAGTCTGGTCAACAAAAGTTGGCGAGTGAATCTAAGTTGAACATACAAACAAATTAGTTACATTGATTAATTTAATAAAATGTGCTTGGACCATATATGAGCATATGTATATATATAATCAAATCACAAACCACACAATATCAACAATGTACTTATGAGCATGACAAATGATGAACTGTGAGATCAAGGCTCAATCAAACAGAGCCGATCTAATAAGGCACGCGATGCTCAACTCGTATCCAACGAGGAACTGATGGGCCTTATATGAATGATTGCACTGAAATGATAAAATGTAACCACATATAACCACAGCACAAAAATATACACATTAGATCGCATAATGGTGTTAGCACAGGTATTTGAATAAATAAAATATGTACGACACATGATACACCCCAAAACGTGATTAAAAGGGGGAATTTGTAAGGATTCTCTCACGGTGGGTGCGTTTCCTTAGCTTTATGATGAACGCGCACGAATTTGGATTAATCATAAGAGAAACTAACCTAAATAATAAGGTAACAAATCGATAAATAAATAAATTTTTATTTGAAATTAATATTTTTACTTAATGCTTTTTATTAGATTGTTAGGTTTATTTTTGTGGTATTTATTGTAATTTTTAAACCTAAAAAGTCTTATTTAAATTATTTTTAATTGATTTTTAAATGAAATTAATGAAGGAAAAAATAAAAAAAATAAAAAAAATTATAGGTCTTGTCAGACTTGACCGGTCTGACCGGTTTTTTATGCATGTGAATTTGGCAGCGTGTGAGGTTCGAACTCGTGACCTCCCGTATACGTGCACGCAGCTCTACCAACTGAGCTACATGTCTAACCCGGAATTATCTCAGTTTTAAATATATTTATACACTATTTAGGTTAATTTATATTTCTATATATAAAAAGGTTTTAGAAAACATTGAACCAATGCACAACCCTAGAATCGAACTCGCGACCTTTGTTATGTTTTGCACCTAGCCCTACCAACTGGGCTGGGTGTCTAACCCATTAATAACCGAAATTATAATATACTTATAGTCTTACTAAAAAGCGGTTTAATTAAGTTTTAAGAAAAAATATTTTTATCTCAAAAAACCGGTGATGTTTAAGGCTCGAACCTGGGACGTGTGTGTTATGTTTTCACACAGTCCACAACTGGACTGTGTGTCTAACCCGGTTATAAACCCGTTCTTATTATATTTATATGAAGACAAAACTTCATCTTCTTCATATTATTTAAAACCCAGAACTTTAATCCGACTGTGATCGGTTTAAACAGCTCGGGTTAACTGATTGAAATTTGAAAAACATTCAATAAGAGATATAAGAAGGATTTAGGGGATTATACCAACTAGAATCAAGGTTCCGTTTTTCTGGCGATGAATTCCGATGACGAACAAGATTTCCGGCAGCGTGCTTTGTAAGAAAATTACGAGAAAGAGGGAGTGTTTCTGAGCGAGTTAATCAGAAGGTAATGGTTGGATATTTGTAGGGTTAACAAACAGATTCGGTTTCAGTTTCAAGACCAAAATCATGGTTAATGATTTCAAACTTTAAAAAAACGGTTTTGAATCAATTGATTTTTGAATTGAGGTTATAACTGATGTTGATCATCGGATACACTCAGGCAATTACGAATAAAACCGTTAATCTTGATGATTAACTTTAAATCAGTTTCGACGGTTACAGACTTGACCTTGTAGGTGATTCACGGGTTTTGTTTTAAATTTTATTTGTTGTCAACCTTGAACAACAAGTGTGTGTGGTCCAACAGTGTTTTGGTGTGTGAGTTTGTGGGGACCCTGGATCGACTCTTGGCTGCCCCTTTTGTTTATTTCATTTTATTCTTATTTTTTAAGGTTAAATTTCTTTATTTATTCTTTTATTGGTTATTCTTCTAAGTATGTAATTATTTATTAATTATAAATAACAAAAATTATGTAACACAATTTAATAAATGCATAACGAACTTCAATTAAATTCTTGATTCTCAAACGGAGCGGGTTTTGGAATCCGTTTTACATGAATGTTACAGGTCCTTCATCTGATAAATCAGGACTCCCAGACGTTATCTAAGCTAATGAAGAGAGTGAGTTGACGTGAATGTCACACCCCGACCCGCAGCGGAATAAGAGTCGGGGCACAATTGGGTTATCACCAAAGCTCATGATGTTTACTAATATGTTTCATATTAATTAAATTCAAATTACATCTCAAATGTTCAAGTCAAATTCATACAATATAATGAAAGGAAAAATTAACTAAAACAATCCAAATTCTAAACTGGTTTATTCTTCTAGGCCGTCCTATATGTTTCTTGCTTCAACTTGATTACCTGTATCATGTGTAAAAATGGGGGATTTTGGGTCAAAAAAGTTGGCGAGTGAACCTTGTTAGAAAACATTTATTATAGATTTCTTGTTGTATTTGATATGGAAAAATTGTGCAATAATCATATGTGAGCAAATGTAAATAAGCATACATTACAAACAATAACAAACAATAACATGAATGATAATGTATATGTTGGCAACGTCACGTTCGCGCTCATAGGTAATGGGGAACGGACGGCCTATGATGATGTATGTGCGATCAAGGCTCAATCAAACGGAGCCGATCGTATGTTGGCAACGCCTCGTTCACGCTCATAGGTAATGGGGAACGGCTCACGCTCATAGGTAATGGGGAGCGGCGGCCTATGATGATGTATGTACTAAAAATGATAAATTAAATCTAAACATTTACTACACAAACAATTGATACATGATGGATACACATTTGATCATGGATATGATGGATGCACAAGTGTTTAAATACTGTAAATAAATAGCGACACATGATACACCCCAAAATGTGTTTAAAACGGGGAATTGGTAGAGATTCACTCACATTGGGTGGGTTCATTTGATGTTGTTGAATGCGCACGAGTTTAGAGTGTTGTTCGACGAGGAATAACTAGCCTAAGTAAATAACGGAAAAGTACCGTAAATAAGTGGATTTTATTAACAATTTTAATAGGGTTTTTAGATTTATTTTTGTAAGTTTAAGGTTATTTTCTAACTTTAAAAACATTATTTTTAAGTATTTTTAATTGATTTTTAAATTAAATAAATAAATAAAAATATAAAAAAATGTTGACTTTTTGGGTTGACCATTGACCGCTGACTGTGACTGTTGACTGTTTGACCGGTTCGATAGTGTGCAAGTATGCGCCAGGTAAGGCTCGAACCCGAGACCTCCCGTACGCGTGCACGCAGCTCTACCAACTGAGCTACGTGTCTAACCCGAAATATTTCAGTTTTTAATTATATTTATACATTATTTAATTTAATCAGAAATCTTTTATTTTTAAAAAGGATTCAATTACATCTGACCGGTGCACACAACAGATCTCGAACCCGGGACCTGTGGTTTAGTGTTACACACAGTCCACAGCTGGACTGTGTGTCTAACCTGGTTAATATACTGATTTTTATTAAACTTAACATCTCTCTGTGAGTTGATCCGGTTCAGTTAAAAAGGAAACATTTTTATTACAGAGAATGAGATTGTGTCAAGGATCGAACTCGCGACGTGTGATAAATGTTTGCACACAGTCCACCGCTGGACTGTGTGTCTAACCCGGTTTAATATCTCGTTTTAATTATACTTATACAATAGTTCAGATTCATATTCTTCGTTCAAAGATACAGACGACGATTAATCAACTGTTCTTGTTTAATTCAATTAACGAAATTTATAAGCGATTGAAATGTGATGGACAGAGAGGATTTTGGGAAAAGAATGTACCGAAACAGGTGTCTTTCTCAGAACTCCGGCAAGGATAGTCGGCTCTGTTTTGTGAACTCCGTCTGTTCGGATCAATCAACAGTTTTGATCGATTAGATGTGAAATTGAGTTACTAAACAATGATTAACAAAAGGTTTGAAGGATTATACCGATTCACAGCGTGATTTGGAAATTCCATAAGTTTTCTGGCGAAAGCAGAATATTCCGGCTACGTCGTCTAGGTTGATTCTGTTTGATGGATTGAAGTTAGTAACAGTCTAACGATGGATTGAAACCAAAAGAGTCGAGGTATTTACCGTTTTGATGAAAGTCTCGGTTTTCCGGGGAAAGTCCGTTGATTGCAGAAAATCTCCGACGAGTGAAATTGATTCGGGAAATGGTGCGATTTTGAGCGAAATGATTTCCAGAGACTTGGGTGTTTATTTATAGGGAAGAATCACAATGAATTGGGTCTGTTTTCAGTCTTTATTCGTTGGTCAGCTTTTCTCCGGCGGTTATGACTGATGTCGCGGAACTAGACATCGGTTATAACCGATGTCGTTGTTAATACGCATGTTAAGTCAAAAGAAACCGTCGATAATTGGCGAAATCGTCGGATTTTCCGGCGAGAGTGATTTGGGCGCGCTGAGTGACTGAATTCAACTTCGAGTTTCATTATATGTATTAATTGTTTCGATATATTATCAAATAACACAAGTGGCGGAGTGGTGGGATGTGCGTGAGTTAAGACTTTGAGGTTGCATCCGGCTGACCCGGGTTCGAATCCCAGCAGCCGGTTTTCTTTTTTATTTATTTTATTTTCACTTTTTATCAATTATAGTTTTTAAATTGTAATTTGTTTATTAATTATGTATCGTTTAAATAAACATAAATACGCAACGAAAATTTATAACTTGATATTCGATTTGCAAACGAAGCGGGTTTGGAAACCCGTTTTTCGACGAATGTTACAGTATCCCCTACTTTTAGAAATTTCGTCCTGAAATTTAAGTGGTAGTGGTAACAGGAAAAAGATGTGGGTATTTCTCGCGCATTGAGTCTTCACGTTTCCAAGTAAACTCAGGTCCTCGTTTCGACTCCCAGCGTACCCTGACGATTGGAATACGGCTTCGTCTTAAACGTTTCTCTCCGAAGTCCATAATTTCTACTGGTCTTTCAATAAAATGCATAGATTCATCGACTTGAATGTCTTCTAGAGGAATATGGAGATTTTCATCGGCGAGGCACTTCTTCAAGTTCGATACGTGGAATGTGGGATGAATTCTGTTGAGTTCTTCTGGTAGGTCAAGCTTGTATGCTACAGGTCCTACTCTTTCGAGTATCTTGAAAGGTCCTACATAGCGTGGTGCTAGCTTGCCTTTTTGGCCAAAACGAACCACACCCTTCCACGGTGATACTTTTAAAAGTACTTGATCACCAACGTTAAACTCCAAGGGCTTTCGTCGTTTGTCTGCATAACTCTTTTGACGACTTTGTGCTGCTAGAAGATTGTTTCGAATTTGATGGATCTTGTCTGTTGTTTCTTGGATTAGTTCTGGACCGGTGATTTGAGCTTCTCCAATTTCGTGCCAACATACTGGAGATCGGCACTTACGACCATATAAAGCTTCGAAAGGTGCCATGCCGATACTTGAATGATAGCTGTTGTTGTACGAAAATTCAACTAATGGTAGATGAGCGTCCCAAGGCCCTTTGAAGTCTATGGCACATGCTCGAAGCATGTCTTCAAGAGTTTGAATGGTGCGTTCAGATTGTCCATCAGTTTGAGGATGATACGCGGTACTGAGGTCTAATCGTGTACCCAAAGCGGCTTGTACGGCTTGCCATGTTCGTGAAGTGAAACGACCATCACGATCTGAAATAATGCTTAACGGTACACCATGACGGCTTACGATTTCGCTGATGTAGATACGAGCTAACTTCTCGTTCTTGAAGTCCTCGCGAATCGGAATGAAGTGAGCTGATTTTGTAAGACGATCAATGATTACCCATATAGTGTCATACCCAACGGAGGTGCGAGGTAACCCGGTAATGAAGTCCATGGTTATGTTTTCCCACTTCCATACAGGTATTTCAGGTTGGACTAGAAGTCCTGAGGGTCTTTGATGTTCAGCTTTTACTTTAGAACAGGTAAGGCACTTGGAAACAAAAACAACAATATCCTTTTTCATGCCAGGCCACCAGTAGGTGTATCGAAGGTCTTGATACATCTTGTCGGCTCCTGGGTGTATAGAGTATCGTGTTTTATGCGCCTCTTTCATAAGGAAATCGCGAAGGTTATTGTGATCGGGAATCCATATGCGATCTAGATAATACAGAATACCGTCAGATTTTGTTTCGAGTTTAAGTTCTGCTCCACAGGATAGCTCATTGCGTATGTCGTTTTCTGTTATAGAAACATGTTGAGCTTCTCGGATTTGATCTTTGATGCCGGTTATGATTTGCGAACATAGAAGACGAATGGAGTTCGCATAACCCTTTCGACTGAGTGCATCGGCCACCACATTTACCTTGCCAGGATGATACCGAATTTCACAGTCGTAGTCATTAAGAAGTTCGACCCATCTTGGTTGCCTCATATTCAACTCCTTTTGGTTAAAGATATGTTGGAGGCTCTTGTGGTCAGTGTATATTTCACACTTGGTACCGTAGAGGTAATGTCTCCATATCTTGAGAGCGAATACAACGGCTCCAAGTTCCAGGTCGTGGGTAGTGTAGTTCTTCTCATGAACTTTGAGTTGTCTAGACGCGTAGGCTATCACTTTTCCCCTTTGCACTAAAACACAGCCTAGTCCTTGCCCTGATGCGTCGCAATATACTACAAACTCATCGCAACCATCGGGGAGTGTGAGGATAGGTGCGTCACAAAGCTTTTGCTTAAGGGTTTGGAAGGCTTCTTCTTGTTTAGGTCCCCATATGAAGGGTTTTCCTTTATGAGTCAAAGCCGTGAGTGGTACAGCGATGCGGGAGAAATTTGCAATGAAACGGCGATAATAACTAGCCAAACCAAGGAATGATCTTACTTCGGTTGGTGTACGTGGCGCTTGCCATTCTTGTACTGCTTTGATCTTTGAGGGTCGACATGTATTCCCTTGTCATTGACGACATGTCCAAGGAATTGTACCTCTTTTAACCAGAATTCGCATTTGGAGAATTTGGCGTAGAGCTTTTCATTCCCTAAAAGTGTGAGGATAAGTCGAAGGTGTCATTCATGATCAGACTTAGACTTTGAGTAAATGAGAATGTCGTCGATGAAGACTATAACAAAGCGATCGAGAGAGGGTTTGCAGACTCTGTTCATTAGATTCATGAAGACAGCTGGAGCGTTGGTTAGACCAAATGGCATGACCATGAATTCATAATGACCATAACGAGTTCGGAAGGCGGTCTTTGGGACGTCTTCTTCATGTACTCTGAGTTGATGATAGCCAAAACGAAGGTCGATCTTTGAAAAACAGGTGGCACCCTGGAGTTGGTCTAGTAGATCATTGATGCGAGGTAAGGGATAGCGGTTCTTGACCGTTAACTTGTTGAGTTCTCTGTAGTCGATACACATGCGAAACGTTCCATCCTTCTTCTTCACAAACAGAACAGGTGCACCCCAAGGCGATGAGCTAGGACGTATGAATCCTTTGTCAGTCAGTTCTTGCAGTTGACTGGCCAACTCTTGCATTTCGGATGGGGCTAACCTATAAGGAGATTTTGCGACGGGTGTAGCGCCAGGTACAAGATCAATGCGGAATTCGACTTCTCACATGGGAGGAAGTCCTGAGATGTAGTCGGGAAAGACTTGTGGGAATTCTTTCACTACAGGTATATCTTCGAGTTTCTTCTCCTTGTTTTCCTTCTTGACAACGTGAGTTAAAAATGCGACATAGTTCTTGCGGAGATACTTTCGGGCTTGAAGGCAGGACATCAATTTGAGTCCTTTCGAAGGGGTTTCTCCAAAAATTCGAAGGGTTTGACCTGCGAGAGGATGCGAATGAACTTTTCGCGGCATACCACTTCAGCCTGATGTTGGCTGAGCCAATCCATACCGATTATAATGTCGAAACTTCCCAACTTCATAGGAATGAGGTCAACTGGAAAATCGTGATCGTTTAGAATAAGGATACAATTCCGTATAATAGAGTTTAATGAGACCGGTTTTCCGTCAGCAACTTCCACCGTTATGGATTCCATGAGTTTATCACGGGTTTGGTTGAGGATGGGTTCGAATTCTAAGGACACAAAACTCTTATCCGCCCCAGTATCAAATGATATGGATGCATAACTACCATTGATGAGAAACGTACCGTTAACCACGTTGTTGTCGGCCCTAGCTTGATTGGCGTTGATGTTGAAAGCTCTTCCTCTAGCAGGTGGAGGAGCTTGGTTAGCTTGATTCACCGGATTTGCTTGAGCTTGAGCATGTATGATGTTCACCAAGCGTGGATAAGTGTTTCTAAAGTGGTTTGGGTCTCCACAGTTGTAAGAAGCCCGCATGGGTTGCATCATGGGGTAATTGGGTTGGTAGTAGGTTTGGGCCGTATGTTGTGTAGGTGGTAGTAATAAGGGTTGTTGGGCTTGACCCATTATCTGATGGTGGGTTTGGGTTGTGGGTTGGTTGCGGTTCATTCGTTGAAGAGTGCGACAGGTTTGGATGGTGTGACCTGCACGGCCACAGCTGGTGCAATATTGACAGGGGTGTTCGGGAGAGTGATGGTATTGGCAACGGTGCATTTCGGGTAAGGGCCGGAGTATGCCCTTTTGTATGGTGCAGATGAGGGGGCAATTTGGGTGATTGGCGCGGCAGTGATAGGAGGGTTTGTTTGAGTGACCGCAAAATTTCTGGTGTTTCGCTTCCTTTTACCAGTAAACTTCGAAGAGGAGCCAGAATGGGTTGAAGTTGAGTCTCAATGGGGGCTTTCTTTTTCTCTTCCTTGAATTTACCGTTTCGGATGCGGTTCTCGGTAAGTTCGGTAGCTAGTTCCATTGCAGCTTCCAGTGTTGCAGGTGAAGTGCTTAGAATCGAGTCTTGAATTTTCGAGGGGAGGCCTCGAATGTAGTGTTCAACCAAACGGTACACTGGGGTGAACAAGTTAGGAACCATCTGATTCAGCTCAAGAAATCTTTTGTTGTAGGAAGTATGATCTCCTTCCTTTTGCTTTAGAGAGTGGAATTCATCTTCTAACTTCTTGATTTCGCTTCTTGGGCAGAAGCGTCTTGTCATTATTTCCCTTAACTCTTCCCACGTTAAGGCCATAGCATCTTCAACTCCTCTTTTACCCTTCTCGGTGTTCCACCAGGTCAGGGCTACCCCAAATAGTCTCCCGGTTGCGTAACGTACCTTGCGATCCTCAGGACAATCGCAGTTGAGGAAGGTGTTCTCCATTTCCTCAAACCAGTGGAGGAGAGCCGTGACACCTTTGGTCCCTTCATACTTTGGGGGATCGCAAGACTTGAAGTGTTTGTAGGAGCACTTCTTGGAGGAAGGGTTGTCGACGTTCTGGTCTTCTTGCTGGGGAGGATTGATGGGATTTGCGGCGAGAGCTTGTTGGACTTGAACTACGATGTCAGGAAGCACCGCGGCCATTTGTTTTGCGATTTGGGTGGCCAAGCGTTCGTTTGACCTTCCTGACTTTCGACCTCCTTGTAGCTGCCTAGCCGACATCTACAGGAACATACATAGGAAGATTGTGAGTTTAAGAAGTGTTTAGGTGTCATGTGTCGTTAAAAGTAATAAAATAACATAATCATCAATAATGCAACTACATCCATAGGATGTCTTGGGTTTGCTCATGTTTGGGCCTCAAATGTCCCCCATACCTTCACCTGTATAGTCATGTGGGCCCCCATGACTATTGGCTTGGTAGGATTCACATTGGTGTTGGCGGTTTAACACTTGCATCACCCGAATGAAAACCATGAAATATGTTTGCGAAATGTATGGTCGGAGGGTGTCCACGTGTAGACACAATGAGAACTCAAAGTGGGGTTAGCTCACACGACGTTTGGTATAGCATGCTTTGGCCTAATAGGTCCTTCGTACTCTCATCGTTAGTCCCCAGGTAGGCAAACTGGTCCTTTATTTTGGATTTATACGAATGCAAGCCTAGACTGGACGTTCCGACTACCGGTACTGTACCTTCTAGTTACTACATGCCCGTCATGAGAACTCACTTTGATGGGATTTGAAAATACAAAAATCGTTGTAAAACTCATATGAATTGTGAGGTGTGTGCTCTCATGGATATGGTATGTTATGAGGATATGATTCATGATGAGCATTGTATAATACTATGTACTTATGAACATGCTTGCATAACATTGAATGTAACAATAAACATAAAGCAAATAAATATCATGAATTTTGCATGTAACACACAAACAATTAAAAATTCTATTCAACTATAGTATAGGCTCTAAGGGTCTAATAACCTATCCTATATCCCTATAGTCATGGCTTTGATACCAATCTGTCACACCCCGACCCGCAGCGGAATGAGAGTCGGGGCATAATTGGGTTATCACCAAAGCTCATGATGTTTACTAATATGTTTCATATTTATTAAATTCAAATTACATCTCAAATGTTCAAGTCAAATTCATACAATACAAGGAAAGGAAAAATTAACTAAAACAATCCAAATTCTAAACTGGTTTATTCTTCTAGGCCGTCCTATATGTTTCTTGCTTCAACTTGATCACCTGTATCATGTGTAAAAATGGGGGATTTTGGGTCAAAAAAAGTTGGCGAGTGAACCTTGTTAGAAAACATTTATTATAGATTTCTTGTTGTATTTGATATGGAAAAATTGTGCAATAATCATATGTGAGCAAATGTAAATAAGCATACATTACAAACAATAACAAACAATAACATGAATGATAATGTATATGTTGGCAACGTCACGTTCGCGCTCATAGGTAATGGGGAACGGACGGCCTATGATGATGTATGTGCGATCAAGGCTCAATCAAACAGAGCCGATCGTATGTTGGCAACGCCTCGTTCACGCTCATAGGTAATGGGGAACGGCTCACGCTCATAGGTAATGGGGAGCGGCGGCCTATGATGATGTATGTACTAAAAATGATAAATTAAATCTAAACACTTACTACACAAACAATTGATACATGATGGATACACATTTGATCATGGATATGATGGATGCACAAGTGTTTAAATAATGTAAATAAATAGCGACACATGATACACCCCAAAATGTGATTAAAACGGATAATTGGTAGAGATTCACTCACATTGGGTGCGTTCGTTTGATGATGTTGAATGCGTACGAGTTTAGAGTGTTGTTAGACGAGGAATAACTAGCCTAAGTAAATAACGGAAAAGTACGATAAATAAGTGGATTTTATTAACAATTTTAATAGGGTTTTTAGATTTATTTTTGTGAGTATAAGGTTATTTTCTAACTTTAAAAACATTATTTTTAAGTATTTTTAATTATTTTTTAAATTAAATAAATAAATAAAAATATAAAAAAATGTTGACTTTTTGGGTTGACCATTGACCATTGACCGCTGACTGTGACTGTTGACTGTTTGACCGGTTCGATAGTGTGCAAGTATGCGCCGGGTAAGGCTCGAACCCGAGACCTCCCGTACGCGTGCACGCAGCTCTACCAACTGAGCTACGTGTCTAACCCGAAATAGTTCTGTTTTTAATTATATTTATACACTATTTAATTTAATCAGAAATCTTTTATTTTTAAAAAGGATTCAATTACATCTGACCAGTGCACACAACAGGTCTCGAACCCGGGACCTGTGGTTTAGTGTTGCACACAGTCCACCGCTGGACTGTGTGTCTAACCTGGTTAATCTACTGATTTTTATTAAACTTAACATCTCTCTGTGAGTTGATCCGGTTCAGTTAAAAAGGAAACATTTTTATTACAGAGAATGAGATTGTGTCAAGGATCGAACTCGCGACGTGTGATAAATGTTTGCACACAGTCCACCGCTGGACTGTGTGTCTAACCCAGTTTAATATCTCATTTTAATTATACTTATACAATAGTTCAACTTCATCTTCTTCGTTCAAAGATACAGACGACGATTAATCAACTGTTCTTGTTTAATTCAATTAACGAAATTTATAAGCGATTGAAATGTGATAGACAGAGAGGATTTTGGGAAAAGAATGTACCGAAACAGGTGTCTTTCTCAGAACTCCGGCAAGGATCGTCGGCTCTGTTTTGTGAACTCCGTCTGTTCGGATCAATCAACAGTTTTAATCGATTAGATGTGAAATTGAGTTACTAAACAATGATTAACAAAAGGTTTGAAGGATTATACCGATTCACAGCGTGATTTGGAAATTCCAGAAGTTTTCCGGCGAAAGCAGAATATTCCGGCTACGTCGTCTAGGATTGATTCTGGTTGATGGATTGAAGTTAGTAACAGTCTAACGATGGATTGAAGCCAAAAGAGTCGAGGTATTTACCGTTTTGATGAAAGTCTCGGTTTTCCGGCAAAAGTCCGTTGATTGCAGAAAATCTCCGGCGAGTGAAATTGATTCGGGAAATGGTGCGATTTTGAGCGAAATGATTTCCAGAGACTTGGGTGTGTATTTATAGGGAAGAATCACAATGAATTGGGTCTGTTTTCAGTCTTTAATCGTTGGTCAGCTTTTCTCCGGCGGTTATGACTGATGTCGCGGAACTAGACATCGGTTATAACCGATGTCGTTGTTAAAACGTACGTTAAGTCAAAAGAAACCGTCGATAATTGGCGAAATCGTCGGATTTTCCGGCGAGAGTGATTTGGGCGCGCTGAGTGACTGAATTCAACTTCGAGTTTCATTATATGTATTAATTGTTTCGATATGTTATCAAATAACACAAGTGGCGGAGTGGTGGGATGTGCGTGAGTTAAGACTTTGAGGTTGCATCCGGCTGACCCAGGTTCGAATCCCGGCAGCCGGTTTTCTTTTTTATTTATTTTATTTTCACTTTTTATCAATTATAGTTTTTAAATTCTATTTGTTTATTCATTATGCATCGTTTAAATAAACATAAATACGCAACGAAAATTTATAACTTGATATTCGATTTGCAAACGAAGCGGGTTTGGAAACCCGTTTTTCGACGAATGTTATAGTGAACAAGGCTCCAAGTGCGCAAACTGAACAATCTGAACCTTCTGCTTCTGATGAAAAGGTTCAGAGCAAGCTAAAAGAGAAGAAACGAGCAAACTGGAGACGAAGAAAGCAGAAGTCCAAACGTCAAGGACAATCACGCTCTCCAAAATCATCAGTGGGCAGCAATAGCCCTCAAAAGGCTAGTGTTGTGAAAAATGTTTTTGTTAAGCCGGTCTTTAATGGCAAATGTGAAAAATATGCTTTTGACCGTGCTATCAAAGCTTTTGGAAAGGTTGGGGAGATTTCTGAACAAGACTTGCAGTCTAAATAAAACAAGAAGAATCAAAAGAAATCTCCACAATAGAAGAAGGCCATTGCAAACGACAAGTACAAACATCCAAATTCATCTTCGTCTGCAAGAAACGTGCAAGAATTCAAGAACAGAAGGGATCAGTTCATCCTTCAGGGCCTGCGAGAGCTACTCATGCTAATCAGAATGCCTTATATGTGAAGAGACAAACATGCTTCAATTGCAGCATTCTGGTCACATTGCTCGGAACTGCACACATAGTCCCCATGTACCATACTATGCTCAAAATCAGAAGGTTACACCAAAGAATAACAATCATTCCAAGCCGATGAAGGTATCATCACCTAAGGTAATGAAGAATGTGAATTCCAAGGTTAAACCATCTGATTGGTATTGGAATGTTGCCAAAAACAAACGCAAGCCTGTTCAGAAACAATTTGTTTCTAAAACGACTAAACCTGAAACAGCCAAAGTTGCTCAATCAAAGGCAACAACCACGTTTGTTAAAATGAAACAGATTTGGAAACCCAAATCCAAAGCGGTAGCAACATCACCAATCCTCGAAACAAAAGGGGACTTGTGTCTGAAAGAAGTGTCTTATTTTGATGCTTCAGGGAAACCTAGGACCACGATGGCCTGGGTCCCACTGTCTTGCTAATCTCCTTATTTTTCAGGAACAACCAAGGAGGAGCTGTTGACAATCTCTAGAATGTTGATAGCGGTTGTTCCAGGGTCGTATCGGATAACATCTCAGTGTTGCAAAAAGCTCAAAATGTTTTTACGAGTGCGATGTTTCTTTTGGAGGAGATGAGGTAAGAAAAGATCAGCGAAAAGGTACAAATTTAAATTTCGTGCTTTAATTTTGAAATTGATTAGTCTTTAATCTAATGACGGAATGGTTAAGCAAAAACAACAAAAATATTTTCCTTTTTCTTTCGTTTAAAACTTTTTACATACGTTTTCTTTATTAAGTAAATTTGTGCATAAAGTATGATGCACAAATTTAGGGGGGAAGAGGGCGATATATGTATATATGCATTGTTTGAGGGGGAGAAAATCAGAAAAAATACAAAAACATTTGAAAAACTGAAAAATCCAAAATGTCTTTTTGCATCAAATGAGAAATGAAATGAATATTTGTGATAAAGGGCGTGACTGACACATGTAAAGTGTTGTAGCTGAAAAGGCTAGGATCTAATGTGATATGTCGGTAGGCTTAACGCTCAAAGTCATTATAAGATACTGTGTGATATAAACATAACGAACTATGTATCTTGTGGGTAACATACCATCAGCGTATGATTTTATGGTCTTAAATCATGCGTTGAAAGATAGCCAACGTCTGAAATTTCGGGTCTTTATGCTGATGAGTCATACGGGATATTAAGGCTGCCCTTCTGTTGCATCCAGATTATATGCAGACCTAGGCACAGTCATGATATTCTTAAAAGAGCCAAAATAGAAGGGCCAAAATATTAAAAGAAAGGAAATCTCATCACGAGAAAATTCCATGTGCTTGAAAAGTCAAAAATACCATATAAGGTATTTGTCTAACCCTCGTCAGATATTATTGGTCACTCTGTTGTACGAAAGTACTGACCTGTTCACCAATAGTCTGACACTGTAAAAGATAAAGGATGATCTCAGTATACTCACCTGCTACGATGAATTGTTGTGCTTACCTTGATCACGGGGGTATGTCATGGTATGAGATGCATAGGTATTATAGTATAATACTACCTTAAGCATATCACGAAGTTGAAAAATGAAAGTTGAGCGTTAAAGTTTAAGCGGACAAACATATTGGCAATCACTTAGACCAGTCTGAATAAGTTCACACTGAAAAGTGTTCCTTGGTCCGCCTTAAAACGATTTTGATCCAATTGCAGTTGTATAGTTGTAACTACTGAGTTAGTTTCTTTGTTTATTTGTGTTTTTGTTTATATTATCATATTCAAAAATTCAAAAAAATTCAAAAATAGAGTGTTTTCTTGGTTTATTAAAAATTATTATCCGTTCTTGAAGATTTGACTAATCATCAAAAGATGAAACAAATTTGAATTTTGATCCTAGTACAAGTACTTGGATGTACCAAGTGTTCATGCGGTACTCTACCTATTGCATAAGAATGTTTGCTTATAAATTTCTGAGAATTGTGCAGATCTTGATTTAGATCAAGAAACAGGGGTTGCTGAAAATTGAGATGTTGTTAGTTGCCGACAAAGCATGAAGCATCACAGCAACAAGGTGTACCTGAGTCAGAAGAACCAGATGCCAGTCATCGTCTGACAATGACAGTACATTTGAAGATATACCTCGAACCTACTTGCTTGAAAGAGAAAGACTGAAGAAGAAAGGAGCTGTTGAGATTCCTCATCTCACATTCTTTTTGACAAAGATGTTTCAATCAAAGCTGATCAAGATCCTGATATGAAGCTAACCACAAGAGCAGAAGAAAGAAACCCATTGCTGAGAGTTCGTTAAAGTGTGAGATCCTAGAAGTATGAGACTGCCTTCCACAACACTTACACC
This sequence comes from Scalesia atractyloides, assembly GCA_947069175.1. Lineage (NCBI taxonomy): Eukaryota > Viridiplantae > Streptophyta > Magnoliopsida > Asterales > Asteraceae > Scalesia > Scalesia atractyloides. The sequence goes on from CAMTDV010001632.1 coordinate 24,911,187, forward strand.
ACAACGAAAACCATAGATTTTGTTGAAGACGTTGCTGAATTTGTGCTATAAAGACAATTTGATGCATCAGTCTAGGGGGAGATTCTTCGGTCCTAGAAGTGTGAGACCGACGCATCAAATATACGCAACGATCTATGGTAGCTAACTGGGATTAACTAGGTTAGTTTGTATTAGGATTGTGTCACACCCCGACCCGCAGCGGAAAAGGTGATCGGGGCATGATTGGGTTATCATCAAAGCTCATGACATTTATTTTAACGTTTCATATTCATTAATACACTTTAATGGAAAATTACAATCAATATTACATCATGTCCTAAATATCAATCTAGGCTTCATTGTTTTCTTCTAAGGCATTTCCTATGTTTTCCTTGCTTCATCCTGTTCACCTGTATCATGTGTAAAAAGGGTTTTTGGATCAACAAAAAGTTGGCGAGTGAATACTATGGAAAACATTTGAACAAGTTTATTTAATTGATTATAAAATAAAGTGCACAACCACACATGAGTAAAAATATATGTAAACTTATTCACCAATCAATTAAATATTAAACAATACACACATGAACAATAATGGATCGTTTAGAGGCACGCGTTGCTCAACTCGTCTCTCACGAGGAACTGATGGGCCTAATGAATAAATTGCATAAACTTGACAATATGAAATACATAACTACAAACAATATAAACTCAATAATACACACACGAACAATAATCGATTTGTTTTGAGGCACGTGTTGCTCAACTCGTCTCACACGAGGAACTGATGGGCCTAATGAATGAATTTCATATAAATAGACAAAATGAAATACATAACTACAAGCAATGCATACAATCTAAGTTTAGATCACAATATGGTATGGCACAAGTTTAAATAAACGAGTTAATTTTATGACACATGACACACCCCAAAAACGTGTAATTAAAAAGGGGGAGTTGTAAGATTCACTCACAGTGGGTGCGTTCGGTTGATGATGTTGAATGCACGCAAAGTGGTTTTAACCACGAGTGAAATTAACCTAGATAATGGCATAATGTTTCGGTAAGTAAACGGGTTTTATTAATCCATTTTAGTAGGATTGTTGGGTGTATTTTTGTGAGTTTAAGGCTATTTTCTAACCTTAAAAATGTTATTTTTAAGTATTTTTAATTGATTTTTAAATAAAATAAATAAATAAAAATAATAAAAAAATGTTGACTTTTTGACCGTTGACCGTTGACTTTGACTGTTGACCGGTTCGCATGTGTAATTGTGTGCGCTGGGTGAGGCTCGAACCCGAGACCTCCCGTATGCGTGCACGCAGCTCTACCAACTGAGCTACGTGTCTAACCCGAAATATTTCTGTTTTTAATTATATTTATATACTAATTAGATTAAACTGAAAATCATTTATTTTTAAAAATGATTTAATGAGTCGGACCGGTGCGCTCCACAGGTCTCGAACCCGGGACCTGTGGGTTGAGTTAACACACAGTCCACCGCTGGACTGTGTGTCTAACTTGTTAAACAAACTGATTTTTATTATACTTATATACTAACTACCTTATTTCGTTTCTGCCTTGAATAAAAAGTTTGATAATTGTCCGGACCGGTGTAGTAGTCCGGACTCGAACTCGTGACCTGTGTTTTAAACGCGCACACAGTCCACCACTGGACTGTGTGTCTATCTTGGTTATTATTCCGGTTTTTATTATACTTAACATGTAACAGTGGTGACTCCGGTTCGGTAATAAAAAGGAACATTTTTATTCAAGCGAGTATGCGTGGGACAAGATTCGAACTCGAGGCGTAAGCGTGTTTAGAGTGCACACAGTCCACCGCTGGACTGTGTGTCTAACCCGAGTTATATCTTGATTTATATTAAACTTAAACACTACAGAAACTTCGTCTTCTTCGTTAAATTTAACCAGAATCGGAAGTCCGACTGGTTCGATGTTTTAATCATGTTCTTTAGTGTTTTGAGGTTAATTACAGGTGAGATATACAAAAAGAATGAAAGATTTAAGCGTAAGGTATACCGACTGGACTCCTCTGTTTCTCCGGCGAAACTCCGGTGACAGCAGAAACTTCCGGCGACGTGTGTCCTGCGGCAGAGAGTCTTCAGAGAGCTTGAGATGGATGTGAGTGGCTTCGGTATAAGTTCTGGGTGTTCAGTAAGGCTCAGAAGTGAAAGGTTCGGTTTTCCGGCGAGGTGCAGAACTTTTCCGGCGAGTGGAATTACGTCGGGTAAAGGTGCGGTTTTGAGCGAAAAAGCTTGCAGAGGTTCGAGGAGGTATTTATAGGGCAGGTCTTTGATGAATTTGGTCCGATTTCCGACTTGATTCGTCGGTTAGAAACTCTCCGGCGGTGATAACTTGTGTCGGGGACTCAGGCGTCGGTTATAACTGATGTCATAGTTAAAGTTTACGTTATAACTGAAGTAACCGTCAATTCTTGGCGAGTTAGTCAGGATTTCCGACGACTGCAATTAGGTGCGCCGGTTTTTGAATTTGAGATTCATGATATGAATTAATTGACTCCAATAATTAACAAGAAATACAAGTGGCGCAGTGGTTGGAGAGTTGAGTGTTAAGTTGTTGTTGACCCGGCTGACTGACCCGGGTTCGAAACCCGGCAGTGCCATTTTATTTTTATTTCATTATTTTTAACAGTTTTTCAAAAACAAATTATATATTCCAATATACTTATTAATTATGTATCGTTTAAAATTATTTTGGGCATTAAATTCGCAACGAAATTTTTAACTGATTGTTCGGTTAATAAACGGAGCGGGTTTGGTAAATCCGTTTTTGACGGATGTTACAGTATCCCCTGCTTTTTAGAAATTTCGTCCCGAAATTTAAGTAGTGATATATTTGACTATAAATGATGGTGTTTAGTTTGACAGTTACATGCTTAGAAAAAGTAAGGGTTTAAGTTTTTTGTTTGAGGCGGTAACGTTCCTTGTAAGGGTTAAGTACCCTGTTACAGGAATCGCTTTTTGTTGCCTTCGGTGAAAATATTGATAAGCGGAGTTGATTCGCTAAATATGATATCATGCGCAAGAGTTTTGATATGTTTGGAAGGATATGGTTATATCCTAAAGCAAAACTTCTAATATTACAATCTACATGGAACTTCTCATAACCATCTAACAATACCTCTGATCCTTTGACAAGAATACTTATATATAGGAAGTACCAGCGGCGTATCCACCATATTCTTGTCAAATTTTCATTGGTTTTATCAGTAAGTTATGATTGGTTCTATGACTATAGAACATAAATAAACACAACAACTAATGTACCAAGAAATTACTAAATCCTACATAGAACTTCTCATAACCGTCTGACAATGCCTCTAGTCCTTTGACAAGAATACTTATATATAGGAAGTACCAGCGGCGTATCCACCATATTCTTGTCAAATTTTCATTGGTTTTATCAGTAAGTTATGATTGGTCCTATGATGTAACTTTAGAACATAAATAACACAACAACCAGTATTTGAATCCACATTCTGATAGCATATATGTTTGAATGGTGACAGTTCCTCTCTCGTTTGTTATGATGGAGAGGTTAGTTTATGTAGAAATAGAACACAATCCAATTTCTTTAAATGGCGAGATGATATGAATGTAACACAAATTTCAACCAAGACAATACTAAATCCTACATGGAACTTCTCATAACCGCCTGATAATGCCTCTGATCCTTTGGCAAGAATACTTATATATAGGAAGTACCAGCGGCGTATCCACCATATTCTTGTCAAATTTTCGTTGGTTTTATCCGCAAGTTATGATTTGTTACCAAGAAACTACTAAATCCTACATAGAACTTCTCATAACCGTCTGACAATGCCTCTGATCCTTTGACAAGAATACTTATATATAGGAAGTACCAGTGAATTATGATTAGTCCTATGTGACTCTACAACCAATATAACAAACACAAAATACTGAAAATGAAAAAATGTCTGTGCGATCAAGTCTCAATCAAACGGAGCCGATCGTATTGCATGTACTGAGAATGAAAATGTCTGTGCGATCAAGGCTCAATCAAACGGAGCCGATCGTATTGCATGTACTGAAAATAATAAATTTAATCTAAACAATACTCACACCAACAGCTTATACATGGAACCTCTCATAACCGCCTGATAATGCCTCCGATCCTTTGATAAGAATACTTATATATAGGAAGTACCAGCGGCGTATCCACCATATTCTCGTCAAATTTTCATTGACTTTATCCACAAGTTATGATTAGTTCTATGTGACTCTACAACAAACACAACAACCACAAGATACTGATAATGAAAATGTCTGTGCGATCAAGGCTCAATCAAACGGAGCCGCTCGTATTGCATGTACTGAGAATGAAAATGTATGTGCGATCAAGGCTCAATCAAACGGAGCCGATCGTATTGCATGTACTGAAAATAATAAATTTAATCTAAACAATAATCACACCAACAGCTTATACATGGAACCTCTCATAACCGCCTGATAATGCCTCCGATCCTTTGACAAGAATACTTATATATAGGAAGTACCAGCGGCGTATCCACCATATTCTCGTCAAATTCTCATTGACTTTATCCGCAAGTTATGATTAGTTCTATGTGACTCTACAACAAACACAACAACCACAAGATACTGATAATGAAAATGTCTGTGCGATCAAGGCTCAATCAAACGGAGCCGATCGTATTGCATGTACTGAAAATGAAAATGTCTGTGCGATCAAGGCTCAATCAAACGGAGCCGATCGTATTGCATGTATTGAAAATAATAAACAATAACCACTCAAACAGTTTATACATGGAACCTCTCATAACCGCCAGATAATGCCTCCGATCCTTTGGCAAGAATACTTATATATAGGAAGTACCAGCGGCGTATCCACCATATTCTTGTCAAATTCCCATTGGCTTTATTCTTAAGTTATGATTGGTTCTATGTGATAAAGAAAAACATAAAACTAAACGATTGGAGTTGAATCTGGATTTTCGGTGAAGAGGACTAGTTGGGTATCTTCGTTTGGGCCGTCATTATCTTCGACAGGATTGGCGTTGACGTTGAAAACTCTTCCCCTTGCTGGTGGCCTAGTGATTGGATTTTCTTGATTTACTTGGTTAACTGGGTTTGACTGAGCTTGAGTGTTGATGATGTTAACCAATCGAGGGCACGTGTTTCTAAAGTGGGTAGGGTCGCCACAATTGAAACAAGCTCGAACATATGGGAACATGGGGTATTGGGGTTGTTGATAGGTTTGGATCATGCTTTGAGTAGGGGGAGAGGTTTGGTTTTGAAAGGTGCGGCAAACCTTGCTCAAGTGACCATAGCGTCCACAATTTGCACATAGTCGACAAGGTAAGATAAGGGGATGGTGATAAAAACAGATGTTACATCGAGGGGAGGTCCAAGATATGGTTTCTTATTTGGGTAAGTTGAGTTGGGTGCCACTTGAGTGATTGGGATAGCTTGGATTGGTATGGCTTGTAAAACTGGTTGATTACGTTGGGTAGTAGCGAAAAGTTGCCCGTCTCTTTTTCTTTTAAAAGTGGGTTGAGAAGGGGATTCGGTTTGTGTGGAGTTTGAAGTTTCAGTCGATGCTTTATCCTTCTTCTTCTCCTCCTTGAAGTCTTTGTTCCGGATTCGGTTCTCGGTGAGCTCTGTTGCTAGCTCCATTGCTGCTTCCAAAGTTGCAGGCGTGGTACTTATTACAGAGTCTTGAATCTTTGACGGAAGACCTCGAATGTAGTGCTCGATCAAACGGTAGAGGGGAGTGAACAAGTTGGGAACCATTTGATGTAACTCGAGGAATCTTTTGTTGTATGTGGTGTGGTCTCCTTCCTTTTGCTTCAACGAATAAAACTCATCTTCTAATTTCTTGATTTCGCTCCTTGGGCAAAATCGTCTGGTCATGATTTCCTTCAATTCATTCCAAGTTAAAGTCATAGCATCTTCAACACCTTGCTTGGCCTTCTCTGTATTCCACCAAGTAAGTGCTATCCCATATAATCGACCGGTAGCATATCGCACTTTGCGATCATCGGGGCAATCGCAATTTAGAAAAGTGTTCTCCATCTCTTCAAACCAATGGAGGAGAGCGGTGACGCCTTCAGACCCTTTGTATTTTGGAGGGTCGCATGATTTGAAATGCTTGTAGGTGCATTTAGTGATATTTGGGGGAGGGTTGATAACGTGTTGATCTTCTTGATTAACAGGATTCGCGGTAAGTGCTTGTTGGACTTGGATTACAATGTTGGGTATTACGGCAGCCATTTGTTGAGCGATTAGGGCAGCCATACGCTCGCGGGCTTTTCCTGCTCTCATCTTCCTATGGGCGAGGCTAGAAGACATCTACAAGGAATACATGTCAAGAGTATGAGTTGGATGTTTTTGGGTTCATGGGTCGCATTTAGGAATGAACATTCATAAAAAAATATAGAAAAATAAATCTACTACATCCATAGGATGTCTTGGGCTTTGCTCGTCATTAGGCCCTACATGCTGCCATACTTCACCTTCGTAATCATGTGGGCCCCCATGAATACCGGGTTTTTCATATGGTTCGCATGTGTTAGCCTGGTTACGTACACTAAAACCCGGAGAAAATCAAGAAATATGTATATAACGTGTGATATTCGGAATGTGTCCAGGTGTAGACACGGTGACACCTCAAAGTGGGGTTAGTTCGAACGACGTTTGGTGTGACATGCTTTGGCCTAATAGGTCCTTCGTACTCTCATCGTTAGTCCCCAGGTAGGCAAACTGGTCCGTTATATTGGATTTATACGAATGCCAACCTAGACAGGACGTTCCGACTACCGGTACTTGTACCCTTCCAGTTACTACATGCCCGTCACAGAACTTACTTTGATGAGATTTGAAAATTGCAACAAAATCTTTGAATAACAAAAGTATGAAGATGAATTGAATATATGAACATTGATATATGTATGATAAATGTGTATATAAGTATGTATGGTTGACTGTAAGTATAAACAAATATGAAACAAATAAACATCATAAGTTTGTATGTAACCACCTAATCAATTAAAATTTAGGCAGACTATAGTATAGGCTCTAAGGGTCTAATAACCTATCCTATATCCCTATAGTCATGGCTCTGATACCAATCTGTCACACCCCGACCCGCAGCGAAAAAGGTGATCGGGGCATGATTGGGTTATCATCAAAGCTCATGACATTTATTTTAACGTTTCATATTCATTAATACACTTTAATGGAAAATTACAATCAATATTACATCATGTCCTAAATATCAATCTAGGCTTCATTGTTTTCTTCTAAGGCATTTCCTATGTTTTCCTTGCTTCATCCTGTTCACCTGTATCATGTGTAAAAAGGGTTTTTGGATCAACAAAAAGTTGGCGAGTGAATCCTATGGAAAACGTTTGAACAAGTTTATTTAATTGATTATAAAATAAAGTGCACAACCACACATGAGTAAAAATAGATGTAAACTTATTCACCAATCAATTAAATATTAAATAATACACACATGAACAATAATGGATCGTTTAGAGGCACGCGTTGCTCAACTCGTCTCTCACGAGGAACTGATGGGCCTAATGAATGAATTGCATAAACTTGACAATATGAAATACATAACTACAAATAATATAAACTCAATAATACACACACGAACAATAATCGATTTGTTTTGAGGCACGTGTTGCTCAACTCGTCTCACACGAGGAACTGATGGGCCTAATGAATGAATTTCATATAAATAGACAAAATGAAATACATAACTACAAGCAATGTATACAATCTAAGTTTAGATCACAATATGGTATGGCACAAGTTTAAATAAACGAGTTAATTTTATGACACATGACACACCCCAAAAACGTGTAATTAAAAAGGGGGAGTTGTAAGATTCACTCATAGTGGGTGCGTTCTGTTGATGATGTTGAATGCACGCGAAGTGGTTTTAACCACGAGTGAAATTAACCTAGATAATGGCATAATGTTTCGGTAAGTAAACGGGTTTTATTAATCCATTTTAGTAGGATTGTTGGGTGTATTTTGTGAGTTTAAGGCTATTTTCTAACCTTAAAAATGTTATTTTTAAGTATTTTTAATTGATTTTTAAATAAAATAAATAAATAAAAATAATAATAAAATGTTGACTTTTTGACCGTTGACCGTTGACTTTGACTGTTGACCGGTTCGCATGTGTAATTGTGTGCGCTGGGTGAGGCTCGAACCCGAGACCTCCCGTACGCGTGCACGCAGCTCTACCAACTGAGCTACGTGTCTAACCCGAAATATTTCTGTTTTTAATTATATTTATATACTAATTAGATTAAACTGAAAATCATTTATTTTTAAGAATGATTTAATGAGTCGGACCGGTGCGCTCCACAGGTCTCGAACCCGGGACCTGTGGGTTGAGTTAACACACAGTCCACCGCTGGACTGTGTGTCTAACTTGTTAAACAAACTGATTTTTATTATACTTATATACTAACTACCTTATTTCGTTTCTGCCTTGAATAAAAAGTTTGATAATTGTCCGGACCGGTGTAGTAGTCCGGACTCGAACTCGTGACCTGTGTTTTAAACGCGCACACAGTCCACCACTGGACTGTGTGTCTATCTTGGTTATTATTCCGGTTTTTATTATACTTAACATGTAATAGTGGTGACTCCGGTTCGGTAATAAAAAGGAACATTCTTATTCAAGCGAGTATGCGTGGGACAAGATTCGAACTCGAGGCGTAAGCGTGTTTAGTGTGCACACAGTCCACCGCTGGACTGTGTGTCTAACCCGAGTTATATCTTGATTTATATTAAACTTAAACACTACAGAAACTTCGTCTTCTTCGTTAAATTTAACCAGAATCGGAAGTCCGACTGGTTCGATGTCTTAATCATGTTCTTTAGTGTTTTGAGGTTAATTAGGTGAGATATATAAAAAGAATAAAAGATTTAAGCGTAAGGTATACCGACTGGACTCCTCTGTTTCTCCGGCGAAACTCCGGTGACAGCAGAAACTTCCGGCGACGTGTGTCCTGCGGCAGAGAGTCTTCAGAGAACTTGAGATGGATGTGAGTGGCTTCGGTATAAGTTCTGGGTGTTCAGTAAGGCTCAGAAGTGAAAGGTTCGGTTTTCCGGCGAGGTGTAAAACTTTTCCGGCGAGTGGAATTACGTCGGGTAAAGGTGCGGTTTTGAGCGAAAAAGCTTGCAGAGGTTCGAGGAGGTATTTATAAGGCAGGTCATCGATGAATTTGGTCCGATTTCCGACTTGATTCGTCGGTTAGAAACTCTCCGGCGGTTATAACTTGTGTCGCGGACTCAGGCGTCGGTTATAACTGATGTCATAGTTAAAGTTTACGTTATAACTGAAGTAACCGTCAATTCTTGGCGAGTTAGTCGGGATTTCCGACGACTGCAATTAGGTGCGCCGGTTTTTGAATTTGAGATTCATTATATGAATTAATTGACTCCAATAATTAACAAGAAATACAAGTGGCGCAGTGGTTGAGAGTTGAGTGTTAAGTTGTTGTTGACCCGGCTGACTGACCCGGGTTCGAAACCCGGCAGTGCCATTTTATTTTTATTTCATTATTTTTAACAGTTTTTCAAAACCAAATTATATATTCCAATATACTTATTAATTATGTATCGTTTAAAATTATTTTGGACATTAAATTCGCAACGAAACTTTTAACTGATTGTTCGGTTAATAAACGGAGCGGGTTTGGTAAATCCGTTTTTGACGGATGTTACAGATTGGACCTTTATAGGTCATTTGGGCATGCCATAGGCCATGTGGGCCAGGCAAGTCCATAGTCAAGCCCATGAGGGGCATGCCCTTACCCTAGGTATATAAGCTAAGCTTATGTCATTTCTAGGGTTAGACTTTTGAAGACTTTTGGGATTTCTCTAGAGAGACTCTATCTTGTACCAGACGATTTTGCTTGTTCAAGTAATAGAATTTTGGCAAGGTGTTAAAAGTTGATTCTTATTGTTCTTCCTCATTTCGGTTTTCTTGAATATCATCAAGTTTGGATTCCACCCATCCTTGGTGATTGTGTGATATCATTGTTAGATCCAGATTTTCGGGACTTATAGGTTTGGTGGAAGATTATGTGTTCGGTATTTGAGGGTGAAGAGTTTTATGCTTGCTTTAATGGTTTATCACAGGATAGGCAAAAGGTACAACTAATAGCAAAGTCCAACCAATCATAGTTAACAGATTCACACTCCTCTTAATCTCCATTAGCGGGTATCATACAGGAGACCACAAGGACATCCCGACAACGACTTCTAACCAATGGCGCACCACGGACACACACCCTCCTCTAACACCAATAACGGTCAACAGAAGGGGACCAAAGGGATATTCCGATAGTGACGTCTTGCCCAATCATCTCCCATCATTTCAGTTATAAAAACCTGACTTCATCAAGATGAAATCATTCCCTAAAACCAACGACTAAAATCATTAATTTGTTTCTCTATTAGAATTTGTTGGTCGTTAAATATTGACCCTAAGCATGTTGAGTTCCTAAAGACTTCCAAGGTTAGTGGGAGCGGTAAAAGTCTGTATCATGACTTGCAAGGAAAACAAGAGACGGGGGAAAGAGAGTCATTAAATTTAACTCCAATTACGTCTCTTATACACCATACTGCACCAACTCTTACAAGCCTATAATCCTGAAAATGATAGCAACCTAACCAAGAGCTAATCCATAAACCTAAAACTCCTAATATACCCAATAATCAACTCAGGAGGTCATCTAGGTTTAAAAGCCTACTAACTTTGATGATTACATATCCCCCCTGACTAAAGATGAAATGGATGTTGGAAAGTTTACTGATCCTACCTCTTGTAATTAAGCCATTAGTGTTAATCAATATTCTACATGGAATAAAACTGTTTTATAGTAAAACTGATTTTATGTGTTCGAACAACGTATGGGATTTGATTGAATTACCTAAGAGTGTTTATAACTAAACCAAATCCTAATATAAATGTTAAGACACAAAGAAGCATGATTGATTGTCAAAGGCTATACTCAGGAAGAGATAAATTATTAAAGAATCTTCTTACTTTTCTTATAGAAGTTTCTTTAAAGATCATCACTGTTTTAGTAGCTTAAAACAATTTAGAGCTACATTAGATGAACATTAGTACAACTTTTCCTAGCAACTGATTTACATATATACATGTTCATAAAACAACCTGAAAGTTCTAAACTGAAGGTTAAAGAACACTTTGTTTGTAAGCCAATAAAATCCATGCATGGGTTAATGCAAACATCAAAATATGATGAAATCTGATGCAATTAATTTCATCAAGAATCATGTGGTTTAATGTACGTACCTCAAGATGAGTGGGAACAACTAAAACAATCGTCCTTAAATAGATGGCATTCTTTTGACAAGTATATGTTACATAAGTCAAAGTATTGTTGACACATACTTTGATATAATAGATCTTAGAGATATCTTTTACATTATAGATACCACAACATACTGAGATAGACCCAATGGGACATTAGTTTTATTCTATAAGTATTACCTTAAATGGGTCCTTACACATGTAACAAATAATATTGCTCTCCTTTAGAGGATAATAGGATCAATGAGATTATTTCCTTACTCTTCATTAATTAGAAGCGTTATGTAGGTTCTAGTCTATACTTGTTTAGATATTACTCACATTACAACACACTCGTTATGTCTAGATTAATGTGAAGCATCTAATAAAGTATAACAATATCTTTAAAGGAAACTAGAGACTATAATTTAAAGAAAAAGTGAGAACTCAAACCGGTTGATTACTCTAACTTTGTAATATTCAAAAATGAAAAGATGCAAGTTCAAGGTATATCCATATGTTAGCTGACGAAAACCGTTCTCATGGAGTAGTCATAATGAACTGATAACAACAACCTAAGTTATAATGACATAATATGTTGTTAATCACAAAGCAATAGTCACTAAATGTTGTTGAAAATTTATTAGTTGGCTCATAAGTTTATTAACTCCATATAAATAATATATTGAAGATTTATTATGATAACGTCAGCTACCATGTCTTCTTGAATAGTAACAGTTCAAGAGGTGTTGCATTAAATTTCGATACGCAATTAATTATTCGTTTATGAACGAATTGAGTAAACTAAATCTTCGTATCGAATACATTAACGATATGCTTAAGGATCCTATAACTGAAGGTCGATTACCACAAGTTTTATTAAGAACGCTCATAATAGAGACGGGTTTTAACTAATGGTCATGTGCAATTGCATGTCGTACTATGAATGACTAACTATTAATTAAAATTTCCTCATCGGTTTTGATTTTGTATGTCTTTAAGATATGTTCTGCTAGCGTAATGACATATAGACAAATATAAATACAAATTAACGTTTAAAGGGCTTACTTATTTTGAGCATAACTGTTAGGTTTTAAATTGAGACGATAGTATGACTAATAGGGGTCTTGAGTTGAATGATGACTCAACAGCTGTATTTCTCTGCTACGATTTTTATTTAAAGCTAAAATGAGTATTAACTTCTGATCAGACTTATTTAATGCTCATAATAAATTATTATTTGGCTAAGTGGGATAATGTAAGATTAAATATATAAATTTGTATTTAATCGTGTAGTCATCATTATTATTTATATTATATAGATTAAAATAATAATAAAACCTTATAATATATTAGTTGGTAATTGTTGATAGACCGTATTACCCTTATTAATTAACAAAGTTTCCCCTTAGGTGTATTTAAAAAGATAACTAGAGAGGGTTTTAGGTTATACTCTAATAATAACATCACAAATCTCGACATCCTCTCTCTCCATAATCACGAATTCCCTACCCTTAGGAATTAGGTATAGGGGAACCAGATTAAGTTGTTTGACATATCGAACTCCATGACTATTTCTATTATGGATTCTATGTTGACCTGAATAATATAACAGTTATTATATTTATATGTTTTCTATTATAAATTAATTGAATTGATAAAATATATATATATATATATATATATATATATATATATATATATATATATATATGTTGTAAATATCTAAATATCTTAATGCCATTGTTATGAGTTGCAAGGAGCATATAATGATGAATATAAAAAGACTAAATCCGTAATCACAGTAACAACATAAGTGGTGTATGTGATTTGACTTCACGTACATGTTCTAAACCCTGTAAATAAAATGTGTGATTTAAGAATGGGGTTTCCTGGTGTCTCGATAAATTCATGTCCAAAAAGTGTGGATTGGGCCAACTTTAAGTTTTAATCTGTCAATTGGGCCACTTAAAAGGTCTCCGACCACTTTTAAGCTTTAATTTGTCAATTGGCGTATTACAAATTTGGCATCCGGTGTTCGTGGAGGAGCTGCCGGTTTGGGAAAACAATGGGACCGGTTCAGTTCGGTTCGGTTACGGTTTTGATTCGATTCGAAATCCAATTTGTGGTATATATGTATATAAACAAACGCATTAAATATATTACATCAAATTCAGCTTTTATTAAGTTTTAGATTTTTTAAAAAAAGAAAATAGAAGATCAATAAAAAAACATAATTTTAAGAATTATAATATTAATAATATTTGTTCTTCAACTTCTATTCCGCATTGGGAGTCATAGTGGATATAAACACATGTGATTTACTTATGTGTATATGTGATGTGTGTGATGCGTATGTATATATGTATATGTAAGTATAGTGTAAGTATTAGTGTATGCATTTGTATGTGATGTGTATGATGGTGTATGTTAGTATGTGTATGTCCATGTCTATATGGATGTGAGTGTATGTGTATGTGAACTCATAAATTTCATGACAACCTTAAGAACTCTATCAAAAAAATTTAATTAAAATACTTGCATTACCGTTATTACTTAAATGCGTCATTAAAAGAATTATTTCATCTCTACTCTCTAAATTCCTTTAACAATTTTTTTACACGTGCTTTGTAAACTTACGGAAGGTGTTTTTTTTCCAAATATATGTAAAAAGAAATTGATGTATTTTAATAATAACAAATTGACGTCAACTCGTGCGTTGCAACAGGAAGTTGATTATGAATGTGTTTAGTATCATCACCCTACATCATTGCACCAACTCGGACATGACCCTCAAGTAATTCAATTGGTTGAACGCACCTAACATAGGATAAAGTAGGGAATTAGGTTTAAACTACTGTAATTTGACAACAAAAATCTAAACTGCCCCATATAATATTTAATATAATATTCAACATCACAAAAAAAATCTTGGGCCACTCCTGTAAACTATTGTTCCTGACTTGAAATCGGAATCACACATAATTGAGTTGTAAATATATAGAAATCAAGTCAATATTAATTGGATTTTCGTGTTCCAGTTATCCTCATTAACTTTCTGCATGGATTAGTGTCATGTGTACAATTAAATTACCACATATTTAAACTGTCACATTCAACCTTCACTTTTCTCGTTTTCTTCTTTTCTCCTTTTAATTATTATTATTATTATATTAATTCAATATGTGTAATTGTATAGTCTGTATTTTCTGGATATTAAAATTTAAATGGTCGTTTCGGTTAATTAACGGAATTGGTGGTACGTTTAGAATGTCGGTGTGTCGTGGATGGTGGTGTTGCTTTTTGTATATATAAAATGGTTGCTTTGGTTAATTGACAGAATTGGTGGTATGGTTAAAATGTGGGTATGTGGTGTCTAACGGTGTTGTTTTTTTATATATAAGTGATTGTGTGCAATTTGGGATGTTAAAAACGAATTGAGGGGCTGCCTTTTATTGGCTTGCAAACACCTTTTCGTGAATCGTTACATCCCTTCGAATTTGGCATGTAGGTTATAAAATAAAGAAATAATGTGTTGTATCAAGCAAAGAAAAGTTATTTCAAATTTGGTTTTTTAATTATGGTGAAAATAAATGTATTATCGCATCGGTTCAAACATATGTCATGCCTAAATTTAAATTCAATGTATCGTTTCCATTTTATTTATATGTAAAAAGTACGGTACTAGAGCACAGTTGTTATACACACACTAAGGTTGCTGTACGATGTGTGACAATCTAGGTATATTAATTAATTAAAGAGATATTAATTATTTTATGATACATACTAAGAATATGAAGTATTTATGGATTTAGTTATGATGAGCTACCATCATAGGTAAAACCTAAAGGAATTCATTTCTGTATTTACTCACAAGTAGCAAAAACTTTCAAAAAAATAATTAATGAGTCTCTGTGGAAAATGTTTTGATGTGGTTATCTTTTGTCCAAAAGGATTATCTGCAAAGGAAAAAAATGGAAATTTGATTTGATCCCATAACTTAGAATTGCCTGCAAGCTGCTATCTCAAAAGATATAAGTTCCATAAACTCGGATCCCTACATAGTAGAACTACAATTATAGCCCTCAATTTGTGATACAAATAAATCATCTTTTAATCTATGAACGTCACCACTTGCCTTTAATAAAGCATAAGATAAGTTGAAGTCAAAATCAAAGATTTCCAGTATAAACTTTGAAATTCAATCAGAATTTTAAATATCGTAGTCAAATTTACTTTGACCCCACAAAGAAAGTCAACATCCTTGGTTAAAATAGTATCTTCATTTGCAAATAAAAAATGAGAGGCATTTATGACATGCAATAGTAAGCAACGTCATCATCTAGGCTTATGCCTAGTGTCACCAAACAACATAAAATTAATCGACACATTTTAGTCAAATAATTGAAAATATTTTGACGAACTAATAAAATAAAATTAAAACTCAAAAGGCATTTAAATCATGAATAGCAAGGAATATATCCAAGTAATTAACTTAGAATTAAATTAGTATCCTGATCTGTACCAAAAAATTGCCCATTATAACCAGTTATCTAACTTGTCCGACCCATTTCTCTACGTCAAACAGCCTCTGAAATTGTACAGACAAATCGTAGTACCCTACTATGAAAACCTAGTTGCACGCCTTTTATGGTATTATCCTGTATTCTATGATAATGGGCTTGCAATTTTCCATTTCAATTTCAATTTCAATTTATTTACTCTTAATACATACGGATCACCGGGCCTCACATTTAGTAATCACTAAGAAAACATTCATATAATGATACATAGTCTATTAAGAAAACACACCTTACCTTTACTACCATCGGATAAGTTTTAAGAGTTAAATCAGCAAAGCACGTATCATTGCAAGTTGGTATGCCTGCCTTTATAGTTGGAGCTCGCAATGTGGTCCCTGTGTCCTTGGTTGAAGCCTCCAGTTCTACTTGTTTATCACAAACCTGTCTGTTAAATAGTAGCCACGGTTTCGACCAATTCTAAAGTCGCTGAATTTAGACTATATTTACCTCTTTAATAGGTCAGGTTGGTAAACATCAAAACATTGTTTGAAGATGGAACAGATCAAATGGCTTGAAAGTAACCCTTGGTATTTTAGATGTTTGAAGCCTCTTAAATGGGTTCATCCATTATATATACAGATATTATTAATGTAGTTTTGGAATCATATTTATTGCATTGATTAAATATAAAACTCAAGGGACAAAAAATGTTTCTCGGTCAAACCACCCCCCATTTTGACTACGGAACCCATTACACAACCCGCCCATTTACCCAACTCTAAGCAGCCAATACGATGTATGTAAACAAGATTAAACGTTACCGTTAAATTCCAAAGGATCTTGCAAATTTGCTATGGATTCTTTCTTTAGAGCATATGTTTGTTTGTTGACAAAGAAGAAAATGGGTATTGCAAGAGAAAATAAAAGGTAACCTCATGCGTTTCATTTTCAATGGTCTCGTGCCAGTAAACCCACTGGGCGACTTCTATTCAACAACTCCATTCCAAGGAACAAATTCATAGAAAATACCTCCATAGTGAATTCCAATCTGAAAGAGAGCAAATCCATAGAAAAAAAAATACAAATGATGCAAGCATGTCTGTAGTTCTTGATTCATATTTACAGAAGAAGCATGAAAGACTAGTGACATAGTTTAATGCCGGTGCAACATTCTCAAATGTTTCATTTAATTAATCCATGCAATTGCCTTAATCTGCCTCCACAAGTCAAACCAACTTCAATTCTCCACTTGCACCTTTAAAGACTGGTATAAGACCCATAACAGGCGATCGATACTTACCCAAAACCACTTTCTGGGAAAACCTCCAAGTGAACTTTTTGTGAGTAGTTGTGATTGAATACCTGCTCCTTTGCTCTAGCCTCTACATTTTCTCATTTTTCTTCTACGACAAAGCTGGAATAATATAAATATATTTAGTTATGATCCTATTACTTAAACATGAAATAAACACAAATATTGCTCTATGTCTTGTTGATTGAATACATGATTCTCTAGCTCCTTTGCTCTAGCCTCTACATCTTCACATTTTTCTTCAACACAACGAAGTTGGAATAATAAAAAAGATAAAATTGCACAAAACGACATTTACGTTTCATCTAAGCTGCGGACTATACCTTTCACTTAAAAATTCGCCAAAACCAACCTTTAAGTTCAAGTTTTGCTACGGGGATCAACCTTTTGCACAAACTCTGTTAAATTTCTTAGTTACATTACCTCACGTTCAAAGCATGTAAGGGTATTTTAGTCTTGTTTCTACTCTTTTTAATTAAAATTGATTCATCTGCTCATCTATTATAATACTTTAATGTTAACTTTATCCAGCGTCCTCGATTTTAGTAAATTTGATGAAACCACGTTCTTATTACGATAAGAAGCACACACGTCTTCAGTTTAGTAACTCTTTCTTGGTTAGTATTCACACGAATAACTCTGAACTAATTGAAGATTTGTCTGTAACGTGATAAAGTGGGATGCAAATTTTCAATAAATGATGTTATCAGCAACCCAATGTTGTCCATTCTTGCGAACAGTTATGCGGAAAGTTAACATATTAAATGACTTAATGTCTAATAATATCACCGAGAATCATGCATTATCAGTTGAATATACCAAGCTCATGTATCTTGCCAGTGCCTAATTAAATCTTATGCGTTTGTAGCTCCTCCTTTAAAATTGATTGACCTGCTTGGAGTCGAGAAAGGGAATCTTGATGATTCATTGGTGTGTTACTATTATATTGTTTTCAGTTATATATATAAAATATATATATATATATATAAGAGAAGGTTCATTTGAGAAGAAATTTAATATGAGAAGAAAAAGAAGAAACGGCATAATGGTAAAATAATAAATAGTTTATAACTCTTCTCATTAATTATGTTATTCTCATTAATAAAGCAAAAACATTTTATCCTACACATTTCAAAATTTATCCTACGTATGTCTTACATTTACCGAAATTTACCCTACACATATGTAAATTTACCCTACACATTTCAAAATTTATCCTACACATACTAAAACCTACACATGTCGAAAATTGTCCTACACTATAAATTATTTTATCTTGAAAGAGTATATGAAAAAAATGAGTTAAAAGTTTAATTAATTAGCTAATTAATTACTATTATAGACTTGCCTATACCCTTTTTAATAACATTAAATACACACGTTAGATGAAGTAAATGGAAAATTTCTATTGGCTTAAAAGTTATTCTTTTTATTCTTACAAAAATTTTCTTCTCATTTGAACTCTCCACTATATATATAAATATATAGATTTAGGATCCTGTAAAAAAGACTAAAAGTGTGAGAAAGATAAAAAAGACTCTAATAATGACACATGTCCCTATCTATTCTATTAGTTTAAGGGTAAGATGGTAATTTAACTCATAATCCTAATTAAAGTTATAAGTTAAATTACCATCTTACGAATTACCATCCTAATTAAAGTTATAAGTCAATTTTTGGAATTCGTATGGTGTTTTAAGGGTAAGATGGTAACTGAAGTCATCAGTTATTTTAGGAATTCATCATCAGTTCGTATAAAACACCATACGAATTCCAAAAAACACCACAACTTTAATCGTAATACAGTCGTGGTATTCTAACATGTGTAATGATTTTTGTTGTTTTTGCAGGTATAAAACACCATAAAAAATTTCAATAACACCATAAATGTCACACCCCGACCCGCAGCGGAATAAGAGTCGGGGCATAATTGGGTTATCACCAAAGCTCATGATGTTTACTAAAATGTTTCATATTTATTAAATTCAAATTACAACTTAAATGTTCAAGCCAAATTCATACAATACAAGGAAAGGAAAATTAAATAAACAATCCAAAATCTAAACTGATTTATTCTTCTAGGCCGTCCTATATGTTTTCTTGCTTCAACTGGATCACCTGTATCATGTGTAAAAATCGGGAATTTTGGGTCAACAAAAGTTGGCGAGTGAACCTTGTTAAAAACCTTTGTTATTGATTTCTTGTTGTATTTATATGGAAAAATTGTGCAATAATCATATGTGAGCAAACGTAAATAAACAAACAATGACAAACCACCTTGCATGAGTATATGACATGAATGATAATGTATATGTTGGCAACATCACGTTCCGCTCATAGGTAATGGGGAAACATACGAGCCTATGATGATGTATGTGAGATCAAGGCTCAATCAAACGGAGCCGATCGTATGTTGGCAACGTCACATTCCGCTCATAGGTAATGGGGAACAGTTCCGCTCATAGGTAATGGGGAACAGACGAGCCTATGATGATGTATGTACTGAAAATGATAAATTTAATCTAAACATTAACCACACAAACAATTGATACATATTGCATACACATTTGATCATGGATATGATGGATGCACAAGTGTTTAAATGTAATAAATAATAAGCGACACATGATACACCCCAAAATGTGATTAAAACGGGGAATTGGTAGAGATTCACTCACATTGGGTGCGTTCTTTTGATGATGTTAGATGCACACGAGTTTTGAGATTTGATCGACGAGTGAAAACTAACCTAAAATAATAATGAAATTGTTCGGTAAATAAGTTGATTTTATTAACAATTTTAATAGGATTTTTAGATTTATTTTTGTGAGTTTAAGGTCATTTTCTAACTTTAAAAATATTATTTTAAGTATTTTTAATTGATTTTTAAATTAAATAAAAATATAAAAAATGTTGACTTTTTGTGGACCGGTGCGTTGACCGGTCGGACAGTGGTAATTGGTGCGCTGAGTGAGGTTCGAACCCGGGACCTCTCGTACGCGTGCACGCAGCTCTACCAACTGAGCTACGTGTCTAACCCGAAATAATATGTGTTTTAATTATATATATATACAAATTAAATGTTAATTTATTTGGTTTATATTAAAAGGTTTTAAAATGGTCGAACCGGTTTGCAGGGGCCGGATCGAACTCGGGTCCTTCGGTTTGTAAGCGCACAGCCCAACCAGTTGGGCTGTGTGTCTTATCTGTTTAACTTACGGTTTATATTAATCTTATAAACAAACTGGAATCTGCTCTGATTCAGTTTTAAAAAGAATGGTTTTAATTCGGAAAGTCGGTGCGTTTGTATGGTTCGAACTCGTGACGTGCGCTATGTGTTTGCACACAGTCCACCGTTGGACTGTGTGTCTAACCCGGTTTAATATTTAATTTATATTATACTTATACACAACGTCGACTTCGTCTTCTTCATTCAAAGACACAGAACAACGATATTCGACTATTCTTGTTAAAATCGTTCGTCGAACATTTTATTTATTGAATTGTAATTGATAAAAAGAGTTAAAGAATCGAATGTACCGAACAGACTGATTTTCTCAGAACTCCGGCAATGGTCGTCGGCTCTGATTTGTGAATTCCGTCTGGATGAATCAGTTAACAGTTTTGATCGATGAGTTGTGAAATTGAGTTACTAAACAAGGATTATCAGAGGGTTTAGATGATTGTACCGATTCACAGCGTGATTTCCGGCGACTGCGGATTGGGCGCGCTGATGGCTGAATCGTCGGTATTTCCGGCGACTGCGGATTGGGCGCGCTGATGGCTGAATTCGATTTCAAGTTTCATTATAAATGTTATTTGTTTTAATAGATATCACAAATGAGTCAAGTGGCGGAGTGGTTAAGTGTTTGTTTGATGAACTAGCTGACCCGGGTTCGCAACCCGGCAGCTTGATATTATTTTTTTTGCACTTATTTTTACTTTTTAATAATTATAGTTTTTAAATTCTAATATGTTTATTGAATATGTATTGTTTAAAATTAATATTGACCATAAATACGCAATTCGTTTTAAAATTGGATATTTGATTAATAAACGAAGCGGGTTTTGGAAACCCGTTTTTCGACGGATGTTACAGTATCCCCTACTTTTAGAAATTTCGTCCCGAAATTTAAGTAGTAGTGGTAACAGGAAAAAGATGTGGGTATTTCTCGCGCATTGAGTCTTCACATTCCCAAGTAAACTCAGGTCCTCGTTTCGACTCCCAGCGTACCCTGACAATTGGAATACGACTCCGTCTTAAACGCTTTTCTCCGAAGTCCATAATTTCTACTAGTCTTTCAATGAAATGCATAGATTCATCGACTTGAATGTCTTCTAGAGGAATATGGAGGTTTTCATCGGCGAGGCACTTCTTCAAGTTTGATACGTGGAATGTGGGATGAATTCTGTTGAGCTCTTCTGGTAGGTCAAGCTTGTATGCTACAGGGCCTACTCTTTCGAGTATCTTGAAAGGTCCTACGTAGCGTGGTGCTAGCTTGCCTTTTTGGCCAAAACGAACCACTCCCTTCCACGGTGATACTTTTAAAAGTACTTGGTCACCAATGTTAAACTCCAAGGGCTTTCGTCGTTTGTTTGCATAACTCTTTTGACGACTTTGTGCCGCTAGAAGATTGTTTCGAATTTGATGGATCTTGTATGTTGTTTCTTGTATTAATTCTGGACCGGTGATTTGTGCTTCTCCAATTTCGTGCCAACATATTGGTGATCGGCACTTACGACCATATAAAGCTTCGAAAGGTGCCATGCCGATACTTGAATGATAGCTGTTGTTGTACGAAAATTCAACTAATGGTAGATGAGCGTCCCAATTCCCTTTGAAGTCTATGACACATGCTCGAAGCATGTCTTCAAGAGTTTGGATGGTGCGTTCAGATTGTCCATCAGTTTGAGGATGAAAAGCGGTACTGAGGTCTAATCTTGTACCCAAAGCGGCTTGTACGGCTTGCCATGTTCGTGAAGTGAAACGACCATCGCGGTCTGAAATGATGCTTAAAGGTACACCATGACGGCTTACGATCTCGCTGATGTAGATACGAGCTAACTTCTCGTTCTTGAAGTCCTCGCGAATTGGAATGAAGTGAGCTGATTTTGTGAGACGATCAATGATTACCCATATTGTGTCATACCCACTGGAGGTGCGAGGTAACCCGGTAATGAAGTCCATGGTTATGTTTTCCCACTTCCATACAGGTATTTCAGGTTGGATTAGAAGTCCTGAAGGTCTTTGATGTTCAGCTTTTACTTTGGAACAGGTAAGGCACTTGGAAACAAAAACAGCAATATCCTTTTTCATGCCAGGCCACCAGTAGGTGTATCGAAGGTCTTGATACATCTTGTCGGCTCCTGGGTGTACAGAGTACCGTGTTTTGTGCGCCTCATTCATAAGGAATTCACGAAGGTTATTGTGATCGGGAATCCATATGCGATCTAGATAGTACAGAATACCGTCGGATTTGGTTTCGATTTTAAAGTCTGCTCCACAAGACAGCTCATTGCGTAGGTTGTTTTCTGTTACAGAAACATGTTGAGCTTCTCGGATTCGATCTTTGATGTTGGTTATGATTTGCGAACATAGAAGACGAATGGAGTTCGCATAACCCTTTCGACTGAGCGCATCGGCCACCACGTTTGCCTTGCCAGGATGATACCGAATTTCACAGTCGTAATCATTAAGAAGTTCGACCCATCTTCGTTGCCTCATATTCAACTCCTTTTGGTTAAAGATATGTTGGAGGCTCTTGTGGTCAGTGTATATTTCACACTTGGTACCGTAGAGGTAATGTCTCCATATCTTGAGAGCGAATACAACGGCTCCAAGTTCCAGGTCGTGGGTAGTGTAGTTCTTCTCATGAACTTTGAGTTGTCTAGAAGCGTAGGCTATCACTTTTCCTCTTTGCATTAATACACAGCCTAGCCCTTGCCCTGATGCGTCGCAATATACTACAAAGTCATCGTAACCTTCGGGGAGTGTGAGGATAGGTGCGTCACAAAGCTTTTGCTTAAAGGTTTGGAAGGCTTCTTCTTGTTTAGGTCCCCATATGAAGGGTTTTCCTTTATGTGTCAAAGCCGTGAGTGGTACAGCAATACGGGAGAAATTTGCAATGAAACGGCGATAGTAACCCGCCAAACCAAGAAACGATCTTACTTCGGTAGGGGTACGTGGCACTTGCCATTCCTGTACTGCTTTGATCTTTGAGGGGTCGACATGTATTCCCTTGTCATTGACGACATGTCCAAGGAATTGTACTTCTCTTAACCAGAATTCGCATTTGGAGAATTTAGCGTAGAGCTTTTCGGTTCTTAAGAGTGTAAGGATGAGTCGAAGGTGTCGTTCATGATCAGATTTAGACTTTGAGTAGATGAGGATGTCGTTGATGAAGACTATGACAAAGCGGTCGAGGTAGGGTTTGCATACCCTATTCATCAAATCCATGAATACAGCTGGGGCGTTGGTTAAACCAAATGGCATGACCATGAATTCATAATGACCATAACGAGTTCGGAAGGCGGTCTTTGGGACGTCTTCTTCATGTACTCTGAGTTGATGATAACCAGAACGAAGGTCGATCTTTGAAAAACAGGTGGCGCCCTGAAGTTGGTCTAATAGGTCATCGATAAGAGGTAATGGATAACGGTTCTTGACCGTTAGTTTGTTGAGTTCTCTGTAGTCGATACACATGCGAAACGTTCCATCTTTCTTCTTCACAAACAGAACAGGTGCACCCCAAGGCGATGAGCTAGGACGTATGAATCCTTTGTCAGTCAGCTCTTGCAGTTGACTGGCCAGCTCTTGCATTTCGGATGGAGCTAACCTATAAGGAGATTTTGCGACTGGAGTAGCGCCAGGTATAAGATCAATGCGGAATTCAACTTCTCTCATGGGAGGAAGTCCTGAGATGTCGTCGGGAAAGACTTGTGGGAATTCTTTCACTACAGGTATATCTTCCAGTTTCTTCTCCTTGTTTCCCTTCTTGACGACGTGAGTTAGGAATGCGACATAGTTCTTGTGGAGATATTTTCGGGCTTGAAGGCAGGACGTCAATTTGAGTCTTTTCGAAGGGGTTTCTCCAAAGATTCGTAGGGTTTGACCGTCTGTGAGAGGAATGCGAATGAACTTTTCGCGGCATACCACTTCAGCATGATGTTGGCTGAGCCAGTCCATACCGATTATAATGTCAAAACTTCCCAACTTCATAGGAATGAGGTCAACTGGAAAATCGTGATCGTTTAGAGTGAGGGTACAATTTCGTATAATAGAGTTTAATGAGACCGGTTTCCCGTCAGCAACTTCCGCCGTTATGGATTCCATGAGATTATCACGAGTTTGGTTGAGGATGAGTTCAAATTCTAAGGACACAAAACTCTTATCCGCGCCAGTATCAAATAACATGGATGCATAACTACCATTGATGAGAAACGTACCGTTAACCACGTTGTTGTCGGCCCTAGCTTGATTGGCGTTGATGTTGAAAGCTCTTCCTCTAGCAGGTGGATGAGCTTGGTTAGCTTGGTTCACCGGATTTGCTTGAGCTTGGGCATGAATTATGTTCACCAAGCGTGGACAAGTGTTTCTATAGTGGTTTGGGTCACCACAGTTGTAACAAGCCCGCATGGGTTGCATCATAGGGTAATTGGGTTGGTAGTAGGTTTGGGTCGTATGTTATGTAGGTGGTAGAAGTAAGGGTTGTTGGGCTTGACCCACTATCTGATGGTGGGTTTAGGTTGAGGGTTGGTTCCGGTTCATTCGCTGAAGTGTGCGACAGGTTTGGATGGTGTAACCTGCACGGCCACAGCTGGTGCAATATTGACAGGGATGTTCGGGAAAGTGATGGTATTGGCAACG
The DNA here is from genome assembly GCA_947069175.1 of Scalesia atractyloides. Taxonomy (NCBI): domain Eukaryota; kingdom Viridiplantae; phylum Streptophyta; class Magnoliopsida; order Asterales; family Asteraceae; genus Scalesia; species Scalesia atractyloides. The sequence goes on from CAMTDV010001632.1 coordinate 24,936,238, forward strand.
GGTGCATTTCGGGTATGCGCCGGAGTATGGCTTTTTGTATGGTGCAGCTGAGGGAGCAACTTGGGTGATTGGTGCGGCAGTGATAGGAGGGTTTGTTTGAGTGATAGCAAAGTTTCAGGTGTTTCGCTTCCTTTTACCAGTAAACTTCGAAGAGGAGCCAGAATGGTTTGAAGTTTGAGCCTCAATGGGGGCTTTCTTTTTCTCCTCCTTGAATTTACCGTTTCGGATGCGATTCTCGGTAAGTTCGATAGCTAGTTCCATTGCGGCTTCAAGTTTTGCTGGCGAAGTGCTTAGAACCGAGTCTTGAATTTTCGAGGGGAGACCTCGAATGTAGTGTTCAACCAAGCGGTACACTGGGGTGAACAAGTTGGGGATCATTTGGTTCAGCTCGAGAAATCTTTTGTTGTAGGAAGTATGATCTCCTTCCTTTTGTTTTAACGAGTGGAATTCATCTTCCAACTTCTTGATTTTGCTTCTTGGACAGAAGCGTCTTGCCATTATTTCCCTTAACTCTTCCCATGTTAAGGCCATAGCGTCTTCGACTCCTCTCTTACCCTTTTCTGTATTCCACCAGGTAAGGGCTACCCCAAACAGTCTCCCGGTTGCGTAACGTACCTTGCGATCCTCGGACAATCGCAATTGAGGAAGGTGTTCTCCATTTCCTCAAACCAGTGGAGGAGAGCAGTGACACCTTCGGTCCCTTCATACTTTGGGGGATCGCAAGACGTGAAGTGTTTGTAGGAGCACTTTTTGGACGTTCTGGTTTTCTTGGTTGGGAGGGTTGATGGGATTCGCGGTGAGAGCTTGCTGGACTTGAATTACGATGTTAGGAAGTGCCGCGGCCATTTGTTTTGCAATTTGGGTGGCCAAGCGTTCGTTTGACCTTCCTGACTTTCTACCTCCACGTAGCTGCCTAGCCGACATCTACAGAAACATATATATGAAGATTGTGAGTTTAAGGAGTTTTTAGGTGTCATGTGTCGTTAAAAAAAATAAAATAACATAATCATCAATAATGCAACTACATCCATAGGATGTCTTGGGTTTGCTCATGTTTGGGCCTCCAATGTCCCCAATACCATCGCCTGTATAATCATGTGGGCCCCCATGACTATTGGCTTAGTAGGATTCACATTGGTGTTGGCGGTTTAACACTCACATCACCCAAGTGAAAACCATGAAATATGATTGCGAGATGTATGGTAGGAGGGTGTCCAGGTATAGACACAATGACAACTCAAAGTGGGGTTAGCTCACACGACGTTTTGTATAGCATGCTTTGGCCTAATAGGTCCTTCGTACTGTCATCGTTAGTCCCCAAGTAGGCAAATTGGTCCTTTATTTTGGATTTATACGAATGCCAAGCCTAGACAGGACGTTCCGACTACCGGTACTCGTACCCTTCCAGTTACTACATGCCCGTCATGAGAACTCACTTTGATGTGATTTGAAAAAATACAAAAATCGTTGTAAAAATCATGGAAATTGTGAGGTGTGTGCTCTCATGGATATGGTATGTTATGAGGATATGATTCATGACGAGCATTGTATAATAATATGTACTTATGAACCTGCTTGCATAACATTGAATGTAACATTAAACATAAAGCATATAAACATATGAATTTTGCATGTAACAAACAAACAATTTAAAAATTCTAATCAACTATAGTATATGCTCTAAGGGTCTAACAACCTATCCTATATCCCTATAGTCATGGCACTGATACCAATCTGTCACACCCCGACCCACAGCGGAATAAGAGTCGACGCATAATTGGGTTATCACCAAAGCTCATGATTTTACTAAAATGTTTCATATTTATTAAATTCAAATTACAACTTAAATGTTCAAGCCAAATTCATACAATACAAGGAAATGAAAATTAAATAAACAATCCAAAATCTAAACTGATTTATTCTTCTAGGCCGTCCTATATGTTTCTTGCTTCAACTGGATCACCTGTATCATGTGTAAAAATGGGGAATTTTGGGTCAACAAAAGTTGGCGAGTGAGCCTTGTTAAAAACCTTTGTTATTGATTTCTTGTTGTATTTATATGGAAAAATTGTGCAATAATCATATGTGAGCAAACGTAAATAAACAAACAATGACAAACCACCTTGCATGAGTATATGACATGAATGATAATGTATATGTTGGCAACGTCACGTTCCGCTCATAGTTAATGGGGAAACATACGAGCCTATGATGATGTATGTGAGATCAAGGCTCAATCAAACGGAGCCAATGTATGTTGGCAATGTCACATTCTGCTCATAGGTAATGGGGAACAGTTCCGCTCATAGGTAATGGGAACAGACGAGCCTATGATGATGTATGTACTGAAAATGATAAATTTAATCTAAACATTAACCACACAAACAATTGATACATATTGCATACACATTTGATCATGGATATGATGGATGCACAAGTGTTTAAATGTAATAAATAATAAGCGACACATGATACACCCCAAAATGTGATTAAAACGGGGAATTGGTAGAGATTCACTCACATTGGGTGCGTTCTTTTGATGATGTTGGATGCGCACGAGTTTTGGGATTTGATCGACGAGGGAAAACTAACCTAAAATAATAACGAAATGGTTCGGTAAATAAGTGGATTTTATTAACAATTTTAATAGGATTTTTAGATTTATTTTTGTGAGTTTAAGGTCATTTTCTAACTTTAAAAATATTATTTTTAATTGATTTTTAAATTAAATAAAAATATAAAAAAATGTTGACTTTTTGTTGACCGTTGACCGTTGACCGGTCCGTTGACCGGTCGGACAGTGGTAATTGGTGCGCTGAGTGAGGTTCGAACCCGGGGCCTCTCGTACGCGTGCACGCAGCTCTACCAACTGAGCTACGTGTCTAACCCGAAATAATCTGTGTTTTAATTATATATATATACAAATTAAATGTTAATTTATTTGGTTTATATTAAAAGGTTTTAAAATGGTCGAACCGGTTTGCAGGGAGCCGGATCGAACTCGGGTCCTTCGGTTTGTAAGCGCACAGCCCAACCAGTTGGGCTGTGTGTCTTATCTGTTTAACTTACGGTTTATATTAATCTTATAAACAAACTGGAATCTGCTCTGATTCAGTTTTAAAAAGAATGGTTTTAATTCGGAAAGTCGGTGCGTTTGTATGGTTCGAACTCGTGACGTGCGCTATGTGTTTGCACACAGTTCACCGCTGGACTGTGTGTCTAACCCGGTTTAATATTCAATTTATATTATACTTATACACAACGTCGACTTCGTCTTATTCATTCAAAGACACAGAACAACGATATTCGACTTTTCTTGTTAAATCGTTCGTCGAACATTTTATTTATTGAATTGTAATGGATAAAAAGAGTTGAGGAATCGAATGTACCGAACAGACTGATTTTCTCAGAACTCCGGCAATGGTCGTCGGCTCTGATTTGTGAATTCCGTCTGGATGAATCAGTTAACAGTTTTGATCGATGAGTTGTGAAATTGAGTTACTAAACAAGGATTATCAGAGGGTTTAGATGATTGTACCGATTCACAGCGTGATTTCGGAAATTTCCAGAAATTTTCCGGCGAGTGCAGAATATCCGGCAACGTCGTCTGGGATTGATTCTGGTTGATGGATTGAAGTTAGTATAAGTCTAACAATGGATTGAAAACGAAAGAGTCGAGAAATTTACCGATTTGATGTAAGTCTCGGTTTTCCGGTGAAAGTCCGGCGGTTGCAGATTATCTCCGGCGAGTGTAATTTCTTCGAGAAATGGTGCGATTTTGAGCGAAAAGATTACCAGAGACTTGGGTGTGTATTTATAGGGAAGAATCAGGATGAATTGGGTCCGAATTTGGTCTTGATTCATGGTCAAGGTTTTTCTCCGGCGGTTATGACTGAGTTCGCGGGATTAGACATCGGTTATAACCGATGTCGAGGTTAATGCACGCGTTTAGTCAAAGGAAACCGTCGACAATTGGCGAAATCGTCGGTATTTCCGGCGACTGCGGATTGGGCGCGCTGATGACTGAATTCGATTTCAAGTTTCATTATAAATGTTATTTGTTTTAATAGATATCACAAATGAGTCAAGTGGCGGAGTGGTTAAGTGTTTGTTTGATGAACTAGCTGACTCGGGTTCGATACCCGGCAGCTTGATATTATTTTTTTTGCACTTATTTTTACTTTTTAATAATTATAGTTTTTAAATTCTAATATGTTTATTGAATATGTATTGTTTAAAATTAATATTGACCATAAATACGCAACGAAATTTTAAAATTGGATATTTGATTAATAAACGAAGCGTGTTTTGGAAACCCGTTTTTCGACGGATGTTACAATAAATTGAATCAAAATATAGTGGTGGTGTTTTAACATTTAGAATGATTCTATTGCTATTCTAGATGCTAAACACCATGACTGTACTCACAACATAATGTTAAATACTCTAGATGTTAAAACACCATGACTTGAATTATAATTCATTATTTGTAATGCTAAACACAATACAATTAAAGTAGAACGCCTTGAATCACAATACAATTAAAACACCATTGTATGAACATAGAAAAAAATACCATGGACTAAAACATCCAATCGAGAGTTAATTTTTTTCTCTAAATAAATATAACAATATGGTACTCGTATTAAAGATAAAAAAACACTCGTTATTATGGTGTAATTTTTTAAAAAAAAAAGAGTTACGTATAAAAAGTTATTGACGTTTAAAAAGAATGGAGAACTTGCATGTACATTGCATGTGAGTTTCTAAATTTAAAAATGTTAAATTTACCTTTATACCCTTAACATATAAAATTAATTAATTTAATGGTAAACACTATTTACAATTTTGCCATTATAATCTCAACCATTAGATTATAGATCAAATGGTGTAGATTCCTTCTTACACTTTTCACAAAACACATCATTTTTACAATAACCCTACCCTATATATATATTCTATAAATATTATATATTATTTATATATATATATATATATATATATATATATATATAGGAGTGTTATCTTGAGAACGCTAAATATTGCGAGAACCATGAGAACGAATAAAAAAACCAATCAAAACCAATTTTTTTAATACAATCATCATTTTAATTAAAATACAACATTAAAAAAAATTACAACATCAAAAAAAGAAATTACAACATCAAATAATTTATTTCTCCTCTCAAAATCACTCTTATTAGATTTTTTACAAGTGTAAATATAAAAAATTTACACATGTGTAAATGGCAAACTTACACATGTATAAATTTTCTTTATTTCCGAATTCACGTAAATTTAAATGTGTAAAAAAAATATCTAGAATTGTATTCGAATAATAATGATAAGTGTAAAAAAAAATTAATTTCACTTGTTTTTTACCAAGTTCTAGTGGTTTTTTATTCGTTCCCACGATTCTCGCGATATTTAGTGTTCTCAATTAACCCATCCCCTATATATATATATATATATATATATATATATATATATATATATATATATATAATGTAAGTATATGTAGAAAACCCTTGTAATTGAGAAAACCTAGTAAACTCCAACCTCTCGACATTTTTTTTATTTTAAAAAAAGATCACACATGTAATATACATGTTTTTAAGAGTTTTTAGCAAAAAATACTAAAAAGTGCCGAGTGGATATTTTTTTAAAAAATAAACAAGTTTTGCGCAACGTGATATGTGACACATGAATGTAACATATGTTAAACAGAAACTTGTTTGTTTAAAAAAATATGGTCGGCACTTTTTTTGATTTTTTTGCTCAAAACCCTTAAAAACATTTATACGCATGTGTAATTTTTTCAAAAAAATAACATGTCAGGAGCTTAGAGTTTCCTGAGGTTTTCTCACCATTAGGTGGGTTTTCAATTTATCATTTCCATATATATATATATATATATATATATATATATATATATATATATATATATATATATATATATATATATTATATAATGCAAGTATTGGCAGAAAACAATTTTAATTGAGAAAACTCATGCAACTATAAGCTCCCGACATTTAAAAAAAATCACACATGTAATATACATGTTGTTAAGGGTTTTGAGGAAAAATAAAAAAAGCGCGAGTGGATATTTTAAAAATAATAACAAGTTTTGCGCAACGCGACTGTAACATATGTTACACAAAAACTTGTTTATTTTTATTATTTTTAAATTTAGTCGGCGCTTTTTAGATTTTTCTCTCAAAACCCTTAAAAACACGTATATTACATGTGTGATTTTTTTTCAGAAAACATATCGAAAGCTTAAAGTTTTCTGGATTTTCTCAATTAAAAGGGTTCTCTATCTATCATTTTCCTATATATATATATATATATATAATGACACTGATGTTTTTTTACCTGTAATACTTTCCCTGAAATGAGATCTAACAACCTAAAATTTCTTACAGAGGGAATATGCTCAACACAATGATGAAATTTTGTTAGTTATAACGGGGTTGCATGCTGGCGGCCATGGACGGAGAAATTAATGGCGTTGCCCCGGTTGTCACCGGTGCTGTTCTTGGAACCCTCTCAAATCTCTACAGCCACTGTTCTTCGCTACCATGTGTACAATCGCCGGAAGAGAAGTTGTGAATGGTGGTTACGGTTCGGCATCTAAGTGTGGATCTGATGACACTGAAAATTTGGAAACGGATGGTAACAGTAAATGAGGACTTAAAGATGGAATATGTGTGGGTTTGAGGGAATGAATTGGGGAAGATAAGGTGGAACTGGCAATAATACCCCACATGCAATGCATATCAGGGTGTTAACTAAGAAAATAAACGTCATTTGTGTTAAGGTTATACTCTGTAGCCAAATATGAACTTAAAGGTTGTTTTTGGTGAATTTTAAAATGAAAGGTATAATCTGCAGTTTTGATGAAACATATAGGTTGTTTTATGTAATTTTGTCAATAAAAATATATATTTAGTTTCTTAATTTAACATCCTATTATTTAAACATGAAATGAATATAAATATTGCTCTATGGCTTGTTGGTTAATCAATTAAAAAAAACTTATGAAGTTTGCAAATTATGTATATATACATGATTAGTACCTATGGTTTATCTATTTTGCTATTTTCATATTTATTTTCTTGGAAATTATATCATTAGTACCAACTTTTAAAAATTGATTCATCAATAATACATATGGTTGTTGAATTCATTACATGGTTAGTACTTGTTATGTACCTATGATGAAATAATTTTGTAAAAGTTAGTATCGATGGTGTAATTTACCAAAAATAGGTATAAAATTGGGAAAATAGGTAAACCAAAGGTACTAATCATGTAATTAAGTTTTAAGAAAACATCTAAAGAAAAATATTACAATAACCTTGAAAATGGACATGCTCTTCTGGTAATGAATTGATATGTTTTTATCTAAATGTGTGCATTAATGACTGTAAAACAAAGTTAAATTAGTTGATCAATCTTAATATCTTATTATAATTCAAGTTCCCCTCCCCCCTCTAAGCCTCTTTAAAAGAACATAACTCTTGGGATGACACATGGATCATGTTGGCCACGAGCCACAAGTTTCATTGCCGTTTTTTCTTCTCGTCATGGTGTTTTGCTTCCTCTGCATCACATTACAACATACATATAAGATAACAATTTGACCCATTGCCTATAAAAAAAGTCAATTTCACACGTTTGACCCATTAGCAGTAACATAACCCAAATCAATGTGTATGCACAATCATCTTCTACAAAATGACAATATAAAGCAAATATATATTAGGTGTACATTGATTATCGATGTTGGTTTGAAGGTTATTAAATACTGTGATATTTGATTACCCCTTCATGTAGGGTCGCCCTGGGGTGGGCGAGTCCCACCCCCGGCCGAGGCCCGTTTTCCCGATGGGCACTAACTATAAAAACATATTATATATCTCATATATATAGATTTTGAGCTGGCATTTAAACAAAAATGAGACTTGACTTCAAGGGCGTTGCCTAGTGTGATGGGGGGCATCCGACCCTCTGAACTTTTCGCTCAGTAGTGTACGGTATGTAGTTTTCGCATAGAATTTTTTAGGTATATACGTTTTCGACCCCCCGGTTTTATAATTTTTAAGGTATAATTTTAGATACACTGACTTCCGACCCCTGGTCAGAAATCTCAAGTTTCGTCACTGTTCCACTTAGTGGTTAAAGCGTTGCTAAGTTATGCAAAGAGCCGGGTTCGCCCAGTTCTTCAAGATTCCCACGATCTTTATTAGCATGTCACTGGTTGTTCACATTCTTTTTGATTTTTGGTTTGTTTTTTAATTAATCTAAATTTTGCTAAGCACATATAATAAGGTAAAATCTCTAATTTATTGTTGTTCTTTTATTAATATATAATTTTAACTATTGCTAATTTCCGCGAACTTCGCGAATTTAACAAAATAATATGTTTTCGAGGTATTGAAAAAGGATATTATATGTTTATAATGAAGATATATAAACTTTTTCATATCTGTGAGTTCCAAATATTATCCGGATCACAGTAGTTTGATTGTCAACACTCAAACACCTATTGATTAAGTGTTTGAATATGTAAAAGTTAAGAAAAAACAAAATATGAAGATTCTTGTATGGATCAAACAAGTATTTTTTATGTAATCCCAAATGATATACACACTAAAAGCACCTGGATATTCGGATTTACCACAAGAACATGAATAACAACACAAGAGAAATCACCAAAACTTGTCCAAGAACCTTGGACTAGCGTTTTCCAATAGCTTCATATCTATACACACTGACTGTCGGGCGTATTTAATAAATACCCCAGAAACACAAATACGCCATATCTGGCTAACACTATATAAATTTCACTTTTAGCCCCTAAACTTTCTATTACACTATAAACTAAAGCAAAACAATCCAAAACCTAATAAAACCAAGTACCAATGATCTCAAAAGCTCTAACAATATCCCCTTTAGATCGTTGCTTACTTGTTCTTTCTTTAATTTTGAGCTTTAGTTTATGGATTTATTGCAGCTTGATCTGTGGTCTGTTCAGGTAGTAGTTGATTGATAACAGCTTCATAATGACTGGTGAATCCTCTGTAGTGGCCTCATATTTGGATGAGGCCGGAGGTCGAGATTCTGATGCAACTTGATCAGGTGATGGAACTTTTTGTTTTGCTGGAGATTTTTGCTTCTTTTTCTCTTTGCTTTTCTTTTTCTTCGCTTCCTTTTTTGCCTTTTGCTTTTCAATTCTATTTAAAATATCCATCATTTCTATCTTGCGTTCCCTTTCTCTTTCTACCGCCCTTTGAAATAGCATGCCTTCTTCCTTGTACTCGTTTACAACACCGACATGAATCCTATGGCCATAAAGAACATTCAAATCAGACATGTAGAACATAAAGAAATCCATTGGATCTAGAACGTGAATATCTTTACTTGAGTTGGATCTGATGACCACTTCACTTGTTTTATCATCATAGAACCATTTCTTGAAATTGGTGACTCTCGCTAGAATATCTAGAGGGGTCTTAATTCTTGTCACAACTTTAGCAGGGCCGATGACCCATGTGACAATGCCTTTACTGGTGATGGGATCCTTGGTTGTCCTTAAAACTCTTCTGCGAGAGCGTTGGGGCATGAAAACCGTGAATCCACAATTGCATTCTCTCAAAAATAGTCTTTCAAAATTAGCACCGATGCTACTGTTGTCCGGATTAATATCAAATTTTCCGAGCTCACGTATATCCCAACGAGGAAAGCTTTTCATGTCGATTCCAGTTTTGAAGTATTGAATGACTCCACCACGGATCTTTACAATGAACATCCCTTTTAAGTTGTAGTACTTCCAGTTGATTATCTTGTCTGTGACTTCTGTCTTTTCAATAATGACTATCTGATAAAAATCTAGAAGCTTTTCTATTTCCTTTATAAACCATTCAGGATGTTGCGGGGTCACCTCATCACCGTCTTCTGTTTCTTACAGAACCTCTTACTCTAATCCCCATTCAACAAATCGTGATGACATCTCATCTCGATCCACCTCCTGTTCCTCACTTTCATCTTCTCTGTTGACGTTTATAGCCGATTCTAATCATCTTTTCTTTTTCTCGGCTTCTTCGGCTTTCCATTTATCTTCCTCTACCTTAAACTTTTCATAGTCGAAGATGTCTGCGGCTGAGAACAATGGTTGTATTTCTACCTTAGCACATAGCACTCAGATCATTCTTTACATCTTCTCCATACCATCTTCTTGAAATCTTAGAAATCTTTTTTGTTTTGTCACATAGGAATGAAGTTCCTTGTTTCTCTTTCTTTGTTCTTTCAGCTTCTCACGTAACACATTTGTATCGTCCACTTAATGCTTTAGGATACATATTTCTTTTGCAGGACCCGTTCCAATATCTTTAGACAGCTTATCACAGAGTTCTTGGAAAGGACGCGGTTTGCATGGAGCTTGCTGAGATTATGTGATTGGAGTTGGTTTTGGTGGTACGTCTCTGGAAGAACCTTCCCTGTTTTCTTCCTTTTGTAGGGGTGATTTACTTGGATTCTCTTCATTAGGATCTACCAACAGTTGCTCAACGAATTCATCCATCTGTTCTTGTTCGAAAGTCACTGTTACACGAGTCTCAGATTCTGTCATTTCACGCCTTTTTCTTTTCGTTTCTCTATTTCCTCTTTCTTCAGCTTCATGTATAGCTCGTAAGTTCTGAATGTGCTCTTTGTGTTCTCTTGTGCTGCCTGCACGAATACTAACACCCATTAAACATTCTGGATTCGGGGTATCTTTCTTTTTCTTGGAAGACCCTCCCTCTTCCGCAGGTTGTTTTCTTTTCTTCGTTCTGACTAAATGTTCCTCTTCTTCTTCTTCTTCTTCTTCATTTTCTTCCTCTTTAATGTTTGTTTGTTTATTTCTTTTAACACCTTCCCAATACTTTTCGTATGCAGCTTTCACTAATGGAATCTTTCATTTCGATACACCAATGGTGAAGCATCACCCACTCATTTGTTTTCAGTTTCGTAATCTGTCAACTTGTCGGTAACTAAAATTTGTACATGTTTTCATCTTTTGGGAGTTTGGGATACTGATCATTGATGAGAAGCTGTACAAATCGAGGCTATATGGCCCATGTTTTTGAATTTGCATTATCAACCGTGCAGTAGAAGATCAGGCCAGGAATGTTAAATGGTTGTTTGGTGCATAGATTTAGCATAGCAGCTGACCATTCCAAATTTAACCCGTCGTAACCTCCTTTTCTGTGTGCCAGACTCATTGTAAACACATGAAAATTGAATCGCCAATCTTTTGTGAGACCGTTGTGTTTGATCTCGTTCTTGAACTTGAAATCTCCGACATATTTCATACCCTTGAATCCATCCAAAATTTCATCTTTCTTTAAACGTAATGGATCCTGAGGATTATCTCCACGACTTAAAACCCATCTACGCTGTCTTCTGTTACAATGACTTCCTTATTTCGAACGGTTGCTGTAATTCTCTTGACATTGTTGACGGTCTTGACTTTTGTTGTCTTCCAGAATTCTTCGATGTGAATAGTGAATAGTGTATAGTTTTGGATCTGCTTGGACATCATAACTGATTTGCTTGAATTTATCCAATCTGCCATATCTTCAAAATCTTTTGGCGGCGGCTATAATTTGCATGGCTGATTATGTTTCAGTGTTTTGTCCCAATCTATTTCTTTCACCATCCTGAGAGCTTGAAAACGAGCCAAGTGAGATCTGGGTTCTGAAACGTAACTATTTAGGTTAGATTTATATTTTCAAAATAAAGTAGAAATAAAATAAAATAAAATAAAAGGAAAATGCCTAAATACGCTATTAAAAGCGCTGACATGATTTCTGATCAACATTTAAAAGCGCCGGTTTTAACATTATTTACGTCGACCAAATAGGTTAAATACGTGGTAATATTTACAAATCTTGGTTAAAATTGCTTGTTATTTACGCGGTCAATAGATCGCGCTGTAGAGTTAGAGCACAAGTTCTTAATCAGTGTAGATATGTATCTACTCTGATTTACCGGCGTAGTTGTCAATTGCGCCGGTTGCTCGAACTCGCGTTCGAGACTTAAATACGCAACCCATCGGCTCAAGTTAAAACCGCTGTATTCAAACTAATGACGCCATCTTCATAATTTTCTTAATAAACCCCTTAACTTAAACTAATCTGATTTCTCAACAATAGATCTTAATCGCTTGAACAGGGTCCATCTATACGACATTTTTTATATTATTCAAGAACCGATTTACCCGTACCTTGATGATCTTGAACAAACAACACACAGATTTTGGATCAGTTTTGTGTTAATAGGGTGTGTCGAAAGTTTAAGTGTTGAAGAAGAAGATGATTTAAAAACTTTCGTTTTAGGTACAAAACGGATATATATACATATGAAAATATCTTCCAGCGTAATTAATAATTACGCTGGAAGTTAAATACATCGCCTCTAATTATTTGGAAGGATTCTTCAAATCAAAGGAATCCCATCCAAATACGCTCGAAAATTTCAAACTTTCTCGAAAAACGTGCCCTTTTTAGCAAAGAATATGTAAAAATTGAAAAATAATTTTGAGAAATTCAAAGATTGGCAATTTGGACACCGAAATATGTTTTTCGACCTGAGAGATTATCCCTTTTCTCAATTTTCATTTGTTTGAAACTCCTTGACGTTCCTGCAAAAGATCATACCGGCAACACTTGTCATTTTATTATTTTGATCTTTGATTAATCGAGGCACAATAAAAACTGTCAGTATGTTTGTCCTCTTAAATCCAAGCATCCTTCTTTCAACATGTTTTCGGTGAGCGTTTTATCATGTTGTGGTAATATTGACAAAAATTGCAATGGCCCCCACTCAAGCTAGATGGTTAGAATATTGTGCCAGTGAGTCCCATGTTAGGACATACCCCCGTAATCAAGTTATGCAAAAAGCTTCCTCATAACAGGTGAGTATATTGATTTCATTCGTATGAGAGATACAAGGTCAGCGCAATGGTGAACAGGTATGCACTTCCGTGCAGTCAAAGCGACCAATGCAGTCCTGACCAGGGTTAGGCAGATACCTCATTGTGGTATGATTACTTTTGAATGGCTCATTTAGTTGAGCTTTTTCAATTGTAAGGTTTTTGGCCTCTTTGGCTCTTTTTAAAAAATATCATAATCGTGTCTAGGTCTGCATATATATGGATGCAACAGAAGAGCAACTATCATATCCCTGAATGATAAAACAATATAAAGACCCGAAATCTTGAATTTTGGCAATCTATCATCACAAGATTTAAGACCATTAAGCCATATGCCGCAACGTGTTACCCGCAAGATGCACAACATTGTGGGTATCCGGAATTTTTGTGTAAGCTTTATATTTCGTCGCCTAATCACAGTTTACTCAAAAGTATTGCTGAATCTACTGACATGTCGTTGCTTGGCATCCCGATTTTCCTTGCTTAGCATCTCGGTTTTCTTTTCTTTTTCTGTTTCAAAAATAAACAAAGCATTAGCAATGTTCTATCATTTCTTATACAGGTGTCAACTGGGAGATCAAAACTATATTTTAATTTTCTGGATATATTCCCCCCTAAAATTTTATTTTCGTATGTCCATTGCTTGAAAATGAAATTTAATTTATCAAAAAATCTTTTTGATGGGCACCGTTTTATGATACTTGTTATTTAGAAAGCGGTTTTTTTTTTTCAAATTGATGGAGTATGTACAAGCGGTAATCAGAACAAAGTTCATTTCCACTCAAGGAAATTGATCATTTCCAACCAGGTTACCAACTGGTTGAAATGAGTTTTATCGAAGGCTTTCGTGAAGATGTCGATTTTCATTGAGCGATAGAAGGACTTGTTCACGGGCTTTCCTTGAAGATTAAGAGTGAGTTCGGTTTGAGATACGAATGGAGTGCTTGCAGTTTTGTAGTCATTCATATAATATTTAGCAAGAATATCCTTGATGTATTTTTCTTGATGAATGTGGACTCCATCTTCTCGTTGCATCATCTCCAATCCCAAGAAAAATGTGAGTTCTCCCATCATGCTCATTTCGAACTTTTCTTTCATAACCTTCTCGAATTCCTCACATAGCGCTTCATCGGTTGACCCAAAGATAATATCGTCTACATAAATTTGAACCAGCATTACATTGTATCTGATCCTTTTTTGTGAAAAGAGTCATGTCGATTCTTCCTCTAGTGTATCCATATTCTAGAAGATATGTTGACAATGTCTCATACCAAGCTCAAGTAGCTTGGTGAAGACCATAGAGAACTTTGTCAAGCTTGTAGTATCGTTTAGGGAAGTGTGGATCTTCAAAGCCAGGAGCCTGACAAACATAAACTTCTTCTTTTACTTTCCCATACAGAAATGCACTCTTCACATCCATCTTAAATACTTTGAAGTTTTTGTACGAAGCATATGCCAAAAATATTCTAATAGCTTCCAAACGTGCTACTGGAGCAAAAACTTCCTCATAGTCAATCCCTTCCTTCTGCCGAAAACCCTGAACAACCAATCTTGCCTTGTTCTTTATAACAACACCACGATCGTCCAGTTTGTTACGGAACACCCATTTTTTTCCAATTGGAAACTTCTATTCTGGTAGATCAACTCCTTCCCACACTTTAAGTTTCCGGAACTGAGATAGTTCTTCCTGCATCGCTTGCACCCAGCTGGAGTCTTGATTAGCTTCTTCGATGTCATTTGGTACAGATTGCGACAAAAAAGCAATGTACAGTCCTTTGTTGATGACATGTGTTTGTCAACGAGTTCGTACACCGTCTTCCACAGGAGCAATTACATTCTCAAGAGGGTGATTCCGATTTGTCTTATAGCCTGCATTGGTGTGGGTTTCAATTTGTTGAGGTAGATTGGTGAAGTGTTCATCGACGTATATGATTGTTGGTCCATCTTCCTTAGTTGGTTCTAACACATTCGTCTGTGAAGAAGAAGCATCGTTTGCAGAAGCATTCTCAGCCGAAGTGTCACCACTAGTTTCGTCCAAAGGAAGGATTGGATCAGCTGATAAGGGAGTGAAGCGAGTAGTGAAAGGAGTGAACCCAATGTCTGACGAGTCAAACAATGGTTCAGCTTGAGCAGTTTCAGTAGGTTGGGTTTCAGAAATAGGTTCAAGAGAAGTTCTTGAAAACAACATCTACTTCGTAAAACCAATTGGGAGAACTTCTAGCGTTTGTGTAGTTTCCTTCTTGAAAGTCAACGTAGTGTGATTCGAGCACCATCTTGGTTCGTTTGTTGTAGACTCTATATGCCTTTTGAGTAGATGAATAACACATGAAATAACACACATCACCAACTGCTTCAAGCTTGATGAGATTGTCTTCAGTGTTAGAAGTGTACATGAGCATCCAAACGGTCTAAAGAAATCTATCAGAGGCTTTGGTTTGAAAAGAAGTTCATAGGCAGTTTTTCTGTGAGGTTTAACAATGAGAACTCAATTTAAAACATAGCATACTGTGTTGCCTGCCTCCGCCCAAAAGATGATGGGTAGCTTGGAGTCTACAAGCATAGTTCGAGCAGCTTCAATGAGTGTTCTGTTCTTTCGTTCCGCAACGCTGTTTTGCTGAGGAGTTCTAGCTGCACTGTACTGAAGGCGAATTCCCTTTTCTTCACGAAACAAGATAAACTTTGATTTTTGAATTCAGATCCGTTATCACTTCTGATTTACTTGACCTTCAGTTTGATGACGTTCTCGATCATAGGAACGAAGGCCTGTAGAATGGATACAGTTTCACTTTTAGCTTCAAGAAAGTAGACCAATCAGAATAACGAAAAATCATATGTAATCACCAAGCAATAAGATCTTTCGCTCTGATACCAAATTGTGAGTCCCAAATACTATTTGGATCACAGTGGTTTAATTGTTAACACTCAAACACCTATTGATTAAGTGTTTGAATATGTAAAAGTTAAGAAAAACCAAAAGATGAAGATGAAGATTCTTGTATGGATCAAACAACAAGTGTTGTTTATGTAATCCCAAATGATATACACACTAAAAGCACCTGGATATTCGGATTTAGCACAAGAACATGAATCACAACACAAGAGAAATCACCAAAACTTGTCCAATAACCTTGGACTAGGGTTTTCGATTAGTTTCATATATATATACACACTGACTGTCTGGCATATTTAATAAATATGCCAGAAACACAAATATGCCATGTCTGGCTTACATTACATAAATTTCACTTTTAGCCCCTAAACTTTCTAGAACACTATAAACTAAAGCAAAACAATCCAAAACCTAATAAAATTAAGTACAAACGATCTCAAAAGCTCTAACAATATCATGTTTATAATATATTTTGGCTTCATGAAACAATATTATACACATATTCCATTTAAGTATTTGTGTTAAGAATACTATTCCATTTAAGTGTTAAATATTACCGGGTAATTGTTAAAATCTCAACAAACTTTCTCATATCATGATCACCAATTGCTCTTCTAGAGTGTGTTGCTTTCTCTTAATTAGAAATATTGTTACTTGAAACAAATTAATGATCATACCATTCATTCAGCAAACGATTCTATATTTTCTTCTTCACAATCAACAAGGAAAGTCTAAATTACTCATAAGCAAGAAATAAAACTAAGGCTACATTGGAATTGACGGACAATACCTGACCACCTGTGTTAGAATCACAACCAAGCTCCATATTTTGACTACGAATTAACCCATGAAGGTTGTGCCAAATAAACAAACTGTTAGGATCTGAATTTGATATTGATATGATTGTTTTAGATGAAATCAATGAAAGAAGATAATAATCAATGAAACAGTGCAGCGAAAATGTGTAAAACTTTGAAATCAAAACAATATAAAGATTGTTTTCATTGATATGTTTTTTTAATATTAATCACGTACGCATGCAAATTTACAAAATCCCCCTCAGTCTAAGATCACTCTAATTTGTTCGTACAGAATGTGTAGAAGAAGTGATATGTAGAACAGTACAGACACTATTCTATTTATAATACATTACAAACCACTGAGCTCTTTGGCTGACGTCACTATGAAAGTGACATTTGACAACCTAAGAAACTCTAACCTCTTGTACATTAAAATACAATATAAACTCTGATGATAACATCTGTTGAGATATCCTTTCTTGGGCTTTATCCTTTGTTAGTTTTCAACAGACTTTACTTCAATAGGATTTATCTTTATCAGAGGTTCTTATCAGTAGACCTTGGATTCCAGCAGATCTTAGCCGTTGATCAGATTTTGTGAACAGTCTTTAAGTCTTAGAAGAGTTTAGAGTAGCAGATCTTTATTATAAAGGATCAGATATTAGAGATTGTTTTGGCTTTTCAATCATCTGTTCTTTTGTAGGGTTCAATAGATCTAACAATCTCCCCCTAGAGCAGAAGATGCCAAAACTCTTCTTTATTTCTAATCTTTATTTCTCAATACAAAAATTCCCGAATTTTCCATTTGAACTGTAGTTCAAAGTTTATAAAGAACATGTCTTCAAAATCCCTTTATAATTCTAGGTTAAGTAGATCTTGGAGATCAGCTGCATCCAGACCATATGAATCCTCCATTTTCAGCTTTAGAATCTTGCTATTTGATTTGAGCAGAGTCATTTCATGGGTGTCTGGGATGACTTCCATTGTAGAATTTTTGAATCATCTTGCTTTTATGGGGGAAGACGTATTGTTGAGCTTGGTGGAAGTGATTTCCTTACAAGTTTGGAAATTTTCTTTTAGTTTGTCACTTGCAGCATCAGTGTGATAGAGTAATTGGTTTTTGATTTCCATTTTTCTGTGTTCTTCAAATCTCTGTTTATCATCCTCAATCATCTACTTTTGTTTTTTTCCTTGATTTAAGGCAATTGTGGGTACACAGAGGATATGAGCTGCTTTTTAAAGGTTTGGGTCTGATAAGGGATAACGTCTGTTGAGTAGTCTAGCTTTCTTGGAACTGCAGGACCTTTCTTTCTAAGCTCTCCCAGTTTTCTGTAGGTGTTTACAACCTTTAACTCAGACCATCGAGCAACTGACTGAGGAGGTATGGTCCCAAATAACCATACCCTTGACTACATTTCACAAGGATAACCTTGCATTCAACATGCAATGGTGCGCATTCCTTACAATCAGTAGGTCATACAATGAGCCTTGCGCACTCAGAGCAATGGTGATTTAGACCAACAACTTTAGGTCATACAATGAGCCTTGCGCACTCAGCGCAATGGTGAATTAGACTAACATTTTCTAGTCAAACAATGAGCCTTGCGCACTCAGCGCAACGGTGAATTAGACTAACTTTTTCTGGTCAAACAATGAGCCTTGCACACTCAGCGCAACGGTGAATTAGACCGATAGCTTCTAGTCACACAACGAACCTTGTGTACTTGGCACAACGGCAAGTTAAACTCATGCGCGCAAACTACTAGACCCTGCGCGGGACAACAACCCTCTTAAACATAAATCTTAAAATCTTGCAAGGACAAGACACACATGAGAGCACCTCATAGTCTTGGGACAAAAGGATAAATCCTTGACACCTTGTGCTGGCGGGAAAGACTCTGACAGCCTCGCAGAAAGGGTAAGCACTAAGAGGTGTTGGCCATACTCAAGGGTACAAAGTGGAAAAACGGTGACCTAGGGTTGCTCGGTAGGTTGCGTGTGGCAGCGTCTCAGTTGTCAAACTTCACACTAACCATACCTTCGCTAGTGACTATTCCACCTTCTCCATTTTCAGCTGGCAGCAGACCTGACACCAGAAAGGGTCACCTTTACACGTGGCACCACTCAATATCCGGCAACACATGCCTCCTAACAGTAGATAGTAATCCTCCTACAGGGAGCATTTAATGTCTAATGTACAGGACAAAACGGATATCTCTGGCTGTATGGGCCGGGCCCAAGGCCCACCAGCCGATCTCCTGAACATACCTTCTCGGCTATTAGTAAGTATCAAATCTCAAGGTAAAATATATCCTCATATACGCTTAAGGACGCTTATAACGCGCTCATACTTATTGACACTTGCAATTTACTTGCTTGAAATACTCAGATACTTATTCTCACGCCAGAGTGTGGTCACGAAGAAAACCACCCTTTCCCCATGGCGAGACTAATGGCATTGCTAGTTTTGCAGGTCAGCTAGGGTGAATAACCCTGTGAAGTGGAGCGAACGCGAAACCCCTTATGTAGACTCACCCTTGTTGCGACTTATATATCCCTGGATATCCATAGGTTCAACCGGTGTTTCTTCACTGGCGCCATCCGCTACTCTTCTCTTTTCATAAACATTCCCCTACATTCCACTTTCACAAACTTTACTCCCATATGGCTTATTTGACATCAAACACCCACGAGGTCCTCGAGGCGAAGGCAAGAACCCAATTCAAACCTCTCAAATCGAAGGAAAAGTGAGGGAAGACTCTTCCGAGGATGTCGGAACCCAGCACGGCTCTGGCCGTGTAAACATCCCCATCACTCCTGGGGCGCACCTAGAAACAACGTTCGTACCAGTTACATCGGTCCTGCCCCCGGGCGAGACCCTGATGTCCTGGTACATTAAGTCCCAAACGGCCCTCAATGCCGTCTACGTGCAGCTATGTGCTTAAACCAACATTCCTGCTGCCCCAGTGCAGCCCGCTGTCCAGGCACACGCCTCGCCTAGGATACTGAGTTACAACTCGCCAACTGGAGCAAGCGTGCCACACAGTCTCCACCCACAAGAGACGGAGTCCACGCAACCTCCGCCCAAACCAGAGACTCGCTCTCTAAGACGAGCATCTATCCACTCACGATTGAGCCCGCACCTCCAAGGGGAGCGGTACACCCAGCGTGAAGATGACAAATCTTACGGCGAAGACGACAGCACCAGCGTTTTCCAGCGGCTATCGAAAGGTCCGGACGCTAATCGTTCTGCACCTTAGGGTGGCTACACCCTAGAGGTGGAGCATGACTACAACTTGGTTTACCGGCCGACGGATGCGGCCGAGCACTCCAAGTTTATGAAGGAGATAGCTCTCGCAACCTTGGAGCGTGCAAAGCTGCCCTCCAACATCGAGAAGTACAACGGGTTTACAGACCCGGATGACCACCTGCGTCTCTTCACCGGCGCAGGTCTCATTGGTGGATGGACACTATCCATGCGGTGTCACCTGTTTGTTCAAACCCTCACAGGTCCCGTGCGACTGTGGTTTGACAATCTGCCCACAGGCAAGCTGGCATCATGGAACGACTTGGAAGACAAGTTCCTGACAGACTTTAGCCAGTAAAGACGATTCGTCAAAGATTCCTCTGACGTAATGAACATTGGCGGCGTGATAAAGAAAGCCTCGAAGATTTCATCACTCGATATAATAAAGAGGTGCTAGAGGTAGGGGACGTGCACGAAGACCTGATTCGCGCACAGTTCAAATACGTCGTACGCTGTGACGAGATGATCAAAGTCTTATCAGGAACAACAGGCCTCCCCAAAAGTTGCGAGAAACTTATGGCCACGGCAAAGGCCTACGCGCAGACAGAGCGCAACCTCAGCAATAGCAGGCATCCCCTACCTCATCATCGCCCCCAAGACTTGAGCAGGAGTTTCGGGAAGAAGAATAAGGGGTGGAGGGACCATAGCCAGAACCCTCCACATACACAGGTCGACGCCTGGGCGACCATCAATAAGCTCGCCACCCAGCGAGAAATAACACAAGACAACCGCGACCGTCAGTGGACCCCACTGACAAAGTGTAACAGCCCAGCGTAACCGCACCATGATATTGTCCGCTTTGGCAGCCAGCACGCCCTCAGCGCCTGCCCCTCACGGTTTTAAAACGCGTCATGATGGTGAAGGTATCCATCCCCTTATAAGGAAGCCTTTGTTCCCCTTCACAACCGATGTGGGATATCACAATCCACCCCCTTAAGTGGTCCAGCGTCCTTGCGGGACCTGCCACCACCAGTCTGGCCCTGGCTCTGATACCATCAGTAACAGCCTAGTGTAAGCGCACCATGATATTGTCCGCTTTGGCAGCCAGCACGCCCTCAGCGCCTGCCCCTCACGGTTTTAAAACGCGCCATGATGGTGAAGGTATTAAGCCCCTTATAAGGAAGCCTTCGTCCCCTTCACAACCGATGTGGGATATCACAATCCATCCCCTTAAAGGGTCCAGTGCCCTCGCAGGACCTGACACCACCAGTCCGGCCCTGACTCTGATACCATCTGTAACAGCCCAGTGTAACCGCACCATGATATTGTCCGTTTTGGCAGCCAGCACGCCCTCAGCGCCTGCCCCTCACGATTTTAAAACGCGTCATGATGGTGAAGGTATCAAGCCCCTTATAAGGAAGCCTTCGTTCCCCATCACAACCGATGTGAGATATCACAATCCACCCCCCTTAAGGGGTCCAGCCCTCTCGCAGGACCTGACACCACCGGTCCGGCCCTGGCTCTAATACCAATCTGTCACACCCTCAAATTCCACGTGCGGGGTTTTACCGCAAGGCGTGTGACCGACTAGGATCTAGCCACTAATCCTGTTGAACCAACCATTTAAAATAACAAAAGCATCACTATCAACATGATTAGCGATAAGGGTTTAATTTGTTCAAAAGACAGTTTGTGTTGCAGCGGAAAATAGAATTTAAAAACCAACAGGAACTTAAAATTTCAAGTTAAGTAAAATATCAAAACAATACGTTTAAATGGACCACCCACTCCGGCCGATTGCAATGGCCGTCCAAAGTTGTACCTACTGACCTGCAAAGCATGCAACTACGTGTCAACAATAAAGTTGGCGAATTCACAAAATTTGAGTTTAATAAAAGTAAAGTTCACAACATTTTGATATAAGTATGAATCGGGTAGCTAACCCTCATCGTATGACTAAACTGTGTACCGAATGCTGACGTTTCGTTTGTGCCCTCAATAATGTCTATCAACATTAAAGCAAGAGTGAAGGTTAGAAGTTCACGCCCGGCCTACAGCACGGTGTGAGGTTTGTCAAACCTAATACCGCTATCAACTAATACCCCGCGTATGCCCACCCGGCAATCTAATTGAAAAAATGTAGGGACTTTCATGATAGAGTTTTCGTTTAGTCTAAGTGTACTATCCACCTCCAGTGGATAGCATGTTTCAGTGGTCCTGACAAGGGACGCGCGCGTAGCCCAAACCAGGGATACCGTAAAAAGTGTTGTCCCAAACCAGGGACTCATGCTTTTAGAAAAGAGGTGTGAACTCACCTTAGTTTGCTCGGTAGTAAACTTGAAAGGTAATCAAGAAAGTCAATCTCCTCTTAATATGTTTACCGTTTCAATTAGTTTAATTTATGAATCCTACATGTAGTCTAACACATAGTCACAGAATCACGTTGTCATACAATTACTCATTTAGGTAAGTTTGGGCATATGATCATCTAATTCCATATAACGCATTCATAGACACCCGTTAACGTTTCTAATAACATATAACACTTTGGTGCAACATATAAGCATATTTACAACGTTCACAACTACTTTCAGCTCATTGCAGTTTCATGTCAGTTTCTAGGCAGTTTTCCAGAATTTATTTAAAATACTAAATGAACTCTTAAAGTTATGATATTTTAACACAACGTGTCATTTGGTCCTCAAATACTCGTGTATTTTTCTCATAACCTGAGTCTTTACAGAATAATCAACAAAAATCATTCTCTACACCTAGGTCTGATCTACAACTTTCTGATGACAGTTTACGCCAAAAATCATTTAAAAATCCTCGTTTATTCTTTTTATGAAATTCCAGTTGGAGATTTTCATGAGCTCCTGGAGATTCCTACAGTAAAAATTTGAGATCATAAATCAATCCTACATTGAGTTATGATATTCGTAATGGGCTGAAAATTCTGCCAGAAAACGCAGCATGAACCTTCAATACGGAAAAATTCATAAAACATTCAATTTTCATCGAAAAAATGTCATTCCAGTGGGCTTTGAAAGGTTTTTCCTGAAAGTTCATCTTAGAATCAAGAAACACACGTTTTTGTTCAGTTTTGCCCATGTTACAGCCAATACAAGTCGGATGTAAATTCTGATCAGATTCTGTTTGGATTCAGCTTTCAATTTTAACATGTTTATGACACTATAAACCCTATTTTCAGCAATCAAAACCCCAACAACACCACATACACGAATCTAGCGTCACGTTTCATCATCAACATCAAACATAATCAAAACCCTAGCATGCATACATGATCATAGAGTTACTAACTAACAAGTATCATCATCAACACATTAAAATACATGATTCTGGAAAACCCTAACACATAAAATCCATGTTATCATACATAAAAAATCACAAGAAATCAATCAAAATGCAGCCATGAATAACAAGTTATGATTGTGTTTTAGAGGGATTACCTAGAGTGATAGAGATAAAGATTAAGAACCCGAAAAGAATGAGTTTTCCTTGCTTCTTCTTGAGTTTTCTAGAGAGTATTTAGAGAGGGATAGAAGATGATGTCTGGGGAATGAGGGTGATCTAGGGTTGGGTTTCGTTTTATTATATATTTTTTAAACAAAGCTTTAGCAAATGCACAAAAGGTCCTCCAAGTTTTCCAATTCTCAAACTTGGACAAGAAGTTATAAACATAACTTTATAAAATGACACACAGGTCCTTCGTTTTGCAAAGTTAATCAAATTAACTCCATATGTTTGTTCATGTGCTACTAACTTGTGCGATTATAAATTGTAATTAACATAAATGGGTTAACAACGTTAACCTGGAAGTACGGGATGTCACACAAAGTCACCGGAGGAGGTTCTTAGCACGGAGTACCATCAGTTCAAACAGCCACCGCCGATGCGGAATAAAAAAGGTCAAGACCCCAACCTTTTCTGCGATTACCACAAAGACACGGGGCATACAACCAACAATTGCATCTCCCTACGCATGGAGATTGAGAAAGCACTAAAAAGTGGGGAACTCATCCATTAACTGCAAAAGGTGCACAATGAGGTGCGCCAGATTACTCGAGGAGGCGAAGGCCCGAGTAACAAGAAAATGAAGGTTGTTCTTATGATCCAGGAAAGTCCTTTGCGCAAGCATAGTCACGAGAAGATCTGCACGTCTCACTAAAGCGCCTAGATGGCTCAAACATACCTAGGACATGGAATGCGCAGCAGCTAAGACGGTGCTACATGTAACTTGCAAGTTCATCATCTTTGTCTATTTAATACTACGGCTCTTACGCCAGCTTATGTAATAAAGACAACGGTGCGTGATTCATTTTTAACTAAATGTTCTGTTACAAATGCGCGAAACCACTTTGGGTATACGCGAAAACACCTTGGTGCACAATGACTCGTGAATCCTAAGTCACTACCTATGCGAGGATGCCTAGGAGTTGATATCCATACACGAGTTCCTTACCAGTCTCATTCGCTATAACCACACAAAGATGTTCTACTTCACGCAATATTGTAACAAGGAAGCAACTTTTCATTAAAAGATAAGAATATTTACAAAGCTTGCGCAACGCGCAGCACAACCAATGATCCTACAAAACTATTACATAAAGGATCCTACAACTACTCCTCTTCATCAGCAGTAGGCTTAGCTTCCACGGGAAAGATATCCTTCAAGCGGTCGACGAAGTCATCATGAGTTTGTGCCTCACTTACCAACTCCAACGCTGGGATATCAAGACGATTGTACCCCTGCTGCGCCTTTTCGAAAGCAGCCCCGGTACTAACCCTGGACGTAGAAGCATGGCAGGAATCCCATGGAGTCTCCAGAACATGGGTAACTTGCTGCGTACACTCCGCATAACCTTACACGTGTCCATCATGGCGCGTAGCAACCACTAGCTTGGCTACTACGGCATCCAATTCCGCAGAATTCACAATGGAACAGACTATCTGCAAAATCAAAGAGACATTTAGAGCCATTTCATGAAGGAAAGAATATATGATACAAAACAGGCGAAGCACTTACATGCACAATTCCATGCTCATTGAAGCCACAGCAAGTTTTGGTCAAAGAATAGACCAACGACTCAGAGATGGCGTGGGAGGCTTCAGAATTCTCCAGTTTTTTCTCGCCCGCCTCCACCTTCGACTCCGCCAGCCGCAATCTGCGCAGAAGCTCAGCCTTCTCCACTGAGGCTGCTTGGAGGTCTTTTTTTTTGCGCTCTCTAAAGTAGCGCAGGCTTCGACCTAATTAGTCATAACAAGGTTAGTATCAAAACCTTATCACATGATCAATGAAAAAACAAAAAGACAAAGAGATTACCTCTCTCTGTTCACTATGCTTGCGTTGCACCCTAGCTTGTGCAACTACGGCAGCTGCCGTTTCCTTATCTTGCTTCTCGCGCGCCACATCAGCGAGCAAGCAAGACAGTTCATCCCTCAGGGATTTGTTCTCCTTCTTGTCTCTCTCGCAGGCCTCTTTCCACAACTTGCACTCATCAGCAAGCTTGCTTTCCAAGGTTTCGGCTCGTTTCCTCCAACCCATCACGGATCATTCCTCAATCCGCTGGTTATTGGTGACGGCAGTCTCCGTTGCCAGCACCGCAGCTTCACACGTAGCCACTTGGGCTCACTCTTTCTCAAGGTCCATTTTGGCAGCCTCAAGATTTTTCTTTTGCTTCACCAGGTCCAACCATTCACGAGCAATTTTGTAAGACACAGAGGCAAACCTGGAAGCTACCTGGAGGTACGTCTGATATGTCGCCTCCTCTTCATGATAAGAAAGCGATCGTACCTCCGCTGGGGGAAAGCCCCCTCAAACCACTCACGGCACGCCGACCAGTGAGAAAAGTCTTCTCCTTTCTCTAACCTCCACACAGGGGTGTGGATCTCTTGTGCTTGATCTGAGAAGAAAGACCTTTAATAATAATCCCTCGGAGTCTCATCCGGGTGGATGGGAGACAAAAACAAGGGCGGCAGATCCAAAACCACCCTTAGGTAACGGTTCCTCCATACATTGTTGTGGAACACCGGTCTGAACATCTTCTACAGACGCCGCCCCCGACGGCTCCGCACCATCAGCATTAACCGCGCTACCCAGATGCGCGAGTTCTTCCTCCGCCACAACTAGTTTATGCACAACGAACCCCGATTCTACCACTTCCAAAGCAGGTTCCCTAAGATCCACTCACGATTCCTTGACAACAATGACAGGTTCTTCAATCTCCTGCCATGGTTGAGTCAATGGAATACCAGAAGTTTCCAAAACCAGGGGACCCGCATTAGTACCCATACTAGAACCTTCCACCTCCACGTGAGGCCCCTCCCTCACATGGGTTGGTCCTTCCGCTCCAGTAGCCGAGCGAACCCCATGACCACCAGCTTGAGTCATGGGGGAATCAGTGGCCCCAGCGCATGTGCTGGATTCCACAAAAACAGGTTCATCCCCCACTGTATAACAATAAAAGTCAGATATACACAACATGACAACCAGATGGAAATATCAAAGGGTACAGGAACTTACCGAGGGATATATTAGAAATTAAGGACCCCAGATCCGTCTGCTTCCCTATGTGCTTCCGCGCAACCTTCTTAGGTGGTTGCGCAGAGAGGACCTCCTTAGGGCGCCTCTTTTGGTTCAAAGGCACTTCTGGGATCTCCTCCGCTTCCTCCGGTCTTGCAGGTCTGGCGGTAAGGATAACCGCCTGCTGGGGTGCAACCTTCTTTGCACCTGCAGGTTCAAGACCCTCACATGAGTCAGAAATGACCACATAAGAATCCAGCGAGTTAGCATCAACGTGCTTACCTTTGGGAGAGCCAATCCCGGGATGACTTGCCTCTTCCTCTACCACCTCGCTCGACCCTGCACGTTGCTTCTTTTTGGGATCTGGACCAACTCCCAAATCTCTCAGCGTGCCTACATTACAACAACAACAACAAATACATCAGCCATCTGCATGATGCGCTATCAGACAATCAAGACTTACCAGTCGACGGCGCGGGAACTTTCGGGTCCGAATCCTTGACTAGGGCAAAATTGCCCAGGACCTGCGCATACCAAGTGGGATCATCTGGCCCAAACTTGAGCTTTTCAATCCGCCCCTCCTTCCTCTGGAAGGCGGCCAAGAACAGGGGGGCTCCTACAAAAAACATACAATAGTTAGCAAACATGCAAGACAAACTTCAAGAAAATATAGCGATAAGAGAATACATACGCCGATCGCCCTCAACATACACTGGCCGGGACCGGCGGTCAGGTTTGAACCGCAGGCTCATCCCCGCCACCACCAGTATCCTCTCCGGCAACTGGATCGCCGGGATCTCCTTCAGATCACCATACCAGGCGTCCACCACTGGTATCGGTAGGGTTTCCACCGGGATCTCATCCGGCCCACGAAACGTCAAAGGCGTAGGGAAAACCCCAGCCTTCACAAAAAAGAATTTTTCCTTCCAATCATGAAAGGACTTAGGGGGAGAGAGCAAAATCTTCTGTGCATGCGCACGGTGCTGAAAAGAATAAAACCCCAGTGAACACTAGAGCTGATAAAATATACGAAAGCGGTCGACGGTGGGAACAAACCCTGTCGACCGGCACAAGAACTCGAAGTGCTTGATCCGAACCATTCCCATGGGACTAAGTTGGGAAAGATGGAGGCCGTAATACTGCAGCACTTTGACCAAGAACTTGGTGGCGGGCAACCGGAAGTTACCCATCGCTGAAGAAGCCGTAAAACAAGGTAATATACCCGCCGGAGCATCGGTGGCGGTATTACCCTCAGATGGTAATCAGGCATCCCAAGCAGGAGGAAACCGGAAGCCAACGACAATCACCTCAAGAGCTTACCGGGTGAGCTTGCACACCGGCAAAGAAGCCGCCATAACAAACAAGAAAGAGACAATTTTTCTGAAGAAAACATTGAGGAAGCTCAACAAATCACAAATTGAATAAAAGTTGAAAGAATGCTTTTAAGGAATGAATGAAACCCTAACCAGGGTGCCTCTATTTATAATGCCAGCATTTAATGCACTTGAAGAACGTGAAAACACACGTGGTGATAACAACGAATTATAAACGGACGCGTGGCAAAAGAGATGGTAGTGACGGTTACTATGTGTGCGTGACCACCACGCTCCCTGCCACTTCATTTAATGAATGACAGGAAAAGCAGCTGAGTGCACGCTACAGCTGTCACACATCTTTTCACCTCCCACTTTTTCTCACTAACTCACCTGCAAATCTCAGAAATGCAGAGTTTCGAATTCCAAGAGATAATGGCAAAACGTTTCCTTCACACAAGAGTTCTTTTCCCAACACTTAGCAATATTTTTTCGCCACTACTTCAACGGCGCTTAAAGCATTTCTTCTAGTCCCGCACCCCTCCCACTTTACAACGTGCGCGTAGGAGCAGCGCTGGACTGGGGGGATTGAGGAGGTATGGTCCCAAATAACCATACCCTTGACTACATTTCACAAGGATAACCTTGCATTCAACATGCAATGGTGCGCCTTCCTTACAGTCAGTAGGTCATACAATGAGCCTTGCGCACTCAGAGCAACGGTGAATTAGACCAACAACATTAGGTCAAACAATGAGCCTTGCGCACTCAGAGCAACGGTGAATTAAACCAACAATATTAGGTCATACAATGAGCCTTGCGCACTCAACGCAACGGTGAATTAGACTAACATTTTCTGGTCAAACAATGAGCCTTGCGTACTCAGCGTAACGGTGAATTAGACCGATAGCTTCTAGTCACACAACGAACCTTGTGTACTTGGTACAACGGCAAGTTAGACTCATGCGCGCAGACTACTAGACCCTACGCGGGACAACAACCCTCTTAAATATAAATCCTAAAGCCTTGCAAGGACAAGACATACATGAGAGCACCTCATAGTCTTGGGACAAAAGGATAAACCCTTGACACCCTGCGCTGGCGGGAAAGACTCCGACAGCCTCGCAGAAAGGGTAAGCACTAAGAGGTGTTGGCCATACTCAAGGGTACAAAGTGGCCGAACGGTAACCTAGGGTTGCTCGGTAGGTTGCATGTGGCAGCGTCTCAGTCGTCAGACCTCACACCAACCATACCTACGCCAGTGACTGTTCCACCTTCTCCATTTTCATCTGGCAGCTTATAACGCTTCAATTAGCTTTTCAATCCGCCCCTCAAACCTCAAGGTAAAATATATCCTCATATACGCTTAGGGACGCTTATAACGCCCTAATACCTATTCACACTTGAAATTTACTTGCTTACAATACTCAGATACTTATTCTCACGCTGGAGTGTGGTCACGGAGAAAACCACCCTTTTCCCCATGGTGAGACTAACAGCGTTGCTAGTTTTGCAGGTCAGCTAGAGTGAATAACCCTGTGAAGTGGAGCGAACGGGAAACCCCTTATGCAGACTCACCCTGGTTGCGACTTATATGTCCCCGGATATCCCTAGGTTCAACCAGTGTTTCTTCACTGACCTTGCACTACCGTAGTTAGCAGCAACCAGTTCTTGCTTCATCCTTTTAAGCTTTAAAGCTCTGTTTTGATCTATTTGCTTGTTTTTCTTCCAATCGGGTGGTATTGGCTTGTGTAGAGGATCTTTGAGCATTGCTTGTATTCTGTCTATTTCTTCTTTAAGATCATTTGTTGACCAATCTTTGAACTGTGCTCTTGTAAGATTTGTATTGTATAATGTGGTCAAGGTAATCCCGTTTCAGTTCTTCATCCAGCTCAGCATTCACAGGCCTTTCTAACATAGACTTACTCATATCTTTGGCAAAGTCTCAATCTTTCTTACTTTACTCAGTTCATAAGCCAAATGACTTGAGTAGTCCTGTCATCTTTCCCTTTACTCTTCTCTTTGGCAATATTCTCAGCCTGTCTGGCCTTCAACTTTAGATATTCATCTAAATTTCTTGGCTTTCTATAACCAAAGAAAGATGGAAAGTCAAGTTTTGTATTATCCTCTGCTGTGAAGAATGATTCAATTCTTTTCGCACAGCCATCAGTTCCAGAGGATATTTAGTAGCAAAAGATATGGTGTTTGATAAATGGTTGGAATTGAAGTGGTTTTAGGTGAAGATGATGAGGATAGTAATGAAGTGATAGGTTATGATGACAAATGAACTGGTGATGGAATCCTTTCATCATTATCTTCAACTACAGAAGTTTTTCTTTTGTGTTGGAATTTGATTTTTGGTGAAGGTCGTCGTAATGGAATTCTTGGTGGTGTGGATAATGGTTGGGTTAAAATGGGAAATGTGATCATGGCAGAGGTTTGATTAACATCTGTTGGTACATCTGTTGTTCCAGCATCTTCTAGCACATCAGCTATAGTAACATCTATTGGTGATGAAGATGATTTCGTTAGTGAGGGTTTTTGTTTCTTTTAAGGTGGTTGTGTTGATTTTGTTGGTGCAGAGAATACACTTGTTGTAGGCATGGCGGTGGTTTTAAAAGAGGTGCTTATTGGCTGTTTGAATTTCTTGTTGACTTTCATCATTTTGAAGTGCCAATGTCTTCTTTTTCCATATCCTTGGCCTTTTCTTCTTCAATTAGTTTAGAAGCTTTAATTTCCAGTGTATCTTGCCTTTTCTACTTTTTTGTGGCAATTTCTTCAGCTAGTTTGTTCAGGGTCTCATCAATTCCTTTTTGAACACCAGCATCTGATGACACAGTAGAAGTTTATTTTGCAATAGTGGTTGTAACAGACCCTGGCTTTTGTTACACCTTTGAATCTGGCTGTAACTTTCTCAATTTATCTTTCTCCCCGTTTTTGGCATCATCGTCAACTTCTTCTTGAAAGATTATTGTAAGGGCAGAGCTAGTGGTTTTTATCAAATGTTCTTTGATATCCTTGATGTCTGCTTGAGTATCTTTATATCTGGCCTCAACCATGTTCTGATTAGCTTCATGTGAGTTTCATGGTGAATGTCAGCCAAATTCTTTTGAACTATAATGATTGGTTGCACAGATTTTCATAGCTCATTGGTAATTTGATGTGTTGATGGTTCGCTTTGAGAATTTTGTAACATATGCTTCATCATATCTTTCATTTCAGTGATTGAAGACTCCATTGGTGTCATTCTCTCCGTCAATTCTTTGTATCTCAATTCATCACATATTTTAATATGATCATCTGAATTCCTACCAGAGGTAATTGTCTTTGGATCATCAATAGGAGGAATCTCTATGTTATCAGACCCAAATGCCCCTTTGTCTTGGTACTAGAGACTTCCAACTAGAGCAGAGGTTACGATTGTAGCCTCAACAGTTGTTTCCTTTAAGGAAATCTGATGGATGTAACCACTATCCAACTGAAACACTGTTGTGTCATCAGTTGTAGTGGTTGCTTCACTTAAATTACCACCAAGAGTTACTTGTAACTCATGGGGTGTAACCTCCTCAGTTGTTTCTGGGTTAGCAAAGAGATTTAACTCAGACTCAGTCACATGTGAAGGTGAACCCTCATGAACAAGTGATTGAGAGGAACTGATTTGTGTCTGAGTTATATCAGTTGCACAAAACAGAGGTATGATAGTAGCTGGAATTGAGTGTGATGGGTGTGGAGTAGAAAGAGAATTTTCCGCGGGAGAGGGGCTTACAAACAAAGATTCAATTGAATCATCTGCTTCATAGTGTGGGATCCCTGTGCTTACAACATGTTCCTTTTGTGAGGAAGCAGGAACAGTTTAGCTTTGAGGAGGAGATCTTTCCAACTGTTGTGAGGAAGTAATAACAGTGGTTTCAAATGGCTTTTGTGCTACCAAAAGGTTATTCTCTGGGATCTCATCTTCCAGAGGTGCCTTTTTATGAATTATGGTTTTGGTGGGCTATTTTGATTTGGATGGTTTCTTTTTGGATTTTTCTGGTGTGGATTTCACAACACCGGTTGTGATGTCATGATCACCAGGAGCAGTAGGATCAACAACATAGGTTTGAGCTTGAGATGTGGACTCATCCAAAATTTTCTCATCCCCGTTTGCTTTTATTTTGGAAACCTTTGACTCCATATTTTTTATTCTTGTAAAGGTTTCAGTAGTAAGACTGTTCATCTCAAAGAAAACTCCCTATTTAAAATCTTTTTCTAGAAGTTGCTTTTGTAGATAATAGCTTAAAAGCCTTGGATATAAAAGAAAAGCTTTATTTTATGAAATTTTATTATAATTTGCCACCAAGTCGATAAACAATACCTATGATATATTAAAATCAGATTTTGTCAAAATAGCATATCCTAGAAATTGAATATTTTGTGAAATTTCATTAAATGAGGTGGTCTTTGCTAAAAGACAAGGAAGTAAGGTATGGAAAAATATATGATTTCAGCAGGAAATTTTGGTTTAAAAATGGTAACACCAGATAATTAACCTTCATAGCCACGTTCTATGAACTCAGCATGTAATTCCTGCTTACCAAAAGAAGTGTTCCCATCTAGATCATTGAGACCAAAAGTTGTGGAAATTGAGGATGGAGAAAATTGGACAAGGGTTTCTCTGATCTTGGAAATGATAGCATATGGCTTCTTCTTTTGAGATTCAACTTTAGCATTTGTCAAGAACTGTCGGAGTGTATCCACATAGATTGGTGTGTTTGCAACCATTATGTCTCTGTATTTTGATGATTTGAGAACATCAATTATTGAATGAAATGAAGTATTGGTGTCGGTTTTCTCAAAAGTGGAGAGGTAGTTGTGTGAGAGTTTGATGTTGAGAGTCATGATCGGAGATGGTAGTGAGGAGTAATGAAGAAGATGAGAGTAATGAAAACCATTTAGAGAATTTTGAATTCGAGACGGCAAGTAAAAACTCTGTTTAGATAGAACAATGATATATAAAGGGAAAAAGTGAATGCTGAAGTGGCAGTGGTTTCAAAGATCTGATGGCTAATCATTTGTCCACGTGTAACCTCTGACGGATAATGGATGACATTTGTTAGGGAAACCGCTGCTGAGAATTAGAAATGGTTGAGAACAGTGGTTATTATAGTGGATGGAACAGTGGACAGAATAACAGAGGTTACATTTAGTAGTGGATAGATATTCAAGCCAAACGAAGGTTTAGAAACAGTGGTTTAAAACGGACTTTTAGGATTATTGAAATTTTCAAATTTAGCTATTTTTAAGGATGGATTTTTGATTTTCTGGAAAACATTTTAATGCTTTTTATTTATGGAAAACAAAAATTTTGCTTTTAATCCATGTTAGGCATGCTAATTTTAGAGATCAAGCTTTCAAAAGTAGATCTATCTAAAGCCTTTGTTAGAACATCTGCTAGCTGATCCTTAGTTGGAACATGATGCAAAGAAATCAAACCTTTTTCATAGCAATCCCTCACAATGTGATGTCTGATGTCAATGTGCTTGGTTGTTGAATGTGAAATTGGATGTCTGATGTCAATGTGCTTGGTTGTTGAATGTGAAATTGGATGTCTGATGTCAATGTGCTTGGTTGTTGAATGTGAAATTGGATGTCTGATGTCAATGTGCTTGTTTACTTGACTATAGTAGCTTCTTTTTCTGGTTAAGCTCTCTCTAATAAGTGAAAATCCTACCATGAAGCTAAGTCAAACTCATCTTTTTGAACCCAACAGCGGTTCTAGTTACAAAGGAAATAGTGTCCCATTTTTCTGGTAGAGATATTAGAAACCGACTACTCAAAGTGTAATGTGGATATTCGACTTTTACTAGTTTTAACTCACTAATGAGACAACTAAACCAATCAAATTGTTGAGTTAATGATTCTCCTTTCACATGACAAAATGTTTCATACTGTTGGTTCAAAACTTCTCTGTTATTTTCAATAACCTCTTCAGTGCCACCAAATTGTTCTTTCAGAGCATCCCATAACTCCTTTGCATTGTTGTAGTGCAACAGGCCAGCATAGATATCATTAGGCAAAGCAATTGCCACGATACTAAATGCTTTTGCATCCAGCTCAATTTTCCGAAAATCTTGCTTGGAGAACTGTTCAGGACTCTTTGGAACTTGAACTTTTGGGTCTTCAGCACTCGATATCATTAGTTTTAACTCACTAATGAGACAACTAAACCAATCAAATTGTTGAGTTAATGATTCACCTTTCACATGACAAAATGTTTCATACTGTTGGTTCAAAACTTCTCTGTTATTTTCAATAACCTCTTCAGTGCCACCAAATTGTTCTTTCAGAGCATCCCATAACTCCTTTGCATTGTTGTAATGCAACAGGCCAGCATAGATATCATTAGGCAAAGCAATTGCCACGATACTAAATGCTTTTGCATCTAGCTCAATTTTCTGAAAATCTTGCTTGGAGTACTGTTCAGGACTCTTTGGAACTTGAACTTTTGGGTCTTCAGCACTCGGTACCATCAGAACGTATGGTCCGAAAATAACCGATTTATAGCAATCCGTATTCTATTGTGCAAGTATGTGACCCATCCGTCGTTGCTAGATATTGTACTCTGATCTGACAAGTATCAGAGGTTTATACATGGTGCCAGTGTTGTGTGGATCTTGTGGATTTTAAGACATTCTGATTGTTTACAAACAGGTTTTTGTTTAAAAACTTTGAACGTAAATAAACTTTTTACCCTGTTTTCAATACAAACGAACAAACGAATTAGAAGTGAGAGCTGACCAAATTATGTCAAACTGATTGTTAAATCAAATTTGAACGACCAAGCTCTGATATCTGAGTTTGATATTGATATGATTGTTTTAGATGAAATCAATGAAATAAGATAATAATCACTGAAACAGTACAGCAAAAATGTGTAAAACTTTGAAACCACAACAATAGAAATATTGTTTTCATTAACATGCTTTTGTAATATTAATCACGTATGCGTGCAAATTATAAACTCCCCTCAGCCTAAGATCACTCTAATTTGTTTGTACAGAATGTGTAGAAGAAGTGATAGGTATAAAAGTACAACCATTGTTCAATTTATAGTACGTTACAAGCCATTAAGCATCCTTGGCTGACGTCACTATGAAAGTGACATTTAACAACCTAACAAACTCTAACCTCTGCTAGACCTAAACACTTTTACACTAAAATAAAATATAAACTCTGATGATAACAACTGTTGAGATATCCTCTGTTGGGCTTTATCCTTTGTTAGTCTTCAGTAGACTTTACTTCAACAAACTTTAGCTTCATCAGAGGTTCTCATCAATAGACCTTGGATTCCAGCAAATCTTAGCCGTTGATCAGATCTTTTGAACAGTGTTTAAGTCTTAAAAGAGTTTGGAGAAGTAGATCTTTATTATAAAGGATCAGATATTAAAGATTGTTTTGGCTTTTCAATCATCTGTTCTTTTGTAGGGTTCAATAGACCCAACACAAACTATGAATCATTTTGTGTCATTTTACTTTTAGTAATTGCTCAAGAAATACAACTCGTTAAGAGTCTTTACCTAGGCAACCAACCTTTGTGATTGTTGTTTAGGAACTGACGATGAAGAAAACTTGATTGTTCAATTTTGGCGAGCAGAGGCTGATCGTATCATTAGGTGCTAACCATGGAGACGGAAATTATAGTTTACTCTAGAAAAAATAACTTTATGAAATTTAATGTGTATTTATAGAAACATTTATAGATGACAAAATTTCTAATTTTTTGAACAAGAGTTCTTAGATATTTTTCTTTAATTTTTGAAAAACAGTTCTTAGATTTTATATTTTATAGGATAAATACATGATTTACTAAAAACATTTTGGTTATGAGACACATGACTAAACCATCATGATGTTTTTCTTTAAAATTTAATGTTTTGTTCATTTACATATATATTATCGTAATTTATATATTTTTTTATTTATTGTCTTATTTATTAGGAATTTAGTTATTTATATATATTTTTTATTTTATTGTCCCTAGTAATAGAAATGTAGTTTTTATTTATTTAGTTCATATAATGTTTTGAAATAATTTATCTCCAAAATTTTGATAGTTAAGACGATATGTTGGAATCTAAGATTCTTTATTAGGTAACATACATTATCAAAAGTTATAAGGCTAGATGGGTTGGGCTAGTGTTCTTGTTCAGCTCGGATTCATAGCGGCCTTCTTTACACCATTCCATCGACATTAAAGAGAGGCCCTATGGTGTGTTCCGTGAAACCATTATCGGGCGTTAAAAGAGAAGTCAGGAGGGCACCCCATCACCATCCGTTTACCCGCCAACCACCATCATCTCTACCATATTTTGTCTTTCTTGACCCGACGCCGGAGAAAAAAGGCCAAATAAACGGAGAATTAGGAAAATGATGGCATTTGCGACTATTTTGTGTGTCGGGGGTAAAGAGGTATTTAATTAGGGATAGGCAAATGAGCTTAAATATTGAAACAAACTGAAAAGTAAAC
Organism: Scalesia atractyloides; assembly: GCA_947069175.1. Lineage (NCBI taxonomy): Eukaryota > Viridiplantae > Streptophyta > Magnoliopsida > Asterales > Asteraceae > Scalesia > Scalesia atractyloides. The sequence goes on from CAMTDV010001632.1 coordinate 24,972,520, forward strand.
GAAATCTAATGTAAATACTCAAAGAACAACTCCAAAATCAAAGGAGAATACTTGTATATTTCTCAAATAGGAATAGATACAATGCTTGCTATTTATAGAAAGAAAGTGAGAGAAACTAAACTAGCAACTTGTGAGGAGATAAGGAGTTTTATCTCCAGATATTAACAAGTGGGCTTCTAGAAGGGACAACTTGGACATTTATTTATTCACATTATTTAACACTCCCCCTCAAGCTGGAGCATATATGTTGATCATGTCCAACTTGTCACAAATAAAGAAGATTTTGTTTTTGGGCAAGGCTTTGGTCAAAAATCTGCTAGCTGATTTCCAATCTTGACATGAGGCGTTGTAATTGTTCCATCTTCGAGCTTTCCCAAGTGAAGTGACAATTAACTTTTATATGTTTGGTTCCTTCATGAAACAGTGGATTGTTTCCAATATTAATCACTGCGGTATTATCACACCATAGATTCATAGGTTTTGTTTACCTAAAACCAATTTCATCAAGTAGGTTTCGAACCCACACTTGCTCACAAGTGGTTTGTGCCATGGCCCTATACTCTAATTCTGCACTTGAACGAGATACAACATTTGCTTCTTGCTTTTCCATGACACAAGGTTGCCTCTAACAAAAACACAATACCTAGAACGTCTGTTTGTCGTGTCCCCATTATAATCAGCATCTATAAAGCCTTCTACTATATGATGACCATGATTATGATACAAGATACCTCGACCCGGATAACCTTTTAGGTACTTGAGGATGTGACAAACAGCATCCCAGTGTGCAGTTCTAGGGGATGACATAAACTGACTAACCACACTAACTGGAAAACAATATCCGGTCTAGTTATGGTCAGATAGTTTAACTTACCAATTATTCTTCTATATCTTTCTGGATCTTCAAGAAGGTCACCATCTTCTGCATTAATTTCATGTTCGGTATCATCGGTGCATCACAATTCTTAGCTTCAATCATTCCACGATCTTTTAGAACATCCAAATAACATTTCCGTTGATTTAAACAAATACCTTTTCTAAACCAAGATACTTCAATTCCCACAAAATACTTCAATGTTCCGAAATCCTTCGTTTGAAAATGAGTTTTAAGAAAACCTTTTAATTTCTGAATGCCGACTTCATCACTTCCGGTGATTACAATATCGTCCACATATACAACAAGAAGAATGCATCCCAATTTTGGCGAAGTGAAGAACACCGAATGATCATATGAACTTCTTCTTAAACTGAATTCAGTAACCACGATACTGAACTTCCGAAACCAAGCACCCGGGGATCCTTAAGACTATACAAAGATTTCTTTAACTTGCATACTTTACCCGACTTCCCCTGAGCAACAAACCCAGGTGGTTGCTAAATATAAACCTCTTCTTTCAAATCTCCATGTAAGAATGCATTTTTTTATATCAAGTGGATATAACCCAGTTATACGTGGCAGCCAATGAGATAAATATACGAATTGATGCTAACTTAGAAACCGGAGAAAATGTCTCAGAATAATCCATCCGGTAGGTCTGAGCATAACCTTTTGCAACTAGACGAGCCTTTAGCCGAGCAAGAGAGCCATCTGGATTAACCTTAACAGTGAATACCCATGTACAATCCAATTGCCTTTTTGCCGACAGGTACATCTACTAAAGTCCATGTGTTATTCTGCTCAAGGGCTTTCATTTCCTCAACCATAGCATTATGCCATCCAGGGTGGACTAAAGCTTCACATATTGTCTTAGGAATAGATTTTGAATCGACAGTGGCGACAAGTGAACGAGAAGCTGTAGATAATTTGTCATATGAAACAAAGGAAGCAATAGGATAGATACATGAACGTTTACCCTTTCGAAAAGCAATGGGCAATTCATTGTCAGAAGAGTCACTAGATGAATCTGTCTCTGAAGTGGATGGTTTAGGAAAAGGATCTGAGCGATGTCACCATTGAAATACTTGAAGAACAGAAGGGTTATTGTGAACCGGAGGTTGTTGAGGATCAGTTGGAGTTTCTTGAGAGACAATAGGTTGTTCAGATACAGGGGCTTGATTAGGAGTGGTAATTCGGAAAATTTAGATGGTTGTATCTATGGGGTTATTATATGAGGATATATAAGAAACTCGCCATCTTCCTAATCGGATGTGGATCTGATACAGGGAAGAAAGGGACTTCTTCATGGAAGTTAACATCTCGAGAAACAAAATATTGTTGAAGTCAGAGAAAAACATCGATAACCCTTTTGGACATGACAATAGCCAACAAATACACATTTACCGGACTTTGGATCTAACTTAGTAGGATGAGAATGTGTATCATGGACAAAAAAAGTACTTCCGAATATCTTAGGAGGGATTGGATATAAAGGTTTCTTTGGACACAAAACCAAAAATGGAATATCACCATTTAGAACAACTGATGGCATCTGATAATAAGAAAACAAGCTGTGGATATTGCATCAGCCCAAAATGGTTATGGAACAGCCATTTGAAACAAGAGTGCTTTTGCTACTTCAAGAAGATGCCTGCTTTTAAGCTTAGCAACTCCATTCTGGGCTGGGGTATGGATGCATGATGACTCATGAACTATCCCATTTTGCAAACAGTAAGATTGAAAAGATTCTGAAAAGTATTCTTTTGCATTGTCACTTTGCAAGGTTTGAATAGAAACATTGAAATGTGTTTTTACTTCAGCTTGTAAAGAGCAAAAATGAGAAACCACTTCAGAGCGATTTTTCATAAAATAAAGCCAAGTTACATGGGAATAGTCATCAACAAATGAAACAAAATACTTAAAACCAAGATTAGATGGAACAGGACATGGACCCAAAACATCTTAATGAACTAGTTCAAAAGGGGACGTAGCCCGCTTACTGACTCTAGGACTTAGTTAAACACATTTGTGTTTAGCAAACTAACATGACTTGCACTGCAAAGTTGACAAATGAGAATATTTTGGGCACAGTTTCTTGAGAATTTGGCGGGAAGGATGACCTAATCGACAATGTGCTTCAAAAAGTGATGAACTCGAGCAGGCTAAGGTGAAAATTGTTTGAGTTTCAAGTATATATAGGCCTCCAAAATTCCTGTCCTTTACCAATAGTCCTCTTGCTGATAGATCCTGAAAAACACAATAGTCATGAAGAAATAAGGCACTATAATTCAGACCACGAGTAATTTTACTAACAGATAATAAATTAAACGGAAAATTGGGTAGATTCAAAACTGAGGATAAATGGATTGATAGGGTAATGCTGGCACTACAGAGCCAAGCACCTTTCGGGTCATCCTATCAGCAATAGTAACATAAGGTGATGGTGCATGTTTTTGAAAATCAGAAAGGAGCTAAGGATTGCTAGTCATGTGTTCGGATGCTCCAGAATCAATAACCCATTTAGGTGCAGTAGATACAAGACTTTTAGCAAATTTACCTGTCTCTGCAAAGGTAGCAACTTGAGTAATCGTGGGATGAGAATTTTCTTCAATTGGGACAGTGTTGATGTTATCAGACGTAGTAGCAATGTGAGCAGAGCCTTCGGATTTACGAGACAAAAGTTTCTTGCAATTGCATTTGGTATGCCCGAGTTCACGACAATAGAAACATTCAACTTGTCCTGATTCTGTCGTAGTAGTAGAAGTTCGATCTCCATAATTACCACGGGAGCCACCTCGAAGGCTACCTCGATAACCACCTCGTGATCCTCCTCAAAAACAACCTTTTAATCCTCCCCGGCTAACGAGGGCACTAGTACTTGTTGGAAGAGCCGAAGGAGGTGGTGACGAAATGGTGGGTTCATGACGAAGAATTACGAGAAAATATCTCTTGTAGAGAAGGAATAGTTAGTTCATTCAAGAACTGAGATTGGATAGCATCGAATTCTGGTCGTAGACCAGTCAGAAAACTTAATACAGCAATATGTTCACATTGGGTTTACATAACCCGCACATCGGTACCGATGGGTAAAAGAGCGTTCAATTCTTCATACCTTTTCTTGAATGCCATAACATATGCGATTATCGATCGATCAAGTTGCTCCCCCGATGCAAAGACGTGCACACATTGTATATCCGAGACACATTACTTTGTCTAGAATACAGAAATCCAAATAGTCCATCAATTCCTTGACATACTCACAGTAATTAATTAGTGAGATGACAAAGGTATCAATGGAGTTCCTAATTTGTAGGAACAATCGTGCATCATTTTGAAGCCATTTATCTTTGGATTTGTCAGTAGGAGGGTCAGATGTAAGATGAGAAGCCTTTCCAATGCTTCGTAAATAGATATGAACAGTCTTGCTCCATTCAAAGAAATTCGTTCGGGATTATCGGTTAGTCGAGTTGCTACAGGAAGGACATCAGTAGAGTTGGTAGCAAAGCTCGGTTCACCTTTATTAACGACACTTGATGAATCTTTGGCTTCAGTCATTTTAACCTTCGGTATTTAAACAAACAGAAGTAAGGGAAAGTTGTATAATAAACCAAAGATTAGAGCAAGAAAAGATCTGGAATCCTTGACTAGAATCAAAAGTCAAATTTAGAAATCTAGAAGTTTCACCAGAAATAAAGTCAACGTCAGAGGTCAGAGTTAGAAACCTGGAAATTTGACCAGAAGTTAAGTCAAAGTAAGAAATTAATGTTGAACAAGAAATCGGAGATATCAACCAGAAATGTGATGTTTAGGAATTTAAAGTGTGCAGAGCCTAGAAATCTAATGATAATCAGATTCGGAAAGGGTAAAAAGAACAAACCAAAAAATCTGATGTGAAAATATGGTCTACAAATCTGATCCGAAATTCTGACGTGAAAATTCGATACGAAAATCTAATCTGAAAATCTGATGAAAAATCTGATGCAAATCTGATATGAATCTAATATGCAGAACTGAATCTGATGCAGAATCAAAGTACCTGGAACATAAAACAAACTACACAGGGTTTTTCGGAAGGCGAAGAGGTGGCCAAAAAACGAGAACGAAAGAGAGGATGGGTGGACGCGCCGTCACGTGCGAGCGCGTGGAACGGCAGCGACTTCGCATGTGCTTTGGACGGCGGCGCGTGGGTGTTTTCTGGCAACGAAAATTTATGGGTAGGCATTTCTAAGGGTGCTGATTACAATGGTGTGGGAAGTGAGATTTAAACAAACGGGTCTGATGTCGACTTCTAAGGTAGCTCCAAGTGGGTACAACTCTCTTAGCATAGAGTACAAACTCTCTAACAGATTTCTCCTCACATATCAGAGTTCATGGCTCTGATACCATTAAACAAACTGAAAACTAAATGAAATCTGATGTAAACACTCAAAGAACAACTCCAAAATCAAAGGTTAACTCGTATATATTCTCAAATAGAAATATATACAATTTATAGAAAGAAAGAGAAACTAAACTAGCTACTTGTGATGTGATAAGGAATTTTATCTCCTCATATTAACAAGTGGGCTGAGTCAACTTGAACATTTATTTATTCACATTATTTAACAAATATAAATATGGGGCCACTAAAAATGAGGTTATAAATGAAAAAAATGGGTAATTAGTTATGAGTTTTAATTTTTTTAATGTTTATAAATTCATAATAAATCTAAATTAAAATAAAAATAATGATTGAGTAATAACAACGGCATGGGCTTTATATGAGTGCTAGACAATTAACAATGAAGCTCCTATCGAGTTGATGCTGATGTAACGCTTATGTGTCGTGATAAAACTTTTAAAAACCTGTTTATCCTACATCATATAAGCTAATAATAATTGTTCTTTAATAATTAAAATATGAATTGAACATAATTTTTGTATTCTCAAGATTAAATAAACATGATTCCCTAAAGTAATGAATAATAAACTATTATAAATGCGATGATTATTATTTTTATTTTGTTAAAATTAGATTAAAAAAAGAAACAGAAGAAGGAAAGACGTGTAAGAGAAATGGCCTGTTGAGTTGGGTGGCTTTGTTATGATGGGGGTCGACGTGGCCGTCTTGAAATCGTGGCTCCTCAACCGTCCACGCTGTATCTTCATTCGCCACTTGTTATGCACTTTAAATGTTTTAATCAGTGTCTGTTATAATTTAATAACTATATTTATATTCTCATAATGATTGGTTTCCAAAGTACTATTTGTTAATTTTAGTTTTTTTTTTTCTCTTTTAAAGATGTAAATCAATATAATATAAATTAATGGCAGGTCAAAACTCAAAACACCTATTATTTACCTGGGATAATTCACTATGAAGATGAGCTTATAGGAGTTCACTTCTGATATTGCTAACCGACATCAAGACGATCATGTTCAGGTTTACCTAAGATTGTTGTAATGGATTAAACTTGACTGTAAACGTTAGATGCAATGTGTGAATACTTATAACGCCTAAGACTACTCACATTGGACATGTCCTTCGTATGTCTCCCCATCCACTATATTTCACTCCTCACTCCCCTCCCATAAGTTAAGGATACAAAGTGTGAATACTTATACGCCTAAGAATACTCAGATTGGGCATGTCGTTCTTCTTCCGTCTCATCATCCACTACATTTCACTCCTCACTCCCTCACATAAGTTAAGAATTTTATCCTTAATCAAATATTAGTTTTCTTCTCTTTCTATTGTCACTCTCGTCTACCTCAATGAATCTCCTCCTCCTCTCTCTCTCAATGAATCTTTACCATCATGGTGGGGGTATGGTTCTTTCTCACTCATTTGGCATCCAAGTAAATAAAATGAAATGAGGTGGCATGAGATGATTGGATGTTAAGATTGGATTGGTGAAACGCCCCAAAACCCAATGGTTTCAGTTGTTAACTTTACTCTTCGCCAAAAACTCCGTAAATCATACAATTTAATTAAAATAACAGTGGAAGTTTAAAACATAAACAACCAAGTCAATTACAATTTTAGCAATTGCCTTTTAACTAAAAAAAATTAAATATAATGAGATGTCAGTCAGCCAGCAGGAGCCTTCGCCCCGAGCAAGCCATCATTCCGTCTAATCAACCTGATATGCATACTAAAAGTCACTTTCCTGAGTGAGTTTTAGTTTAATTAAGGGTAGTATAAATTTTAGCAACTTTAAACACGCAAGCAATTAAGGCATATTAGTACACCACAAAACTATACATTATTAAATTACAACACACTTTATCATAAAGTACTATATTATGAATTATACCATGCACTTTATACCATACGTATTTTATCAACCACCGGAAATTCACAAAGGCAGTTCCCCTTTTCCGATAGTCAAATGTTAATTTAAGACACCATGTGTAACTACAACGTTAACTTTAGACGTTGTTTGAGACTTTAAAGTTAACTTTAGACACTTGTATTAACTTTAGACGCAATAAGTCTACTTTACCTTTTAACCAATATCATATGCATACTTTAATACTTTATTACTTTAAAACTTTGCATAATCTATCATGTTTGAAAACATAATACTTTACTTTGAAAAATTAAATTATGCACACCATCCAAAATATTAATAGAAAGAGGGTCTAGAAACTCACATGTAATACCATGTTGTTCTTAACCAACAAACGAGCTTTCTAACCTCTGTGTAACCGTTCCAAATTCACATGCAAAATGGGTTAACTATCGGTCCAACTATAGTGCGTAAAGCAAGCTTTGCCTCAAAGCTATCTCATGTGCAAAGTCCGTCTAAGAAGCGAGAGCTCACGTGCAAGTTAATTCGACCTTCACATATCAACCATCTGAACATTTTGACATTTCTACAAAATAATATATACACACTATGTTAAAAACCCTTGTATTACAGTAGTTAAATAAAAAAAAATTAAATAGTTAATAATGAAGATTTAGAAATTATAAACTGATATTTTAAAATTCTATGTACTAAAAATAGATAGAACATGAATGGATGAAGTAAAATAAATAAAATCTTAATCTACATAATTATAACACGTGTCCTAACAGTTATACTATACATAACAAAGAAATTAAATATATTTGGTATTAAATTGCATTGTCGGTATGAAACACCTATGCTTTCGGCCCGTAATAAATATTACACTTTTCCAGTGATAACTAGTCCCATATGTTTGTGTTATCTTACGTAAATTTACTATTGTTTATATTTATGGCCGCAATTGACATGGCATGTACACGTAATATAAAAGCATAATTAGATCATTCTCAATCAAATCTCTTACTCTATTTATATAATTATACTAAAAAATACTATTTTTTTCTTTCTTTTTCAAATAAATAATATTTTTTATACCTTTATCATTCTCTTTTATCTCTTCTCCACTTACAATCACTTTCAAAAAATATTAAAAAAATTATACATGTGAACAGTAGCTCCTCCAAATTTACTGATTAACAATATTTTTTCTCTTTTTTCTCTCCTCCACCCACAACAATTTACATGCACTTTCAAAAATATAGAAGTTACACTCACACGAAAATAGATTATCTATTGTGAATGCTCTTAGAGCATTCAAAATCCGTCCCCTAAATTCTGTGAGGGAATTTTTATATTATGAAAAGTGATTGTAGGTGTTTGGAAGTGGTTGTCAGTAGAGAATAAAGAAACTATTACTGTTCATCTGTAAATTTGGGGGACATTGTTCACCCTTATAATTTTTTTAATATATTTTAAAAGTAGTTGTAAGTGGATGAGAGGGAAAATATAATGATTAAAGTATAAAAAATATTATTTAACTAAAAGAAGAGAAAATTTAGTTGTTTTTAGTGAAATTATAGGTTAAAAAAAGATGGAAGAGGTGTGAATGCTCTTATAAACTGATAAGCACGATGAGTCTCTTAGTAAACATGTTAACTTGAACCTGACCTATTTTATAAATGGGTTAACTTGTTATCTTGTTTAATCATAAAAGATTTTAAGAAGTGTTCATATTTAGATTTTGGAGAAACTGTTATTCCTTTTGAACTCATATTCATTACTTCTAACTAGTCATTCTTCACTATTCTATTCCCATGTCTTTTTAAATCCCGATCCTCTATTTTGAGCTTAGTATATAACCAAGTATCAATCGGGAATGAGGGTTAAGAACAAAAACAGATATAAAAATATTAGTTATAAATTTAAAATTACTAAAGTAGATACATAGTTTCAAGTGTGATCAAACAACTAAAAGTCAGATAATGAAAGACTAAGTCGCTTCCCGAATGCTCATTCCTTTTGCTACTAGGAAATTTTTTTTTTTTGAAATAAAGTCATTGGTTGTTTAAATTGTTAATAAATCAACAGATATATTACTAATATACACAAAATGAACACTACACGAATCATTTAGGTAAGGAAATATGTTTAAGCATGTATAGATTAGAGTTAACATCTTTATGTTCCCCTAATCAATCCTTGAACTCGCAAACAAGTAAATCCGAAAAGTTAAAGAAACATTGTATTGTATAAAATATCTTTGAAAGTAAACAAAATTTAATAAAATATAGTTTTAACTAGAAATAGGCTTGTGAACAGATCAAAGGAACACAGATGACACATGTCCGTGTTCATTCATTTGGTTTAATCAAACAAACAATCAAACTTTAATGAACATGGTTTTCTTGTTTGAATTCATTTGTTAAGAAAAAGAACGTGTTTGGGTTCGTTTATTAGTAGTATAAATGAACAGTTCATCTTTGCACTTAAAAGAACACAAAGGTACAAACATAATTGAACCTCGATGACCAAACATAGCCGAACGAGGACCAATTAAAAGTAAACATTAAACACTTGTCTGATGGGCTTAAAAATAAAACCACACTAAATTATAACGAGTGATATTTAAAGTTCATAAAACTATACTAAATTGTAAATGACTTAAAAAGTTTAAACGAATATATAAACCAACGAATATAAATGAGCGTAAATAAACATACATTCACAAAAATAAAGAAACAAGACATGCATTTATTTGCAGTCATTTAGATATTTCTCGTTAGTCGTTAGTTTATAACTCATTGAAAAAAAAATCATTCATGATCAATTTTTATTAAATAAAAATATACTTTCTATCAAACTTAACTGAACCTTCAATTTATTTAGGGTGTTAATATTTATACATTCCTGCTAGCTATACAGAAAAAAATAAAATAAAAATTAGTATATGAATAAAATATATGGGTGTATGAATAACATGATTGTTAATTACACGATCCTTTATTTACGAGTCTCGCTAATAACAACAATATCGCATACATGTATCCAACTGTAAATGCTAGTCACGGTCAATCTTTTCAAAACTCACCTGTCGCACTTTCAAAAGATTTATATTTTAAGATCTCGGATTTCCCTTGGCCCACTCACCTTTTTGCAATAAATATTCTTAATCTCTAATCATTGTAATTCTACTTTTAGAAGATTTTTTTATTTATTTATGATTTGTAAAAAAAAAAACTGTAAAAGAAGTTATAAAACAACATATATTTATTTCTAAAAACATTATCTTTGTAACTCATTTGAGTTCTAAACTACACGAGGCTTTCGGTTTACAAGTAAAAACATTTCTAAGAGTTGTATACATGGACTTAGAATAACTCATTGGAGTGCTTGGATGGTGTCTTTTGTAAATCTGATTCTATATGATGAATAGGGCTGAGCAAGCCGCATCCCCGGCAAAGATCGGACCCTAAGTTTTATATATATTTTTAAAAAATATGAAAACAAAAAATTTATTAGATACTCTAAATAAAACATTAAAACCTTAGAATTTTATTAGGTCTCCATCTAAAAAATTAAAACCATGTAACTTATTGGGCTTAAATAAAAATAATTAATCCACGATCCAATAACCTAAATTTATACTATATTATAATGCATTGGGATGAACATTTTAAAATACTCAACAGTTAAGAATTTGTTTTATTTTAACGGATAATATACAACTTTAAAATAAAGATAAATTCATCTTTTAAACACTACTTAGGGTGAGAGAAGTGCTCCCTCTAGGTAAATGGTTAACTCTCACCGGAGCGAATCAAATGCGTCCATGTCAACTCCCCTCAAGCACTTAATCACAAGAGATCGTTTCACCCAAGCCATTAAAAAAATATATATGATTAGTTGGAACCCATCTCTCTCCACTTCCCTCCTCTCCCCTGCAAGCGGTGAACACTACCCGATTTCTATGTTGTCGCGCAGTGAGGGAAGGGTCGGCGGCGGTGTTGTCGCTCGGTGAAAAGGGCACACCGCACCATTCCCTGCACCCACCCCGTTCACCCTTACACTTTAATCGCATCATCTTAATTACAAGATCCCTTATCTTTGGCCAAATTCTAGTTAATTAATTAATAGTTAGACTTTATCCTCTCTATATAAAACAAACTACCCCACGTTTTTTAAATGACCATAACTTTTTCGTACATTAATATTTATTTAAAAAATTACACCATAAAAAAGAGCATTTTATTATCTTTAATTTGAGCATAGTATTGTTATAGCTTTTTAGATAAAAATAATTGATATGTTACGAGACTAACGATGTTATGGATGATCAACAATTGATATGTTAATCGAAGCCGAACTGAAAACAGTTGAAATAAAATCGAAGTCAGCAAAAACTAACTAACTGAAAACATAATTATCCAAAAACCGGTTATAGGTTTTTTTATCCTTTTAACTAAAAATAACCAGAACATTCATATATTCATATACTTTTTAGCTTTTAAACATTCAATTCATCTATTTCCTATTTTATACATCCGTTTCATGTACTTATATAATCATTTCATTTATTTCTAAACAAATGTTTTAGCCCAATTTTAGTTTTGGCTATTAACCAGAATTAGACGAACCGAACAAAAAACCGCCAGAAACCGAACTGATTGACCGAAAACCAACTGGCTAATAAAATAGACTAACCAATAAGTTTGGTTTAGGATAATAACCGAACAATATACACGCTGGGAATGTCCATGATTCTCACCACATCACACGGGGGACACCATTCTATTGCTACCGCTACTGCTAGATTGTCGCCGCCGCCACCACCACTACTGCTGCTCTTCTTGTTGCTGCTTCCGCCTCTTCTGCTACTACTATATCAATAATGCAGAACAATCACTGGTCATCACACGACGTCAGGCCACAGCCGAGTCCAAGCCCACCGGCAGCGACCACCGCTGACGAGTGACCACCAGCCGCCATCACTTACCTCTCTCAATCACCACAGCACCACAACCACTCATAGTATTTTTTGTGTTCTAGTTTCTTCATTCTTACATTTTTGTCCTAATTGATAATTGTAAATGCATTTGGGTCTAAGGACTTTTTAAGCTTGTATATGACATTTGAATTGTCAGGACCAACTTTAGTGACCAACTATGTAGTATTTTTTTTTTTAAAATGAATGCATTGCTAAGTGGATGACATGTCTATTGATTGCCACATGATGATATGCTTTAGATTAGTATTACACTTCAAGTTGTGATTCAAACCTAATTCATAATTATGGGTTTGTTTGACTTTTAACTTATAATTCTTAAATTTTAGAACTTTCATAAGCATCAAATTAAGTGTTTTGAAATTTGAACATCATAGGATCAGAACATAGCTATTACAAGTGTATTTTGACTCGTCAAACTTTGACCTAATTTTTTAAATTACAAGTGGATTGAATGTAAAGTTGTATAAAAAAGAATTTAAGTAGACAAACGAAAAAAACCAAACCGGCAGTGCTCTAGCGTTATCTGGTGATTTTTCTAGGGGAGGTCGCCGTTTGAAGTCTCATTCGTAACAAAATATCATGTACGAGCTAGGGGTTTAACCATATTGGGCCTTCAGGCAGTGGGTGTCTTCTAGAATTGATGACGAGCGGAGTTACAAGTGATGTATGTGATTGCGAACATAAAGAGCCTTTTACCTATGGATCATGGATGTACACGGATGACCAAGCTTTGTTGAGCATTAAATAAGAAAGACAAATGAAGAAGAAACAAAAAATGTGATATATGAACAGACATGTCAAACGTCAAATTCATAATATAAACTTAGTAAATACTAAAATATTATAGCAATTGAAAACCGAGAGAATTGAAAAGACTAGAACTATGACTGGATTGAAATAATTTTCGTTGGAGATAAAGGAAAATTTGTCCACGTTCCAAATAAGGAAAAACTTTGTTATGCTATACAAACATTGAAAATGTGATAAAAACAAAAGGTTAATGAAAAAAAAATTGTTAGAAAAACTGCGACAGTGAATAAATAGTACGTGAGAACATACATTGTGTGCGGTCAGGATAGATATGTTCTTATTAGGTATCAATTAATCTTTAAAAACATCGGATGTATTGGACGGTTCAACTGGGTATATCGGCGGGTTTAACCGGTTGTATCAGACAGTTTAACCGTTACTACCGGCCGATTTGAAGCGGTTTTTAAAACATTGGTTGAATGACTATTATATGTAAGGTTAAGGAAAATAAAATGAACTTTAAACAGATACGAGAATTACAAAAATGATGTTTGAATACTCAATAGATATGAACACATGAAATTTCAAAAATCAAATTTCTTATTAACTAAAGATTGAAATTACAAAGACCACGAACATCTCAGGGATGGGACTAGTAATAGAGACTTGCTAACAAAGGCATTTTCTTCCACTACATATAAACACACATACAGCACACATGATAATAGAACAACTTGTAGGAGGGTACCATATTGATTCACTTAAAATATTCTCATTTAGTGGAGAGTGGAGTCATTTATATTAGCGTAGCTTTTATATATATATATATGATACATATAATGTAGATGGTTGACAACTCATTTAAATTTAACTATTCGCTTCTAACATCACAGATAATTTGTTGAAGATCATGAGAACACATATGTAGATGTTTGTTATTAGATCAGCAAAACAAGTCGATCTCAAGTTGAGAAAACTTTAAGAAATATTATATAAATATTGTTGACGAATGATGATGGTAGTAACTTATTTTTTGTAATAATATATAGTTTTTTGTTTTTATTTTATTTAATATATTATAATAGTTTATTATTATATTTACTTTTAAAGCCATATATTTCCTATACCATTTTTAATAATTCTTTTTTTCTTTTTTTAGAACATATATTAATTTAACGATTAATTTGATACTTTTTAATAGTTTACTTTTATAACTTTTTTACTAAAAACTCAAGTACGTAGTTATCCTTGATTTTAAAAGTTATATTTTAAAAGAATCTAACAAACAAAAGTTATTACAAAAAGAAAACCAAATTAAATGATAAATAAAATATTATACAAATTTTTTGAAAATAAATACTCAAAATTTATATTTACTATTCATTTTAGTTCCTAGATAATATATATATATATATATATAATAAAAAATAAAGGTTATTCAAAAAGAAAATCAAACTAAATGATAAATGATATAGTATTTAAAAGAATTATAATATAATAAATACTTAAAAAAGTTATTTACTATTCAACGTAGTTCATATATATATATATATATATATATATATATATATATAAAATAAAAATTAACGGTTATTTAAAAAGAAAAACAAACTAAATGATAAATGATATAGTATTTTATATATAAATATTGTTGACGAATGACGATAAATAGTAACTTTATTTTATAATAATATATAGTTTTTTTTTATTTTTCTTTTATTTAATATATTATAATAGTTAATTATTATATTTACTTTTAATAACATATTTTTTATTTTTTCCATTTTTTAAAATCATATATTTCCTATACTATTTTTTTAATAATTCTTTTTTCTTTTTTAGAACATATATTAATTTATCGATTAATTTGATACTTTTTTAATAGTTTACGTTTATAACTTTTACTAAAAACTTAAGTACGTAGTTATGCTTGATTTTATTCTCCTTATAAGTTTTATAATAACGAATGACGATAAATAGTAACTTCATTTTTATAATAATATATAGCCTTTTGTTTTTCTTTTATTTAATATATTATAATAGTTTATTATTATATTTACTCTTAATAACATATTTTTTTATTTTTTCCATTTTTAAAACCATATATTTCCTATACCATTTTTTAATAATTCCATTTTTAGAACATATACTAATTTATCGATTAATTTGATACTTCTTTAATAATTTACGTTTATAACTTTTTTGTTAAAAACTTAAGTACGTAGTTGTGCTTGATTTTTTCCCTACATTCTGTTAAGTTTTGTTAAAAACGAAGTTGTACTCTGAATAAAGTATTTATATGGTATCATAAAACGATACGATGATAAACTAAATCGTTCTAATGGTTTGGCTTTCTAAACAAATGTTTTATTTTCAAATCACGTTTGTTTTACATTATCATTTTTCCAGTTTCGCCGCAACACGCGACGTCAAAAAAATACAGATTAAATATTTAGCTTGAGTAGACTTTTGCTTATATATCAACTCTTGAATACTCTTTACATATGAGCTATCAACCACTATGTATTGAGCATGAGACTCAAACTTCCTTTTATCAATATATGAGCTACAACCATGTATTGAGCTTAAGACTCTTAATTTCCTTTTATCAAAATTGAAATTCAACGTTGAATATGAGCGATGTGCAAACTTGCACACTAAACAACCCATATTCGTTGTTTTTAGTAGCGATACTCTTGAGCCGTTTGGCCCTAAAATTGGATATATTGTTATTTAAGTTTTTACACATAACACATAAATGGGTTTTTTTTTCATTGAGCATTCAATTTTAAGTTATCATTAAATCTGCATTATTATAAAACATAGATATGTAGTGTTGTATGGTTGTTATAAAGTTCCTCTATGCTAATATTAAACGAGGTTTATAGCCGATTAAACTAATAACAACTCTAAAGGATATTGGAAGATCTAATTCTCGATGAAGAGAGATACTTAAACTGAATGTATTGCCACGATGCAGTTGATGGGAAAAATGTTTAGCATCCAATTTAGTACGTACAAAGTTAAAACTATATTTATTAACGTTAAGTTAAGTGTTTACATTAAATACAAAAAAATATAAAAGTAGAAATATATAAGTAATTTTATTTCTTCGCGATAACAACATTAGGCCTAGCGAAACACGCAATAAGCACGCCAACTTCAACTTGCAACTCAGCTTGTTTAGCACGTGTCATTCAAACCAGGGGCGGACCTAGGTAGAGGTCTGGGTGGGCAGGTGCACCCCATGGAAAAAAAATAGTATATTTTATAGGGTAAAATCCCGATCGCGCCAATTGAAAATTTGGTTAAACCCCTCGTTCGCACCCCTTGAAAATATTTCCTGGGTCCACCACTGATCCTAACTCTCACTTAGGTCATTTAGTTTGTTATTTATTTTACGATCCGACTCTACAACGTCCTATAAAAGCCGCTAGCTAGCCGTTCCAAAACATCCACATGATTGTTGGAAGTTGGCATAATAAAACAAAGGAGTTACTCATTTACATTATAACATAACCAAATAAAACGTAATTAAAAAAATTAAACTTATTAATCCGTTGTCACAAAAGGCTTAAAACATAATCGTAGCAGATTTTCTTAAGGCGAGGGTAACCACAAAGACCGTATGAAACTGCGTACTGGTCATCACCAATAACACACGGCTTTAATACATAGATGTAAGAAATCCAAACATATATATACACACACATACAAATCAAAATCACTAAGTTTGCCTTTTTGAAGTATGAAAAAAGGATATTTTGGCTCATAAATCGAGGTCATGTCGGTTGCTTTCATTAAGCCTTCACGGATTATGCGAAACCAGATTTAAAACATCATATCCATTAAGAAACTCCACGAAATCTTGTAAATTATAATCCTATCAGTTAGCAACAAAACCGCTGGCTCACTACCATTACTTAGAATTGAGTCACGAATGCAATAAATTTTGCCAAGCCAAATGATGCACATCACCGTAGTAATCACACAACTTTGCACCAGAATGCAAATTGTTACACAACAACTAACATACCCAAAGAGGGTACAACCTAACAACCCAAGTTAAATGCTAGTTTTACAATTGAAGTGATCACACATAGCATATATACCATAAGGGAACAAAGAAAGAAACACGACATACAACCCATCGTTGCCCAAAAAACATCAAACGGAATAAATGGAATGGGTACCACTTTTTGGGTTGAAGGATATGCCGACATAAGCGCAGACAAAGGCTTAAATACCCACAAGTGCTACAAGTTAGTTAATACAAGGTACAACTAATCACTGCATAAAAGACCATATCTGCAAATATTACAACCCAACAAAGCAACAACTTGTTGCAAATCGATGGTATTATAATACATACAACAATGACAAACCAACAAACCAACAAACGTAACAACCATTAAGGGTGACCCAAATGACATCACATGCTTAAACGGCCTCAAGGAATCAAAGAAACCAAAGCCATAAGGCTCAAAAGCTTAGCATGGCTACATTATAAAATGTCATGCCAAATGCAAAGCCAAATCATCGCCACTACAAAAACGAGATACCACCCATCCTCATAAAGATGACCAACAGTCCAAAATAACCAAAGCTTCTCCGATGAAACCAGTTTTGAATCCCAATAAGAAACATAAGCAACATGCACAACAATTTCTCCGATTAAACAACAGATTCATCGTCATTGAAAAAAAATCATACAACCTTGATCAACAAAACTGTCAAAAGAAAAAAAATACGCCCATCACCATCAAAACAGTAACCAAACCTCACTAAATCAACATAGCTGACATAAAAAACGGTGATTAACATCTTACCACAAAAAACTGATAATAAAGGTGATTCTTGGACGAACATAGATGTTCATCATCATCATTATCATCATCGAAATGCAATGACAACCCTAATAAATCACACACAATAACCATCAGTAACGTCTATTCAACAAAATTACTCGAACGAAATAAACCATTCATATTCATTAGAATGTAAGAGAAAACACATCACAATCAAATGAAAAAAAACCATAAAAAGCCCCAAAAGAGGCAAAGAACACAACCCTGAAAGGCTTAGACAGTGAACATCGCCATGTGGCAACAAATCTAACACCGTAACAAATCGAGGATGAATGACAAGAACACCAAAACCCTAGTCATTCAAATTTCGAACCAAACAAACAATGGTTTCCTTTTGAATGAGAAAAATCGAATATGAAAAGTAGGTTCAAAGCCCACGCCAACAACGAAGGAGGAGAGTTCGGCCATCAACAACCATTGTCGTAAACGAAGAGGATGGGAAGTGTGGAACTGGCGATGGGTTGGGATGCAACAAATGAAGACAAAAGGCTTTACAAAGCCCTAAGCACGCACAAGGGATTCAAAAAATTAACACAATGCACAAGCCAACGTTGCATAAGAAACAATATCCGTAATGCGTACAACCAATAAAGCAACAACTTGTTACAAACTGATAGTATTATAATATAATATAATTATAATACATTAAGAGTTTTCAACATTTCGTTTTTTGTTATTGGTAGTTTCCTCATTTCGTTTTTTTGTTATTGGTAGTATCCTCATTTTGTTTATTTCAAATTAATTTTACAAAATATATAGTACTTTAATAAATACTATGTAATTGAAAGACTTATTAGACAAAGATGTTAGACAAACAATATTAAATGCATTGGTCTTGTGTGAATGTTCAAATGTTATTTAAAACATTCCATAAGCAGAACAGTTCTCATCTAAATATCTTGTTAGAAAATTGATGAATAATGGTTTTTTCACAAATACAGGGAAATGAGTTTTCTTAATTTTAGATAAAAATATCTATATGTAACTTGGGTTAATATATATATATATATATATATTAATATGTGTGTGTGAGTGTGTGTGAGAGAGAGAGAGCTGGTTCATATCAGAACTTCTTCGAGTTGCATGAACCACAATAACTCTATGGGGAAATTACTTCCATGCGAGTTTTGCAACCAAATTTTGCTCATCTAACTTAGACATATATAAAAAATAATAAAGAAAACTTGTCAAGCAAGCATTTATTCACCATGTAAATTTGTCTTACACTCATGTAAATTTGTCTTACAAACTACATTGATGTAAGATTACGTATATGATTTTTTTTTTTGAAAAAGTTGTATAATTTTAAGAAATTTTTGTCAAAACTTAAAAAAACAATTTCTGAAAAAATTCTCACGGTTCTCGAAACTCGGGGGAGTTCTCATTTTAACCTTTCTATATATCTATGAGTGTGTGTGTATATATATATATATAGCAGGTTCATGTAGGAACTAATTTAAAGGAGAGAGCTTAGAGCTAGTGTGAACACAAACAAAATAAACCTAAAAAACAATGAACCCCTGACCCCACCACCAGCCAAAACCTAACCCAACCCTCCCCCCCCCCTCAAAAAAAGCTAACCCTCCCCCCCTCCAAAAACCTAAAAAAACATTGAGGGGGGGGGGGGGCAGTATGGGGGTCGGTTAGGGGGTTTAGGTTTTTTCGTATTAAGACACATGTGCAATACTTAATTTTTGTTTTTTCTAATCATATATATATATATATATATATATGATTAGGATCATTTGTGAACAGAATCTTTATAGTGAACTGTGTTAACTAATCTTAACCATCGATCTCTTTTTTAATTGTCAAGGATAGGATTGTAATTTTTTTTAATTTAGGTTTCAATCTATATTTTAAAAATTAGATTGTCAGTTACAAGATTTCCTAACTAATAGTGATTATCAATTCAAAATATCTTTTATCTTTTACATTGATTTCAATTCCAATATTACGTAAATCACAAAGTTCATGAATTTATTCAATTCGGATTAATCGTATTGATCAGTTCGAAAAACAAAGAATCCAAAATCATTGGAACAGTTACATAACTCCCAGAATTTGATTTATTTTTCGATCTTCTTGTCTCATTATTATGGAGGAACCAGTAAATGATACGAACAAGTCCGCCGTAAACGTTGATGAAGACAACGTTCAGATCAACGATAATGTTTTCGTTACGATATTGGATCGACCAGGTGTGATTTAGTATGTTCTTCAAGTTTATTATATTTGTATTTTGTTACAACTATTGATCGACATGTGTTGTTTTTATTCTTTATATGATTCTATTCGTATTCCATCCAAGATTTCCGTTTATGTGTCTTATCATACATTTAGTCGTTAAGAAGCTTGCAGAAAATTTAATTCATAAACAGTGTATTGTTGCAGGTTTGCTGTGTTTTTTATGTGTTTATGTAAATTTGCTGTAAACGCCTAGTGTTACAATTCAGTACATATGTGTATAGTTGCGAAGTATAAACCATGTTATTGGAGTTTGCTTTTTCTGTATATTTTGAGTTGCAGTTTGCTGTAATTGCAAGTTCGTTACAGATTAGTACAAATGTGCATAGTTGCATAGTATAAACCACGTAGTTGCTGTTTGGTTTTGTATATGTGAGTTTGTAGTTTTGCTATAATTGTCAAGTTGTTACAGTTCAGTACACATGTGTATAGTTACATAGTATAAACCATGTAGTTACTGTTTGCATTTTGTATATGTGAGTGTGTAATTTGGTTGTATTTGTCAAGTTGTTATAGATCAGTACACATGTGCATAAGATGGTATAAAGTTTACAGTACACATCTGTATAATGTTTCAAAAGGAACAGTTTTTATGTAAACTGGGGATGCAAATTTTTTTTACAGAAGTCCAGTTTAAAATAAACAGTACTCAAATGTGTAATCTTATTTTTTCATATACAGTTTTTACTTTTTTAAATTAACGTTTGCAGAATCAGTTGCAGCAACGTACACGAAATTCCTAACGGAAGTAGGTACTGGAGACCAACCGTCCCTCTCGGATTCAAACCATTTATTAAAGCTAGATTTAGTACCATTGAAGAAGCTATTGCAATGTTTGAAGAGTATGCACAACTAGCAGGATTTGGAACCCGTCTTGGTACTTCGCAGAAGGAAAAAATAGGTGACATAATCGTTACTAATAGGCGATACGTCTTATCTTCTAGAGCCAACAAACCTAAATGGAAAGATATTATGGCTGAACAAATAAATTCAAGTTCTCCACCAAGACAGTCGAATGTTAAAGTTAAAGACTGCAAGGCATGTGTTAAGTTTATCCGTATAAAAAATTCATCTGAGTACGAGATTTATGATTTTGTAGAACAACACAACCATGGTTTTACTACCCCTAAAAATCTTGATCTATCATTGAAGCGGAGGAAGCTTGACTTTTCTACCCAAGAGTTCATAGCAAAATGCCGAAACGCTAATCTTGGCCCTATCAAGTCTCACAAGATACACATAGTATTAAAATGTGGTCATCATAACGTGCATGGCATGTCGTCGACTATAAAAATTGCGGGCATGATATCCGAGATTTTATAGGCGGCAGAGATGCCCAGATGATTCTTGACAAATTCAAGGAACGCAGCAAAAACAAAGAAAACTACACGTTTAACACCCATATTGTTGATACCGAACTCCAGTTAATTTTTTGGTGTGATGTGGTTTCTAAACTACGACCCATTTGGTGATGTTATTGCATTAGATGCAACGTGTCACACAAATATGTAAGTCTTATATGAAAATTTTAATCAATGATTTTCATTTAATATACATACTAAACTATTTTTGCAAAACAGGTACGATATGATTTTTGTTCCTTTCACTGGAGTCGATCATCACAAAAAATGCACTATTTTTGGGGCTGAGTTGCTACATAGTCTTATACATGGCTTCTTAAAAAATTCCTTGAGACACACAACGGGAAACAACCCCTTTTGGTACTAACTGATCAAGATTGTGCCATGAAACAAGCGGTTGGAAAAGTCTTTAGTAAGTCAATTCATAGGTTGTGTTTGTGGCACATTATTAAAAAATTACCGGTGAATGTACGAATTCCGTACGCAAATTAGATTGTCGATACACATGTGCACACTTGTACAAAATATAACAAATTGTATACACATGTGTAACAAACTGTATCATATTTTTGTCTGAATAACTTATTTGTTGTACATGTAGATCAAGGGGAACGACCGAATAAATGCAGTAATAAAACAAAAGTTCCACAAACTCGTTTGCAATGTTTACATCAAACCAGAAACATTTGAGAATAGATGGCACAATCTCATTGCTGAATATGGTTTGGAAGACCATTCGTGGTTGTCTGAGATGTATTCGATACGCGAAAATTGGATACCGGCCTATTTTCGCGATATACCCATGTGTACATTAATGAAGACCACTTCCAGGTGTGAAAGCGCTAACCACTTGTTCAAATCAAATTCTAGCTCTTATAATACATTGGTCCAGTTCATGTTATGTCACGACATATCAGTTGATGGGATACGAAATAACCAGCGGGAACTAACACATAAAACGAACACCACTAACCCAGAATTCAAAACCTCTTGGCCAATCAAACGTCATACAAATGATATTTACATAAGGATAATTTTTTTTGATTTCCAAAAGGAAATATTGAACGAAAAGGAAAATTGTTATATCGCTGAACGATTAGTATCCGATGGTGTTAGCAGATTTGTGATTGCTCACCAAGACCACACGAAAGAAGTTATTAATGAGTTCACAGTTCATAATAACATACAGTAATGTTTTATTTGTTATATCGTACGCATGTGTACATTAAATTCCCGATACATAAAAACTAACTTATCCCTTTTGCATCACTACATTATAGGTCACATTTAAAAAACAATATCTCGCTGTTTCGTGTGAATGCATGGGGTATACTAGAAATGGATATCTATGCGGCATATTTTTTGCGTATTTCGACACCACAACGTACATAAGATACCAAGTCAGTATATTCACCCAAGATGGAGGAGAGATGCTTTGCCTACTAGTGTACATAGAGTTGAAAATAGGTTATCTGTTGATTAGAGTCGTAGTGGAAGATTATGGCGTAGAATTCTTGACAATATGGAAATGTGTCGTAAAAGAGTGCGTCGTAGGCTTGATAAATTAAAGGAACTAGATGAGCAAGTACAATTGTTGAAAGATAAGATTTTTAGTGATGTTCAACCGGATCCGGAACTTAAAAAGAAGGTTTTAGTTTACCAGTAAATTCTCGATCACGCTGAACCAGAGGAGGTATCATGTACGACACCGAGGAAAATACGTAAAAAAGGATGTGGCAAGCATAAACGTCCAATTGGTCCAGGGGAAAAGGCTTTAAAGAAATGCAAAAAAAAACATAGACGGAAATTTAATTATTGTGGCAAGAGGGTTAGAACGCATGATAAAAGAAATTGCCCACTTAAAAAAGGCAACATCTCAAAAGATGATTCGTCCACGGAAGAAGATAGTGAGGGAGATGATGACGAAGCTCAAGAGTATGAGGATGGCACCGATACCGGAACTGATACGCATTTGGAAGAGAGCAAAGATGATGATATTGATCTTTTACTTTAACTTATAGAAGCATAAATAATTCATTGTTTGATTCAACACAGATACTATGTTTTGAGCTTTTTCTCTTAATTTAATTTTTTTACATCTTATTGTTAAAAATTCTAAACGTTGTTTCTAGATAAACGATCCCAAATTTTACAGGTAATATTTACTATAATTACATGTCGTACACATGCGAACCTTACTTTGTATACACCATTCCTATTCTATGTTCACGTAATATAAACTAGTACACATGTGAATCCCATTCACAAATATAGTAGTACACACATGTACTTCGATAACAAAAAAAATTGCATAAGCAAACTTGCAACGTAAACGTATTAACGCATCTAACCAAATGTGTCCGTCTTTTAAGGTTTAGTGACATGAAATTTCGCGCTGCCCATAGTACACTTATTTACATAAATGGACTTACTTCGGATGTGTACATCATTCGGATGCAGCCTCATGAATACAGTTATAGCTATAACCATTGCAACAAACAAGTAAAAAAAAACAAATTCACCGTCATAACATAATATCATTCACACAGTTTATAAAATTAGAGATTTCCAACAGTAATACGAACATTTTCCCATAAAAACTAACAACTTCCAACCATTAACGGAAATAAAACGACTTCTCAAACTCTTCTACTTCCGCTAATATCCGTTCACGGTGAATGTTTGCACTAGAAGTCACCAACTTCACGACGTATTTCGTACGTAACCTTGTCAACGCTGCCTTTTTGTGGCAAGGGTCTAGTGGGAATCCACAATCCTATTTTTCAACAGTGACGCCAAACCAAGTTTCCATGTGATGCATAACAAACACCCACAATCGACCGTGTTGCCTACAGTCTTCCATTCAAATTCCAGGTTTTCCAGCACAACATTTTCAAGTTATCTTGCTTTTGGGTGATTCACCAGTTTAATATACTTTGTAAAAATGTCTTTCTGAAATCAAATAACATGTTATAATTACATTATGTATTTTCAAAATCGAAAATAAAAAACCAAAAGTGTATACAGAACTATCTTACAACTTTGTATGGAGTGCTATTCTTGAAAAGGTTTTCATCATGTATAAGTTGAATTGGGCTTTCAAATGTAGACATATTATCGATAAGCGTTGTCGATGGTCTTTCAAGATAAAAACAAACAAGATAAAAATGGTCGTACCCAAGAATTAGGAAGCAGATTACGCAATACGTGGACAAACTCATCCAAGATGGTTTTTTGTCTACAAGGAATAACGAACTTCTTAACTTTTCAACACGTTGAAGATCGCCATACGTTTCATTACGTGAGGTATCTTCCGTCTGTATCATAAAAGCATTATGTGACTAATAAAATATTAGAAGAAACCAACAGTTAATAAATCTCAACATATAATTTCAAGCTTGAAAAAAATATAAACAATTTTATGGAAAGTTCGATCAACTTACAAAACATTCTGTATGGCAAAATAAACGTGGCTTCGCCCCTTTCACTTTATCATTACCCTTAAAAAAAATTTCTCTAGCAGTTCATTGGTTCTCTTCATGATTGAGCATCGACCCAAAGCAATTTATTACTCCACTATTAATCCAATGACTAGGTTGCATATCCTTCATCTGGAAATGGTACAACCCAACCCCCGAGACAGTTTCAAATACAAATAGCCTGCTTAAAAAGTATCTTATTACTTCAAAAACATTATAACTTTATTTTTTACACAAAGAAATTTAGGTGTCAACAATATGTTCTTACATCAGTGTATAGAAAACTGTTATGATTATCCATTCATATATACAGTACACATGTGTCTACTATTATGATTATACATTCCTATATACAGTACACATGTGTATACTGTCATGATTACACATTTATATATACAGTACACGTGTGTATACCTTCAAATTATATGTTCCTATGTACAGTACACGTGTGTATACTGTTTAAGGATTATACATTCCTATACACAGTTCTCGTGTATATGTTGCTATTTTGATGCATTCCTGTGTACAGTTCACATATGTATATTTCTTAAATATTTAAAATACTTGATTAACAAAAAAATTCTTACGTATTCGTCGCTTCCACCCCCGAGACTTCTTTTTCTTCACGGGTTTTCTTCGCCCCATCTGCTACCGTTTTATTCTTAGATTTTGCTACCGTGTTCATTGACATCAAATTTATAATAGCAACTCTCAACTAAAACAATAAAATATAACTAAAAGTCAAACCAAAAAAATACACAACATAAAAAAACGTACATCTTGTCGTCGGCGCAAGTTGACAAGTATTTCCATAATAGATTGTCTTTCTTGCTCAACCAGCTATTCATGTTTACCGTTCGTGCCAAAAATGGTGATTGGACGTATTTCGAGCCGATCTTTTTCCTTTTCCCTTTACCGGCAGTTGCAACATCTTCAGAATCAGATGTTACATGTTCGACATTTTTTGGCACATTATCTTGATTGGTAGGTTCTTCTTGTGTAATACCAAGGCTAAATAACGGAATTTCATCTAGCCTTTGCGTATCATATGCACCAGA
This sequence comes from Scalesia atractyloides, assembly GCA_947069175.1. Classification (NCBI taxonomy): domain Eukaryota; kingdom Viridiplantae; phylum Streptophyta; class Magnoliopsida; order Asterales; family Asteraceae; genus Scalesia; species Scalesia atractyloides. Next base: position 24,998,440 of record CAMTDV010001632.1, read on the forward strand.
AATAATGTCATCAATAACTTCCACAGATTTCATAAAAATTTCAGTTGTTGGAGACGCAATATGTGGTGTTGTAACATTATCTCTAGTCATTTCTTGGCCACTGTTACTATTCGCTTTTCCCCTTCTGTCTTCCACACCTTGATAAGTAGTGTAGTAAATATGTTAGTTAGGTGTACACTAATTCAAACGTAAAACATACACAAAATAAAAAAGGAATACATGTTTTAAATTACCAGTTCCTTTTATCACCGGACTTGCAAACCCGTCTTTTTCTCCGGCCCTATTAAAAGCTGATTGGTTAAAAAAAATTCATATCTTTCTAGAGTGGGTATAACAGACTCGTTCGTTGGATATTGCAACGTAAGTTGTTTTATTCCAGCTTCTAATTTTATTTTACAACTTTAAATTTCCTCACACATTGATAAGATGGTTGCAATACTCATCTACGCATTTAAAAAATAAAATAAATAAATAAATAGATAAATAAACTATTGAACCCCAGGTGCTAACACCAAAAAAACTGTTGAAAAAAACATAAAGGTTAACAGTCTCATACCTCTACCGACGACTAATCGTGAGACACTGTTTTTTCCCTGACGTCATCCTTCGAAATATCCTCCGCCTCTTCCTCGCTGTTGTTTTCCTCAACATCTTCAAAATCATATAATTCCCTTAACTCACCCAACCCAAAACCTCCATTCTTTAACTCCTGATCCTTCCTCATATTCATCAAATCATGGGTAAAATTTTAAGGGAGCTTCCTGACGTTCAACATCAAATCCAGGACATTTTGTTGAGTCCAGATACAACAACTAAAGGAATTAAATAAAGAATCAAATACAACCAAAAAAAACAATTAAAAAAATATGTTCACTCTATCATGAATACACATGTGTATTTACAATGTTACACATGTGTACTACAAATAAAAACTAAAAAAGAAAAATTAAGTTTAACATATTCACAACACACACCAAATACGTGAGAGGTCCCCTGAAGTACACCTTCGGATCGCATCTGACCCAATCATCTTTGCAATTTTTTACAGCATCAATCACAAATTGGCACCAATCGTGATCCTTAAAGTCTTTTCATGATAAACGCATCCAACATGTTATACATGACACTTTCGGTTTTCGTGCAACCTATCATTGTAGATATAAACAAGAGCACAAAATCTATTTTGAACATCTCCTTATCTTCATACAAATCTAACCTAATCTTATCCACTATATTTTTGAAACTAATTGGATCCTTCTGAAATCTTGAAACCCATTTATCCTTCAAAGGATGGCCCGGTTCATCGCTATTCCTCTTTGAAACCTTTATACTTCCAGATGGCACACCTAATATTTTTCTCACCGACTCTTTGTCCACAATTATGTATCTTTCTCCCAAACTAATCCTCATGTTCTTTGTATCTAACATATCGATGACAAAATACCCCAAATTGGCTGTAACATCACTCACCTGCAACATCAGCACCTTACCAAAACTGATTTCCTTCACCATCTTTTTCTGCCATGTTTTCATCAGACAGATAGCTTCGTAAAGCTTATTCGGTGAGGTTCGCACCCTGATTTCTGCTAATTCTTCTTCAACTCTCTCCCATTTTTTCGTTTGTATATTTCCCTTTTTCGGTTTCTTTTTCAGTTGCCTTTTTCGGTAGTTGAAAACTTCACCTGTTACATTATCAACCAAATCTTCATCGATTTCAAAAACTAAACTTCCACATAGTTTATAACATAGCAAATTGTTATAGCTACACTATTAGATAATTGTTTCAAAGGATAGCTCCAGTTTCTTCATCACCTTCACTAATGTAATCCTGATCATCGTCCAAATTGTCCTTGTTTTCCTTTGTTTCAATCACTATTGCCAGAAAATATATGAAATATAACTACACAAATCATAGTACACAGATGTATACTTATCAAAGCAAACCTTACCATCCCCTTCTACACTTTCATGGTCACCAGTTACAGTACGACGACTTCTTCCATGGTTCGTTGGTGTGTCAACTTTCATATCATCTGATAAAAACCATTTCAATGAGTACAATGTTAGGAACCACTCAAATTACTTGAGCAATACATATAAACCAATCAATGATACATGTTTTCAAAACAATGTAAAACAGTATAATCCATTATATCATAAATCATAAATTTCTGAAATCATCAGAAAGACATTTGTGTAACATATACCTATTACATCTTCATCAGCTTCATACAACTACGCGTATCGTCATCCATATTTTCCTTACTATCCTTTTTTTATGCATCGCTACAAACGAAAATCAATATATTTAACACACCGTATCGCTTTAACCATGCGAATACTCTTGCTGTAGAACCATACCTGTTGCTTCTTTTCTCACATACTCACCGGTTCTTTTAAGTCTTTTTCGCCCGTGATGGTTCAATTGACTAAGTTTAACATCTACAACCAAGCAAATAATTTAAATGTCTAATTAGTTGCCCATATTTTTTCATTTTTTTAATACATTCAGATGTTTCAAAACACAAAATGGAAAAAACAGACAATCAAACCTTCTTCGTCGTCTGTGAAAGGGACTCGCACTGCTTGCACACTTTCTCGTTTTGTTTTCTTTGATGATTTACTTTTTTTCCTCCCCTTGATATCCGAATGCCTTCTACTTGGTTCCATATCATGCGTCCTTTGTTCCCTCTTGTTAACGCCCTTTTTAACATCCTGTCTGTGCAGAGGTTTTTCAGTCTCACATCCTGCACTTAAAACACATTAACTACAACTAAAAAAACACACAAATCATCTGACATGTTCTAAACATCACCTTTACGTATCTCGTCGTCATTACCGACTTCATGGTGAACCTTATACCCAACTGTTGTTTGCCTTTTGGTTACTACCGAAACAAAAAAAAACCCAACATTATTAAATTAAATTCCATTATCAATTACACATACTTTTCAATAATATTTTTTGGAAAAAAGTTTCTTCCACAAAATCTTAAAATTATATTAACCTGTTTCCACTTTATCAGTATTTACTGTCACACCCCGACCCGCAGCGGAATAAAAGTCGGGGCATAATTGGGTTATCACCAAAGCTCATGATGTTTACTAAAATGTTTCATATTTATTATATTCAAATTTCAACTTAAATATTCATAACAAAATCCATAAAATTACAAGATAATGAAACTATATAATTATTCCAAAGCTTAAACTTGTTTATTCTTCTAGGCCTTCCTATGTGTTTCTTGCCTCAGCTGGATCACCTGTATCATGTGTAAAACGGGGGATATTTTGGGTCAACAAAAGTTGGCGAGTGAACCGTGATAAAACATTGTTTCTAGTTTCTTGTTTTATTTAATAAGGAAAATTTGTGCAATAATCACATTTGAGCAAACATATATAAATAAACAAACACAAACCACTTTTGATGAGTATATGATATGAATGATGATGTATGTGAGATCAAAGCTCAATCAAACGGAGCCGATCTAATGAGGCACCTGATGCTCAAACCGTCTCCAACGGGGAACAGATGGGCCTAATGAAATGCGTGCACTGAAAATTATAAATCCAATCTACATATAATTCACACAACAATCGATACACATTTGATCACGGATATGATGTATGCACAAGTGTTTATATATATATAATAAAAGAATTATACGACACATGATACACCCCAAAAATGATTAAAACGGGGAATTGATAGAGATTCACTCACAATGGGTGCGTTCTTTGATGATGATGAAGGCGCACGAATTTATGATTCGATTGACGATGGAAGAACTAACCTAGATAATAACAAAATGATTCGATAAATAAATAAATTTTGCTTGAGATTAATATTTTTAATTAGTGCTCTTAAATGGGATTTTTAGATTTATTTTTGTGAGTTTAAGGAAATTTTCTAACCTTAATAATCTTATTTTTAAGTATTTTTAAATAATTTTCTAATTAAATAAATAAATAAAAAGAAATAAAAAAGTTGACTTTTTGACCGTTGACACCGGTCTTGACCGGTCAGACTGTGTTTTTTTTATGCGCTGAGTGAGGTTCGAACTCGGGACCTCTCGTATACGTGCATGCAGCTCTACCAACTGAGCTACGTGTCTAACCCGAAATATTATCTGTTTTAATTATATATATATACTAATTAACCTTTAACTTATTTGGTTTTTATTAAAAATGATTTATATGGCCGAACCGGTTGCAAAGACCCGGAGTCGAACTCGGGTCCTTCGGTTCGAGTGCGCACAGCCCAACCAGTTGGGCTGTGTCTAATCTGCTTATCTACTGAATTATATTCCTTTTATAAACATTCTGTGACTTGATCTGATTCAGTTCTAAAAATGTTGGTTTTATTTCTGAAAGTCGGTAACGTGTGCGATTCGAACCCGGGACGTGTGTATTGTTTGTGCACACAGTCCACCGTTGGACTGTGTGTCTAACCCGTTTGAATATTTGATTTTAATTATATAAATACACGTTTGCATCTTCGTCTTCTTCGCTTAAAAATTACAGAATAGTGAAATCCGACTGTTCTGGTTAATCGATCATAACTTATACTTGTTTGAAATGGAAAGAAGATTAAGTGATATGGTATACCAAGACGGAGCGTTTTCTTCAGATTTCCGGCAGTGTTCGTCGGCTCTGATTTTGCAATTTCCGGCTGTATGACTGTTTTAACAGTTTTGATTATTGGTTTGAAAGATTAAAGTATAAATCAAGAGATAGCAGAGAAGTTTAGACAGTTATACCGACTGATGAATGAATACGGTTTTCTGACTATCGATTCCGGAGATGTTCCGGCGAAATTGAAATTCTCTGGCGACGAGCTCTGGAAGGACTAAAGCTTCGAAAAAGACTGCGATTCCGAGCGAAAGGTTTACAGGAGGTTTGAGTGGGTATTTATAAGGAAGAACTGGATGAATTGGGTTTGAATTGAGTCTTGATTCGCGGTCAAAGTTTTTCCGGCGGCTATGACCGAAATTGACTGTCGCCAACGGTTATAATTGATGTCGTGATCAGTTATGCGCTTCAGTCAAAGGAAAAACAGCCAAGATTGCGGAGTTTAGTCTTTTTCCGGCGATTTCGCGTTCTGAGTGCGCGGTGATTTCCGGTTTTGAATTCGGGTTTACTTTAAGTATTATTTATTTCAGTATTGACACAAAGAAAGTGTGTGGCGGAGTGGTGTGTTATGTGCTTGTGTTTGTGGGTGACCCGGGTTCGAAACCCGGCGTCTCCAATTTATTTTTTATTCACTATTTATTATTAATTATAAATTATGATTTTTAAATTCTAATGTATTTATTAATTACGTATTGTTTAAAATTAATATGAACCATAAATACGCAACGAAACTTATAACTGATTATTTGATTGATAAACGAAGCGGGTTTTGAAACCCGATTTTTGACGAATGTTACAGTATCCCCTACTTTTAGACATTTCGTCCCGAAATTTAAGTAGTAGTGGTAACAGGAAAAAGATGCGGGTATTTTTCGCGCATTGAGTCTTCACGTTCCCAAGTAAACTCGGGTCCTCGTTTTGACTCCCAACGTACCCTGACAATTGGAATACGACTTCGTCTTAAACGCTTCTCTCCGAAGTCCATGATTTCTACTGGTCTTTCAATGAAGTGCATAGATTCATTGATCTGAATGTCTTCTAGAGGAATATGGAGGTTTTCATCGGCGAGGCACTTCTTCAAGTTTGATACGTGGAATGTGGGATGAATTCTGTTGAGCTCTTCTGGTAGGTCAAGCTTGTATGCTACAGGACCTACTCTTTCGAGTATCTTGAAAGGTCCTACGTAGCGTGGTGCTAGCTTGCCCTTCTGGCCAAAACGAACCACTCCCTTCCACGGTGATACTTTTAAAAGTACTTGATCACCAATGTCAAACTCGAAGGGCTTTCATCGTTTGTCTGCATTACTCTTTTGACGAATTTGAGCCGCTAGAAGATTGTTTCGAATTTGAATGACCTTGTCGGTTGTTTCTTGAATTAATTCTGGACCGGTGATTTGTGATTCCCCAATTTCGTGCCAACATACTGGAGATCGGCACTTACGACCATATAAAGCTTCGAAAGGAGCCATGCCGATACTTGAATGATAGCTATTGTTGTACGAAAATTCAACTAATTGTGATGCGCGTCCCAGTTCCCTTTGAAATCTATGACGCATGCTCGCAGCATGTCTTCAAGGGTTTGATGGTGCGTTCAGATTGACCATCAGTTTGAGGATGAAAAGCGGTACTGAGGTCTAATCGTGTACCCAAGGCGGTTTGTACGATTCGCCATGTTCGTGAAGTGAAACGACCATCACGGTCAGAAATTATACTTAATGGTACGCCACGACGGCTTACGATCTCGCTGATGTAGATACGAGCTAACTTCTCGTTCTTGAAGTCCTCGCGAATCGGGATGAAATGAGATGACTTTGTAAGACGATCGATTATTACCCATATGGTGTCATACCCACCGGAGGTGCGAGGTAACCCGGTAATGAAATCCATGGTTATGTTTTCCCACTTCCATACAGGTATTTCGGGTTGGACTAGGAGTCCTGAAGGTCTTTGATGTTCAGCTTTTACTTTGAAACAGGTAAGGCACTTGGAAACAAAAACAGCGATATCCTTTTTCATGCCAGGCCACCAGTAGGTGTATCGTAGGTCTTGATACATCTTGTCGGCTCCTGAGTGTACAGAGTATCGTGTTTTGTGCGCCTCATTCATGAGGAAATCACGAAGGTTATCGCGATCAGGAATCCATATGCGATTTAAATAGTATAGAATACCGTCGGATTTGGTTTCGATTTTTAGTTCAGCTCCACACGACAGTTCATCGCGTGCATCATTTTCCGTTACAGAAACATGTTGAGCTGCTCGGATTCGATCTTTGATGTCGGTTATGATTTGCGAACACAGTAGATGAATGGAGTTCGCATAACCTTTTCGACTGAGTGCATCAGCCACCACGTTTGCCTTGCCAGGATGATACCGAATTTCACAGTCGTAGTCATTGAGAAGTTCGACCCATCTTCGTTGCCTCATATTCAACTCCTTCTGATTGAAGATATGTTGGAGACTTTTGTGGTCAGTGTATATTTCACACTTGGTACCGTAGAGGTAATGTCTCCATATCTTGAGAGCGAATACAACGGCTCCAAGTTCCAGGTCGTGGGTGGTGTAATTCTTCTCATGAACTTTGAGTTGCCTAGAAGCATAGGCTATCACTTTTCCTCTTTGTATTAATACACAGCCTAGCCCTTGCTCTGATGCGTCGCAATATACTACAAAGTCATCGCAACCTTCAGGGAGTGTGATGATAGGTTCGTCACAAAGTTTTTGCTTTAGAGTTTGGAAGGCCTCTTCTTGCTTAGGTCCCCATATGAAGGGTTTTCCTTTATGAGTGAAGGCCGTGAGTGGTACAGCAATACGAGAAAAATTGGCAATGAAGCGTCGATAGTAACCAGCCAAACCAAGAAATAACCTTACTTCGGTAGGGGTACGTGGCGCTTGCCATTCTTGCACTGCCTTGATTTTTGAAGGATCAACATGAATTCCCTTGTCATTGACGACATGTCCAAGGAATTGTACTTCTCCTAACCAGAATTCGCATTTTGAGAACTTAGCGTAGAGCTTTTCGGTCCTTAAGAGTGTAAGGATGATTCGAAGGTGTCGCTCATGATCGGATTTAGACTTGGAGTAGATAAGAATATCGTCGATGAAGACTATGACGAAACGGTCGAGGTAGGGTTTGCATACCCTATTCATTAGATCCATGAATACAGCGGGGGCGTTGGTTAAACCGAATGGCATGACCATGAATTCGTAATGACCATAACGAGTCCGAAAAGCGGTCTTTGGGATATCTTCTTCATGTACTCTGAGCTGATGATAACCAGAACGAAGGTCGATTTTTGAAAAGCAGGTGGCGCCTTGAAGTTGGTCTAGGAGGTCATCGATGCGAGGTAGTGGATAGCGATTTTTAACCGTTAACTTGTTGAGTTCTCTATAATCAATGCACATGCGAAACGTTCCATCTTTCTTCTTCAAAAAAAGAACAGGTGCACCCCAAGGCGATGAGCTAGGACGTATGAATCCTTTGTCAGTCAGCTCTTGCAATTGACTGGCCAGCTCTTGCATTTCGGATGGGGCTAACCTATAAGGAGATGTTGCGACTGGTGTAGCGCCAGGTACAAGATCGATGCGGAATTCGACTTCTCTTACAGGAAGGAGTCCTGAAATATCATCGGGAAAGACTTGTGGGAATTCTTTCACAACGGGGATATCTTCGAGTTTCTTCTCCTTGTTTCCCTTTTTGACGACGTGAGTTAAGAATGCGACATAATTCTTGCGGAGATATTTTCGGGCTTGAAGGCAGGACATTAATTTGAGTCCTTTCGAAGGGGTTTCTCCAAAAATACGTAGGGTCTGACCGTCTGCAAAAGGAATGCGAATGAACTTTTCACGTCACACTACTTCAGCGTGATGCTGGCTGAGCCAGTCCATACAGATTATAACATCGAAACTTCCCAACTTCATAGGAATGAGGTCAACTGGAAAATCGTGATCGTTTAGAGTGAGGGTACAATTGCGTATAATAGAATTTAATGAAACGGGTTTTCCGTCAGCAACTTCCACCGTTAGAGATTCCATGAGATTAACACGAGTTTGGTTGAGGATAGGTTCAAATTCTAAGGACACAAAGCTCTTATCTGCACCAGTATCGAATAATATGGATGCATAACTACCATTGATGAGAAACGTACCGTTGACCACGTTGTTGTCAGCCCTAGCTTGGTTGGCATCGATGTTAAAAGCTCTTCCTCTGGCAGGTGGAGGAGCTTGGTTAGCTTGGTTTACCGGGTTTGCTTGAGCTTGAGCATGGATGATGTTCACCAAGCGTGGACAAGTGTTCCTGAAGTGGTTTGGGTCCCCACAGTTGTAACAAGCTCGCATGGGTTGCATCATGGGGTAGTTGGGTTGGTATTTTAGTTTGGGCTGCGTGTGGTGCAGGTGGTAGAAGTAAAGGTTGTTGGGCTTGACCCACTATCTGATGGTGGGTTTGGGTTGGGGGTTGATTGCGGTTCATTCGTTGAAGAGTGCGACAAGTTTGGATGGTGTGACCCGCACGGCCACAGCTGGTGCAATGTTGGCAGGGGTTTTCGAGAGGGTGATGGTATTGACAATGGTTGCATTTTGGGTGTGGGCTGGTGTATGGCTTTTTAAATGGTGCAGCTGAGGGAGCGATTTGGGTGATTGGTACAGCAGTGATAGGAGGGTTGGTTTGGGTGACAGCAAAATTCTTGCCATTACGTTTCCTCTTACCAGCAAACCTTGAGGATGAGACTGGGTGGTTTGTAGTTGAGGTCTCTGTGGGTGCTTTCTTCTTTTCATCTTTGAATTGCCGTTTCGAATGCGATTTTCAGTGAGTTCTGTAGCTAACTCCATCGCGGCTTCAAGTGTTGCAAGCGAAGTGCTTAAAACCGAGTCTTGAATTTTTGAGGGAAGACCGCAAATGTAATGTTCAACCAAGCGGTATACGGGGGTGAATAAATTAGGGATCATCTGGTTCAGTTCGAGAAATCTCTTGTTATAGGAAGTGTGATCTCCTTCCTTTTGTTTTAGCGCATGGAATTCATCTTCCAACTTTTTGATTTCGCTTCTTGGACAGAAGCGTCTTGTCATGAGTTCCCTTAACTCTTCCCATGTTAAGGCCATGGCATCTTCAACTCCTCGTTTACCCTTTCTGTGTTCCGCCAGGTAAGGGCTACCCCAAACAGTCTTCCAGTTGCATAACGTACCTTGCGATCCTCGGGACAATCGCAATGAGAAAAGTGTTCTCCATTTCTTCAAACCAGCGAAGGAGAGCAGTAACACCTTCGGTCCCTTCATACTTTGGGGGATCGCAAGATTTGAAGTGTTTGTAGGAGCACTTTTTGGAGGGAGGGTTGGCGACGCTCTGGTCTTCTTGATTGGGAGGGCTGATGGGATTTGCGGTGAGAGCTTATTGAACTTGAATCACGATGTTAGGAAGCACTGCGGCCATTTGTTTAGCAATTTGTGTGGCCAAGCGTTCATTTGATCTTCCTGACTTTCTACCTCCACGTAGTTGCCTAGCCGACATCTACAGGAACATACATAGGAAGATTGTGAGTTTAAGAAGTTTCTAGGTGTCATGTGTCGTAAAAAGAATGAAAAATAACATAACTGACAATAATTCAACTACATCCATAGGATGTCTTGGGTTTGCTCATATTTGGGCCTCCAATGTCCCCCATACCATCGCATGTGTAGTCATGTGGGCCCCCATGACTATTGGGCTTGGTAGGATTCACATTGGTGTTGGCGGATTAACACTCGCACCACCCGAAGGAAAATCGGAAAATATAATTGCGAGATGTATGGTAGGAGTGTGTCCAGGTGTAGACACAATGACAACTCAAAGTGGGGTTAGCTCACACGACGTTTGGTATAGCATGCTTTGGCCTAATAGGTCCTTCGTACTCTCATCGTTAGTCACCAGGTAGGCAAACTGGTCCTTTATTTTGGATTTATACGAATGCCAAGTCTAGACAGGACGTTCCGACTACCGGTACTCGTACCCTTCCAGTTACTACATGCCCGTCATGAGAACTCACTTTGATGTGATTTAAAAATACAAAAATCATTGCAAAAATCATGGGAATTGTGAGGTGTGTGCTCTCATGGATATGATATGTTATGAGGATATGATTTATGATGAGCATTGTATAATAACATGTATTTGTGAGCATGCTTGCATAACATTGAGTGTAAAAATAAACATAAAGCATATAAACATCATGAATTTTGTATGTAACGCATAAACAATTTAAAATTTTAATCAACTATAGTATAGGCTCTAAGGGTCTAATAACCTATCCTATATCCCTATAGTCATAAGCTCTGATAGCAATCTGTCACACCCCGACCCGCAGCGGAATAAAAGTCGGGGCATAATTGGGTTATCACCAAAGCTTATGGTGTTTACTAAAATGTTTCATATTTATTATATTCAAATTTCAACTTAAATATTCATAACAAAATCCACACAATTACAAGATAATGAAACTATATAATTATTCCAAAGCTTAAACTTGTTTATTCTTCTAGGCCTTCCTATGTGTTTCTTGTCTCAGCTGGATCACCTGTATCATGTGTAAAACGGGGGATATTTTGGGTCAACAAAAGTTGGCGAGTGAACCGTGATAAAACGTTGTTTCTAGTTTCTTGTTTTATTTAATAAGAAAAATTTGTGCAATAATCACATGTGAGCAAACATATATAAATAAACAAACACAAACCACTTTGAATGAGTATATGATATGAATGATGATGTATGTGAGATCAATGCTCAATCAAACGGAGCCAATCTAACTAGGCACCTGATGCTCAAGCCGTCTCCCACGGGGAACTGATGGGCCTAATGAAATGCGTGCACTGAAAATGATAAATCCAATCTACATATAATTCACACAACAATCGATACACATTTGATACACATTTGATCACGGATATGATGTATGCACAAGTGTTTATATATATAATAAAAGAATTATACGACACAAGATACACCCCAAAACATGATTAAAATGGGGAATTGATAGAGATTCACTCACAATGGGTGCGTTCTTTGATGATGATGAAGGCGCACGAATTTATGATTCGATTGACGAGGGAATAACTAACCTAGATAATAACAAAATGATTCGATAAATAAATAGATTTTGGTTGAGATTAATATTTTTAATTAGTGCTCTTAAATGGGATTTTTAGATTTATTTTTGTGAGTTTAAGGAAATTTTCTAACCTTAATAATCTTATTTTTAAGTATTTTTAAATAATTTTCTAATTAAATAAATAAATAAAAAGAAATAAAAAAAGTTGACTTTTTGACCGTTGACCGGTCAGACTGTGTTTTTTTTATGCGCTGAGTGAGGTTCGAACTCGGGACCTCTCGTATACGTGCACGCAGCTCTACCAACTGAGCTACGTGTCTAACCCGAAATATTCTCTGTTTTAATTATATATATATATACTAATTAACCTTTAACTTATTTGGTTTTTATTAAAAATGATTTATATGGCCAAACCGGTTCCAGAGACCCGGAGTCGAACTCGGGTCCTTCAGTTCGAGTGCGCACAGCCCAACCAGTTGGGCTGTGTGTCTAATCTGCTTATCTACTGAATTATATTCCTTTTATAAACATTCTGTGACTTGATCTGATTCAGTTCTAAAAATGTTGGTTTTATTTCTGAAAGTCGGTAACGTGTGCGATTCGAACCCGGGACGTGTGTATTGTTTGTGCACACAGTCCACCGCTGGACTGTGTGTCTAACCCGTTTGAATATATGATTTTAATTATATAAATACACGTTTGCATCTTCGTCTTCTTCGCTTAAAAATTACAGAATAGTGAAATCCGACTGTTCTGGTTAATCGATCATAACTTATACTTGTTTGAAATGGAAAGAAGATTAAGTGATAGGGTATACCAAGACGGAGCGTTTTCTTCAGATTTCCGGCAGTATTCGTCGGCTCTGACTTTTGCGATTTCCGGCTGTATGAACTGTTTTAACAGTTTTGATTATTGGTTTGAACGATTTAAAGTATAAATCAAGAGATAGCAGAGAAGTTTAGACAGTTATACCGACTGATGAATGAATACGGTTTTCTGACTTTCGATTCCGGCGATGTTCCGGCGAAATTGAAATTCTCCGGCGACGAGCTCTGGAAGGACTAAAGCTTCGAAAAAGACTGCGATTCTGAGCGAAAGGTTTACAGAAGGTTTGAGTGGGTATTTATAAGGAAGAACTGGATGAATTGGGTTTGAATTGAATCTTGATTCGCGGTCAAAGTTTTTCCGGCGGTTATGATCGAAATTGACTGCCGGCAACGGTTATAATTGATGTCGTGATCAGTTATGCGCTCAGTCAAAGGAAAAAGAGCCAAGATTGCGGAGTTTAGTCTTTTTCCGGCGATTTCGCGTTCTGAGTGCGCGGTGATTTCCGGTTTTGAATTCGGGTTTACTTTAAGTATTATTTATTTCAGTATTGACACAAAGAAAGTGTGTGGCGGAGTGGTGTGTTGTGTGCTTGTGTTTGTGGGTGACCCGGGTTCGAAACCCGGCGTCTCCAATTTATTTTTTATTCACTATTTATTATTAATTATAAATTATGATTTTTAAATTCTAATATATTTATTAATTACGTATTGTTTAAAATTAATATGAACGATAAATACGCAAAGAAACTTATAACTGATTATTTGATTGATAAACGAAGCGGGTTTTGAAACCCGTTTTTCGACGAATGTTACATTTACTTCATCGTCTGAAAATTGAATTGGGTCGTCTATTGTATTACTAAATCTACTTGCATTTAAACGCACTATTCTTTCGCTCCTGTGACCTACACGATTAAAACATGAATATTAACGGTACTATACTACAAACACGTAATCTAGTTATAGAAATATTTTTTACATCTTTAAATTAACAACTTATGTTTCCTCATTACGAACGTACTTTTGTGTCCACAGACCAAATCAAATTGCCACTGATCAAATAACCAAATCATATGAAAGCACCATTAAAGTTATAATGTATTCACATTCAAAACAAAATACACATATGTAACAATCTTGAATTGTTGGATAGTGAACAATCTTATTAACTAACATTTCACTTCTCCAAAAACTGTAAAAGGTATCATAATAATTATTTACTAAACAGGAATCATTCTAACAACTATCTACTCGCATACAATTTTAACAACCAGTGATACTGTGTAACAGATCACAAAAACAGTTTTGTTAATCAATATTTTCAAAAAAAAATACTTACACCATGATACACATAATGTAAAAACCCAAGAAACAACTTACCTTACAAGATACACATGTGTACACCAATAATTGAATATATAATAACAAACATCAATCACTTACAGTTACAGAGTACGAAAGCAATAACTTGTTTACCTAACTTGTGCTAACAAAGATAATTATACAGTCTTTATTAACAGCTTTTCGGTAAACCCCAAAACCAAAAACCACAACAACTTACACATGTGTACAACAACTTAAATGCAATAATATCAAACCACATGAACTAAGTGTAACTCAGAACAAACAACGGAATTGTTAACAAATATGTAATAACAAAAAATACCTAAACCATGAATATTAACAAACAGTTTTAACCCCCAAAACACTTATAAAATAACATAATACACATGTGTACTGTAACATGTTCTTGTAAATCCGCAGCCGTCATCGTGTTTAATAAACAGATAACAATCCACATTGTCATATACACAAAATTATACATCAGAAGGTCCGCAAGAATTAAAAAAAAAACAGAAAATTACGGCCAAACCTCAACAAACTTTAAACTTCAATCTGCACAAAACGGTATCAATCGATAAAATGCAAACCCTAACTAACGAATGTTTGTTATTGTATGTCGGCGGAATTCTAATATACAGACAATGATTACCGAAATCAACACATAAACTACAACATCAACTACAATTACCTCTTTTGCGCTCGATTGAACTTTCCAATGCGTGCACACCCTTCACCCAGTCCTCTGTGTACTTCTTGAAATACGGATAAACCGAGAGACTCAGTATTTTGGGGGAACAATTTGGTTGAAAGGGAGATTTTTTTTGATACAGGATTCTTCAAAACAATCTATGCGATTTTGGAGGACTGTGAATCAAGCGGCTTTGTAAGGCCATGTTTCATGTTCCCTAATTTAAAAAATTCGCCCATTTTAATAATAGAAGTCTACCCTTTATATTTAATTTTAAAGTTGAAAAGTTATATAATTAATTACAATCATGCCACTAATCAAAAATTAAGGATAATGAAACTCAATAGCCTAGATCAATTCGCACAGTTCACTCTTATAAAGTTGTTCATCTTGATCCCTACCCTATATATATATATATATATATATATGATGGCTTTGTCTTCTATGATTTGAGAATTTCACACCGAACCAAATCACGTCCAAAGCAGAACGAAGATAAATGAAATATCGATGCTCGAAAGTTGGTGTCTGAAATTTCCAAAGTTTTGAAAACTTTACCATGTATAGAAACTGGTAAAGTGGAACTTATCCCACATATGAAGAAAGACAAAACTAGGAGGTCTCGTTTCTTATTTTTCCATGGAAACACACTAGTGAAGTGCGAAGAGTTTAAGTCTTACTTGCACATGCAAATGTGGCATGGCGTGGCGTGGGTGATTAGCTCTTTGATAGTGCACTTTGCACACTTGCATCACCGCCCTTTGTATTTTTTATTGCATGTGTGAGGTATGGTACGAAGATTGTGTGGACCAGGTGATGGTACTTCGCATGACGTGACGGCATATCAGAATGGCGCACGACCATGTGGCGCCTAGTGTGCTGGCGGCTTCTTGACAGCCCACTGCTAGCGAGCGTGTGTTGTATGAAGCGAACTCCATATGGTGCCATTGTGTGGCGCGTACATATGTGAGGCCTACAGATGACGTGGCACTTGGCGAATGTTAATGGTCTTGCATGTGTTCTACATGGCGAGGCGCAAACCTACAAGTTCAATCACCTGCATGGCGAACCGATGGCGTGAATGGTGCTAGGGCGTGCACGCATCTTTGTAGTTGTTGTAATATCATAACCGTTTCAAGTCTGCAAAGTTGAAACAAAAGAGTCAATTAATTTGATTGGGAAATAAAGAACAAATTAAAATGCATTGAAGACATTCAAAACAATTTAATTGTCGTCTTTAAATTTGTTTGTTGATTTGACTCAAGGTTTCATTATAAAACCAAGGAGAAACTTGCTTGTAAAACACACCAAAAAATCGTCAACATAAGCAAAAGATATCCAGCAAATTTCTTCATCCAACTCTTTGTTTCAAGGTACCATTCGGGTTCTTAAGTCAATCTCGACAGTACTATTACTCCGGCTGTTGTACCCTGGTTAAAAAAACGAGTTCTCTTGGCCCTCAGGGAACCCAAAATCTTTTTTTAAGTGACCTATGTCTTAACACTTATGTTCTTCTACTCCTTGTATTTGGTTTATATGAATTGTAAAAATACTATGATTATATTGGTTTCCTTTGTTTATTGTTTGTAAGTGTAATAAAAGTTTTTTATTTTATTTTCAATATGAATGAATCCCTACATATCTATGTTAATCCTCTAACAAACTCGTAATTTGTCCATATTACTATACGCGATTGTAATAATAAATGAAAAATACATTGTGGGGATTCAGTTCCTCATTTGATATGTCCAATGTACCTCGGCCTATACCGAAATCGAATGTAGATCATCGTCGATCAAATAGACCTCTATGATAATCACTACGAAATGTATCATGAAGCAATTGTCAAACTCATGGTAACCAGACGTAGCCCATTTTGAGTTAATTAAAAATAAAAGAAGAAGACTAGAGCCTTCCCGGTAAATGCTATCTGCACTTGGTACTTTTGTATACGCCTGAGTTAATTAAAAATAAAAGAAGAAGACTAGCTCAAGTAAATACTCTCGACTTATTTTCCTTATAAGGGCTTGGGATACAGTAAATTATTACCGCTTAGTCCAAAATGAGGTCAATCGAATGCCCGCTTGTGGCTAGTAAACCCCATATTTCGTTTTAGTTTTGTTTGATAACTTAAACATCGGGGGTTAAATTACCGTGTCCTGGATATGATACATTAGTTATTGGCCACGACCTTAGCACGGGGTGTAGGCATACACCTTTTGATGCTCATATGCAATGTTCCCAAGAAGTTGTGGACGAATCCTTCGTGAGTCCTGAGTGGTGTGTATTTAATCATGTCTCGGTTTCCGTACTGGGTCCTGTATGTATTGACAAACATGTGAATCTGATACAAGGTTGCAAGGTCATATTTCCCAAGTTAATAAAAGATTTTGTGCCATTTTGCACTTAAAACCATTTTAAAGTTTTCAAAATGAGTCAGTTGGGTGTATTTACCAGCGTAAGCTGACGTATCGTCCAAAGGCTAAACTGCAGGTACAATACGAAATAGGCCGGAAGCTGCTTGGTAGTGATAGAGGATCTTGCAAATCCTAAATCTGCCTAAAGTCTGTTTTGTATTCTTTCCATGTACATTTTATGATCCGCCTGTGGATTTTCTATTACAAGCTTGTATATTATTTTGTATTTTCGATATTTGGTTTGTAATAGTAATTTTACCCCAAGACTTCCGCTGTGCCGTGTTTAAATTGACTATGATAATTATCAACTGACGTCACGAAACTCCCCAACCGGACCCCCTGATTTATGGTTTTCAGGTTAGAAATCCAGAGTGTGATACATTATTGATCATAAACTTTTGCTTGATTTATCCATATAACTAAATAACAAGGACACAACCTTAAGATATAATATCCATACAACATGAGTGTCATGTCACTATCGTGATCAATCAACATTAGGATATTACATCTTGCACAAGAAAATTATATCTTTCATGCAAGTCAATAAACCAAGAAAATGATGCATATGTGTGTGTGACTTTATGTAACTCCACAAAATATCTGATTTTCCACTAGCACTTGCAATTATATATCTAAACAATCATTTATCTCTAAATTGTAGAGTAAATTGTACAAAACGTCCTTTAAGTTTCATCAATCTTGCTGGTTTCAGCCATAATCTTTAAAAGTTGGCAAAACAAGCCTTTAAGATTAAATTAGTTACGGGTTTCATCCTTTATCACTAACCCGGTTATTAATTCATGTTAAACGGCCTGACATGCATGGCATGTGAGGGTAAAACCGTCTTTTCATACATGTGAGCTTATAAAACCCTAATAAAATCCCAGACCCTTTGTGTTCTTGTTCTTCCACCTAACACAATTTCACATTGCAAACCCTAGATTCTAATATATAAAGATAAAAGAGAGAAAATTGATATTTTTGGTAGTTTAGACCGTTTAAATATGAACGTTAGGTAAAGATATTTAAAATATACGAAGACTTGAAAAATCAATTTTCTTTTGATATATACTTCCGAAGAAGCGCAGCGCTTACTTTATGAATGTGGGGAATTCATGTTGTTCTCATGTTTCGTTTAATAGGGTTTTATATATATACACACACTTGATGTGTATAAGTTTAGAGAAATACAAGTTTATTCTTTTATATAATTCTTAAAGGATAACGTATATTTATGTCCTTAAGAAACATAGAGTGTTCCTCTATTTTAGAGATTTGGATTGTTCAAATCCTAAAAATGCAGTTATTTTGGTGGTTAATAACTAAGAGTATACCAGTTTGTTATTAAAAAAATAAATTTATTAATTTATATTTATTTTCATAAATGTATAAAAAAAATAAAGCAGACCACTCATTAGAAACACTCTTATCGACGAATCATCGGGAAGAACAAGAAACCCCAAAGGAAAAAAACTGAACTTTTAGAATCTATTGTTAATCTGTTGATATTTATCGAAGTATGCTATTTGGGTATGTTTGGCATGGAGCTTTTAGAAGCTTTTAGGAGCTTTAAGCTTTAAGCTTTTAATAAAAAGCTCCAACTTAATAAAAAAGCCTTGTTTGGTTGAAGGAGCTAGAAGTTTTTAGATTACGAGCTTGAAGCTTTTGGTTAAACGCTCCTACTAGTAGCGTTTAGAAGGAGTTACAAGCTTTTAGGAAAAAAATGACTATTTTAACCTCTAAAAATAATGAACTTTCTAATGTATCAACTTTTTAATGTCCATTTTGGTCATTTTATACATTTTATTAAAAGCTCCAGCCACTCTGCCAAACACCTAAATAAATCTAAAAAGCTACAACTACAGCTACCATCTTCCAGCCACCAGCTTTCAGTTACCAACAACAACTACTTTTATCAAATATACCCTTTAACAAAAGCGAATATAATTTAGTTAATTACATGAAACCCAGATTACAAAAATCAAGTCAAAATTCCAAAAATATTGCAGATTTGTTATCCAGATATTATTAAAAATTAAATGAAAATGGTACAATTATAAAAGATTAAATTTTTTTTTCTCTAGTTACATATATGTACATCAAATAAATGATAAATGTAGTGAATCTACACATGTGTATATTTTTGTGTGTTTTAAACTTTTAATATACCACACACCCACTTAGCAATTAACTAAACCAGGAAAGGTGTATATGTTTATGTTATATAAATAATACAAATAAGTTTATGCCCATATAAATATATCGATATAAATACATTTAGACAGTCCTGAAATGTTAGTTCTAACGCTCAAGAGGCCTGCCTCCTTAGTGGAGACGCATTTTTTATTTTTGTTTGGGTCATTTTCGAGGATGCGAGGGTTTACAGATTCCATTCGGTTTTCGCGTATCAGAGGGCACGGTCTTATGACGGTCAAGGATATAGCCTCAAGTAAGGTGGGTTTACACATTAGATTCTTTTACGTTAAAAAAATACATTTACACAACATATTGTTTTTAAGATTAGGTATTTCTCCTTGTTCGCTTAGGCATTATTTTTTCTGTTAGGTTTACAAAAACTGACGATGATACATATTGATCAACTTAGCTCATGATGATGATTCTCGGTGATGATTAATTAATAGATAATATATGAATTATTATTTGACCTTAGATTTTGTTCGCAAGTGCGCACAATATCATTATTAACATTTAAATTATTTAAAATTCCATACACTTCTATGCATGGCAACAATAATTATAGTTATCATTTCATATCATCATGATAAAGTTCACAATATGTTTCATGATAATCCAACAATAATATTTTAAATATTTCTTATATTGTTCCTGATAAGAGGTGACATTTAAAATGCGTCTTTAGATTCATTGCAACCATCACTATGTATCCTCACAATCAAAATGAATGGCATATTTCATTATAACTTTACCAATTGGTTATACATTAATACAACATTAGGTGTCTTTGCATTAATTACAACAATCATCAAATTTGTTAATTATTATGCTTCATGGTTGGTTTAATAATACAATTCATGTTAGGTCGTCTTCATTTGGTTTTATGTTATGGTGCCATGTTTTTTCATACCATTAAGGCAAGGCGATGTGGTCTCACGCCTATGCCACCTCACCCTTTATAACGCCTTATAGTGCCCCACCCCCAATTTCCTTGGCGCTAAGGGGCACTATCCTTAGCTATCGCCAAAGAGATAGCGGGTGTAAAGGGCTGCATCTTGTGAGGGCCATGTCTCTTGACCAATCAGATTTTGTTTTTTTTTCCTTTCGTTTTTAATATTTATTTAGGGGGCGCTAGTGAGGCTTTATACCACACCATCATTGTTAAAGGGGTCACCATTCTTATCCTAAAATCTACGTAGCGCTTACGTGATCTGATAGAATCACTAGGTGCTTTATATCACACCACCCAACCTAACCATCTCACTTCATTGGGTTTGCCTATTGCACTTCTTCCACACGTGTAATGTATTAATATTTAAAGAACTAATTTGGTTTTGTTTTAAATGAATTTAGTTTGGTTTCAGGAGCAAAACTAAGGCGGTCAAGTGGGTCCATTGACCCTTTGAGGGACCTCAATCACTATAATTTGGTAGATTTTCACATATAAAAATATAAGCTTATTTAACAAAAATATAAGTTAGACCTATAATTGTAATCAGTAGAGAAGATAACCTTATAATGATCTACTCAAATAAAAAGTTGTGGTTGTGTCACTATAAAATTAGTTTATCTTTTAGTTTAATCAACTTTGAGTAACAAAATTTGAACTTCCCAACAGTTACGAAACAAAACAATGAAGCAGGAACTTGAATAACAAAAAAATAGATGTTCTACTCCACTATTGTCACCATATCTCGTGTTGGTCACCCATCTATTTTGTTGTGCATAATATAATTTCATCGCACGATCCTTTCCAATCAAAATAAGGAGATAGAAAACTGAAAAGCTCTTGTGAGCCGAGAAGGGCTATCAACTTAACTCTTACTTCCTTAGTTATAATGTTGATACTTAATAATTTACAAATGTTACATTAGCGTAGAGACCCTGAGCAAACCACTTGTTATCTGAGAATTTGAGAACCACTGTCTAGCAAGTATATTTTTTGTCAACTTTTTTTATTAAAAGGTTATTATCGTAATAATTTAAAAAACCGAAAAAAATATATATGTAGATTGACAATATGTACACATGCGTAGATAAATATATGTAGTTTATGATGTACCTAGATGTAACCCGTCGATCTACATATTTTTTCACGTTTTCTTTTATTTTGGTAAATATTAGTACATGTAAATAAAAGCAAGAAAACAAATTAAAAAAAAAACAACTTTCATAGTGGTTCTCTTAGGTTCACAAAATAACAAATGGTTCGCATTTAATCTTAATCCCTATATTATTATTGATCATTTAATCCTAATCCTTATATCATTATGTAACACACTGTAAAATCGTGTCCAATAGTATAGTGACACGTGTTGTATTTTTAAATATAGTCTGTTAAAGACCAATAAGGACTAAAGGCGTCAACATGCTCAATCTGAGCCTCTGAGTGACGATCCGATGTCAACATGCATAAACAACAGGCTCTGAGTGACTAATATGTCAACATGCTTAAATCATTAGCCTCTAAATGACTGATACGTCAACATGTTTGAAATTTGGCCTCTGAGTGACTAATATGTCAACATGCCCAGCCTCTGAGTGACATCCGAATCAACATGCTTATAACAAGCCTCTTAGTGATCCTTTATGAAGTCCTAACTCTTATACGTGCCATTTGTTGGACGAGAGAGTTCAAATTTGTAAATATGTGAAAGTTGGATGATGGCGGGATTAAAAGTGTCAACATGTTAATTTATACCTCTGAGTGACCTTTTAACGAAAAGAGAGCTCGACAATGTCCGGGCATAATCCCGGATATGACAAATATTGGCTACGGAGGGCTAAAAGTGCCAAAAAGGTGTTTAAAAAAGTTTTTATAAGATTTATAAAGTCAAGGGGCCAAAGTGTCAAAATTTGAAATTGGTCATGGGGCGGTCGCAGGCCGCGAGAGACCAGGCCTGGGTCACTCGCGGGGCGCGAGAACAGCTCTGACGCAGAAAATTGTTTGGCAGCCAAGCAAAAATGCCAAAACCATTAATCCGAAACCATGGCTTCTCTAAACTGTTATGTCACGTTTTGGGACACTTGTAAGCTTCTCCTTACACCCCTAAACACCTGGCTTCACCTTCTTTGAGCTCTCCAACTATAAATAGGTGTTCAAGTGCTTCATTCCAACTTGCACATTTCTAAATCATAACTCTTCTCCCTCCTCTGGAAGTTCCTAGCTGAAATGAGCATCCAACTTAGTTTTCTTGCATTGTAGAAACCTTTTGTAAGTGTTCCTTGCTCTTGCATTTTCGTTTATACGCTTTTATAGCAAACTCGTAATTTGTATTTGGTTTATATGAATTGTAAAAGTACTATGATTATATTGGTTTCCTTTGTTTATTGTTTGTAAGTGTAATAAAAGTTTTTTGTTTTATTTTCTATATGAATGAATCCCTACATATCTATGTTAATCCTCTAACAAACTCGTAATTTGTCCATATTACTATACACGATTGTAATAATAAATGAAAAATACATTGTGGGGATTCAGTTCCTCATTTGATATGTCCAATGTACCTCGGCCTATACCGAAATCTAATGTAGATCATCGTCGATCAAATAGACCTCTATGATAAT
The DNA here is from genome assembly GCA_947069175.1 of Scalesia atractyloides. Lineage (NCBI taxonomy): Eukaryota > Viridiplantae > Streptophyta > Magnoliopsida > Asterales > Asteraceae > Scalesia > Scalesia atractyloides. Next base: position 25,021,188 of record CAMTDV010001632.1, read on the forward strand.
CACTACGAAATGTATCATGAAGCAATTGTCAAACTCATGGTAACCAGACGTAGCCCATTTTGAGTTAATTAAAAATAAAAGAAGAAGACTATAGCCTTCCCGGTAAATGCTATCTGCACTTGGTACTTTTGTATACGGCTGAGTTAATTAAAAATAAAAGAAGAAGACTAGCTCAGGTAAATACTCTCGACTTATTTTCCCTATACGGGCTTGGGATACAGTAAATTATTACCGCTTAGTCCAAAATGAGGTCAATCGAATGCCCGCTTGTGGCTAGTAAACCCCATATTTCGTTTTAGTTTTGTTTGATAACTTAAACATCGGGGGTTAAATTACCGTGTCCTGGATATGATACATTAGTTATTGGCCACGACCTTAGCACGGGGTGTAGGCACACCTTTTGATGCTCATATGCAATGTTCCCAAGAAGTTGGGATGACTCCTTCGTGAGTCCTGAGTGGTGTGTATTTAATCATGTCTCGGTTTCCGTACTGGGTCCTGTATGTATTGACAAACATGTGAATCTGATACAAGGTTGCAAGGTCATATTTCCCAAGTTAATAAAAGATTTTGTGCCATTTTGCACTTAAAACCATTTTAAAGTTTTCAAAATGAGTCAGTTGGGTGTATTTACCAGCGTAAGCTGACGTATCGTCCAAAGGCTAAACTGTAGGTACAATACGAAATAGGCCGGAAGCTGCTTGGTAGTGATAGAGGATCTTGCAAATCCTAAATCTGCCTAAAGTCTGTTTTGTATTCTTTCCATGTACATTTTATGATCCGCCTGTGGATTTTTTATTACAAGCTTGTATATTATTTTGTATTTTCGATATTTGGTTTGTAATAGTAATTTACCCCAAGACTTCCGCTGTGCCGTGTTTAAATTGACTATGATAATTATCAACTGACCTCACGATACTCCCCAACCGGGCCCCCCGATTTATGGATTTCAGGTTAGAAATCCAGAGTGTGACACATTATTGATCATAAACTTTTACTTGATTTATCCATATAACTAAATAACAAGGACACAACCTTAAGATATAATATCCATACAACATGAGTGTCATGTCACTATCGTGATCAATCAACATTAGGATATTACATCTGGCACAAGAAAATTATATCTTTCATGCAAGTCAATAAACCAAGAAAATGATGCATATGTGTGTGTGCCTTTATGTAACTCCACAAAATATCTGATTTTCCAGTAGCACTTGCAATTATATATCCAAACAATCATTTATCTCTAAATTGTAGAGTAAATTGAACAAAACGTCCTTTAAGTTTTATCAATCTTGCTGGTTTCAGCCTTAATCTTTAAAAGTTGCCAAAACAAGCCTTTAAGATTAAATTAGTTACAGGTTTCATCCTTTATCACTAACCCGGTTATTAATTCATGTTAAACGGCCTCACATGCATGGCATGTGAGGGTAAAACCGTCTTTTCATACCTGTGAGCTTATAAAACCCTAATAAAATCCCAGACTCTTTGTGTTCTTGTTCTTCCACCTAACACAATTGCACATTGCAAACCCTAGATTCTAATCCCAACTTCAATGTCATCTGTTTATTGTTTGTGTGGGATGGAAGCAATCTTACGAACCTCTCGGTCAGATAGAAAACCATGACGACTGTATCACTCGTGTCCCTTCAAAGTAAGTTTTCCCCAAATTCACCATAATTTGAAAATCAATGTTTAGTGTATGTTGTTTTGTTTACAGGCATCACCGATTTGTAAGAATTTCATTGGATGGGCTGAACCAAAGGCTGATGAAGAAGCACAATATACCATTCCAGGATTGCTAAGGACTAACAGTGAACTTATGGATTCAAATCATGAGCTTCATGCTAGAAACAAGAAACTTGAAGAACATTTGAAAGACTGTAGAGCTGAATCAAAAAAATGGAAAAAGTACATGATTCTTAGTTGGTTGATGCTTTTCACTGTTGTGTTTCTTAAAAATAGTTAGTTAGTGGAATGAAATCTAGTATGATCTTGATGTATTGTGTTTTGTAGTTGTGAATCATGTTAAGGCAGTTATGTATTTTGGATATTATTAATGGAATGTATTTTGGAAATTTCGATCATATGGATATTGTTGCAGTTGTTGTTTATGTCATGTTTGTATAGCTGCGTACATAACAAAGTGAACGCATAAGTGTCCGCGGACATAACAAGGTGAAAGCATAAGTGTCCGCGGACATAACAAAGTGAACGAATAAGTGTCCGCGGACATAACAAAGTGAAAGCATAAGTGTCCGCGGACATTTGACACTTATCATCACCTAACAACCTGCATTACCTAACAACTTGCAATCCTTAACAAACTGTAACCCTTGATAATACAACCCCCAAACAATCTGCAAACAGAACCACCTGCAGAAATTGTAACCTGCCCCCTAACACCATGCATTAACTGTATAGCATATAACACCCTCAAATCATTAAACGACCGTCTAACATATAACACCCACAAATCATATAAAGACAATAAAAACATGACATACCATAAAGAAAATACTGTCTAATACAAACATAACAAAAGTCACCAAGTCTACATAGTTTTCAAAGACAATTAAACATGACATAAGTTTTTAAGACCAAAAGAACAACCATGTAAACATCCTAACACAAGCAAACATAAACAATCATTTTGATTTTTTCTGAGATTTTGCCTTTGCCCCTGCACCATTCTTGACAGCACGGGAGCCTACACCTTTCTTCACAGCACGGGAGCCTACACCTTTCTTCACACTACTAGAGCCTGTACCCATCTTCACACCACTAGATCCTGCACCTTTCTTCACACCACTAGATCCTGCACCCTTCTTGACACCACTAGAGCCTGCACCCTTCTTGACACCTAAAGAACCTGCAACATTCTTGCATGTCCTGGTATATTGACCAAGGCCCTTGCACTTTCCACATTTTACAGAAGCATCCTTCTTTGATAATTTTCCACCTTTGGACATATCCTCTATCTCACTTACAGACCTTTTCCTTTTCTTTTTTGGCCTTCCAGCTTGCTTGTGGTAACTTGGTGGTGTTATAGTAGTTGGCACCTGGGATTTGGGCCATAAAGTTCTACCATTGATAGGAAATATCTTGAAACTGTAAACATGCTTCCATGATTCCAACTTGTACAGTGGGTGCACCCAATTTTCTGGTATATCAACCTGTATACAACAATTATTGTTCAATAACAAATCAAAATGAATGTTATATAAATAAAAACAACCTGTTGACCATGGCTGGCCATATTTCAATTTGCTGCTACTGCATGCTTGCAAGGTATTCCTGTAATCTCCCACCTCCTGCAACTACATGTTTTCTAAACTGCATTGACCACACATTGGTCAATACCATGAGATACCTCAAAGTGTTCATCCCCATTCCAACTAACTGAATACTTTGCATCATCTTTCTTTATGTTTGACAACTGATTGGTAGCATATGGTGTCAACAGACCATCACTTTTATCAATAACTTGTAAGACATTAACTATCCTTCTCATAAGGTATTCCCTTATGTATTCTAAAGCTGTGATTATGGGCTTATCTCTCCCTTTTACTATTTTGGAATTAAATACCTCACACATGTTCTTCAGAAGTACATCAGAGTGTGCCCTGCCTGTTCACAAAATATGTAGCACAAATTCAAAAACTTACAAGTGTAATAGTCTACATATGGAATTTAATATTTTAAATAATTGCAAGTGTATTACTTGAAAAGTGAGATCTGGTCCAGTGTTTTGGTGAGATCTTTGATAACCACACATGTGCATTAGAATTCAAAGTCTTTAGCTCATCCATACAAGTCTCAAACTGTACAACTGTTGTAGCACTTGCTATTTTCCAAAGCATGTCTTTGTACTCCTTCCATTTATAAGATAATCTCATGTTCTCATGGATATGTCTGAGACAGAATCTGTGCTCAGCATTTGGAAACAAATTTGAAACTGCATTCTGAATTCCCTGTTACACATTTAAAAATGCATAAGTATGATAAACCAACAGATTAATAATGTAAAACATGTACCTTTTGTCTATCACTCATGAATGTGACATTTGAATTGCTTGCAAGTTGTAAGTCATCACCAAGACATTCAAGAAACCAGGTCCATGAGTTAATGTTCTCAGCTTCAACAGAAATGTCCCCTTCTTTCTGGTTCTTTTTAACTTTTTTTCTTTTTTGGCCTCTTAACAGGTTCCACATTTTCAACATCAGGAATATCACCTGCACATGCCACCCTTACCCTATCCTTATCATCTTTTACTATTTTTAACAACCTTCTAGTCTCCACTGTGTGTTTTTTTAAAAACTTTTTAACTTCAACCTTATTTTCAAACATTTGACCTATGTAGAAGTTGTTATCATTAGCGTGTGCCCTTTTTATATGTTTTAAGGTTCTCCTCCTAACATTCCCTATATTATTCTCAATATCACTAGCACTATCAAAGTTTTCATTGTCGAAGACCTCTAAATCATCAACCCCTGCCTCATGGTGAGTTTCATCTTCCTCTTCATCATCAATCATGAACTTATAATCTCTCATGTCAATATCACTTTCATCCATATCATTCTCCTCATCAACCATATAATCACTATCTTGGTCACTATCTTCTCCTATATTAGTATCCCTATCCCTATCATTAACCTCATTAGTATCCCTATTGTTAACCTTATTAGTATCCCTAACATTATCATCTAAGAAAGGGTAAAAAGCATTCATAACAGAACTGGTCATTCCAATATCATGAATTGCAGCACTAGGTACCTGAGGAGTAACCATACTAGAGTTTCCAATATCTACTACATATGCTGCATTTTCAGTATCATCTTCAATGTGCTTTGTTCCACATTCCACGCCTCCATTGTTTTCATTTGATGATTCATTCCAGGTCAATGCTAGTCCCTTTGGGTTGTTCCTTTTACTATCAATCATCTGAGCTTCAACTTCACTGACTTCTTCTAGTACCACACTTGATTGTGAGGGTATCTCCACTAAGATAATATTGGACATCCCATGCTCAATGTATATATCAATAAACCTGTTCCCTGATGAATGATTTCTAACAACTGCAAGACATGGGAATCTTCAGCCAATAGATGAATCCTAGATTCCAAATCACCCCCTGGCTCAACATATGGTAAAAGGTAGGGACACCAAGATCATACCCTAACTCTTTCGTCATTAGGGCCAATTCATAAATCCCAAATTTCTCGTCATCTACCAAATCAATGAAACTTAACAAACCATTTACATACATACGATCTGGATTGTTTGTAAATGATCCCCCATCATGCATGTTGATTGAGAAGAACATTGGATAAAGTTCTGCATTTTAAAGATAAAAAAACTAAACTTTAAACACATACATGAAATGGATCGAAGTAAAATATGATAAAATTGAACTTTGAACTTTACCATGAATTCATCGACATCATAAACATCATCATCTTCTCCGCGTATATGAAATCCACCTCCTCTGTTAGCCATTTTGGGTTTTGATCGGAATTGTGAGTATTGAAGACGTCTGGGATTTAATCAGTGTTTTAAGGGTTTTATAAGCTCACATGTATGAAAAGACGGTTTTACCCTCACATGCCATGCATGTGAGGCCGTTTAACATGAATTAATAACCGGGTTAGTGATAAAGGATGAAACCCGTAACTAATTTAATCTTAAAGGCTTGTTTTAGCAACTTTTAAAGATTAAGGCTGAAACCAGCAAGATTGATGAAACTTAAAGGACGTTTTGTGCAATTTACTCTAAATTGTATTATAACAAGTTGATATAATTGTTCGTGTTATGGGACGTTAGCTGAATATTATTCAAAAAAAAATTATCAAAAGTTAAAACAATGGTAAGATTGTAATTTTGAGTTGGGGCAAAACTATAATTTTCAGGAATAATGAGCGAGTGCTAGCCTGACACAAATAAAAAGTACATCAAGTAAACCAATTAAAACAAAACACTTCCATAGTTTGTAAAAATAATAATAATAATAAACGAGGGCAATACTGTAATTTTAAACTATGGGCAAAATTATAATTTGTCAAAAGCTAAAACGATGGCAAAATCATAATTTCGAACCGGAGGCAAACTCGTAATTTCAAACGTGGGGAAAATTCGTAATATTAAAAACTGAGGTTAAAATCGTAATTTCTTCGGGTCAATAGAAGTGCCAAACAACAGCCTGACACTATTCCCTGCCATGAAGTTTGTAGTTTATATAAATATAAATATAAATATAAATGATAATTCTAGAAAACAAAAAATGTAGCATTCATCATTTACGTTAAATTTCCTTGTAGTACGAACAAGGTAAATTTCCTCTTATATTTTATTTTTATTATTTTCTATAAGACGGAGTAATTATAACAATAAATTATTTTAACTATAAACAGTACATGAATCAAAATGTGTTCAAAATAAAGAGCGAAAGAAGTTGCAACTAGAAAAAATAAATGATCAATAAAATATATACAAGGCTGATGGTGAATGCGACATATTTTGATTACGACAAAAAGACGATCATATAATACAAATGTTACAATTAAGACAACATGCAATACGGGTTAGTTGAAGAGAGTGGCAAACCTTGAGATTCCTATCTGGGGGATCGAAAGTTACCGGATCTAAAATTATATCTTAAATATTATAAAACCGGGGGTCGAAAACGTATATTCCTAAAACAATTTGTACGAAAACTACATACCGGACACTACTAAACGAAAAGTTCGGGGGGTCCCCCCTCCCTCCCCAATAAGCTACACCCTTGGTTGAAGGCGTATACGGCATTGAGGTCTATGGATGACACTTAGGTGGCGTCAGTGGCGGATCCATAATTTTTTTTTCCAAGAGAGTTCCCTTTTTAAATGATCTAATATCATATGTCCGAACATAAAAAAATACGGGTTGGTTCGAGGGCTGTCCGTCTCCACCGACACTAGTGTAACGCCTGGTATTTCTATATTCTTATTTTTAGAAAGTTCGTATTCGCATTCGCATTCTATTTTTTAGAAACCTTACATTCGTATTTCAATTTCAAAGCCACAATTCGAGACGTTAATCATAATTGAATTCATATTTATACATATACGTGTTACCTTTCATATTTGTATTATGTACGCAATCAATGTTTAAATGCGTATTTATACGCAAAATCGAGACTTAAAATACACTTTAATACCTAAAAACAAGTTAAAAACAAGAAACGGCATAAATAACCTGGATACAAAGTGCAGGGTCTAAAAGTAAGCAAAATCAAAAGCTTTTCCACCTCCTTTCTCCTCCAATCACCTTCCACACTTCTTTAGCCAATTAGATTTCACCATTTTCAACCTCTTTTCTCCTCCAATCACATTTCACCATTCTTTAGCCAATTAGATTTCACCCTTTTTCCATCTCTTTTCTCCTCCAATCACCTTTCACCATTCTTTAGCCAATTAGATTTCACCCTTTTCCATCTCTTTTCTCCTCAATTACATTTCACCATTTTCCACCTCCTTCGTCCTCCAATCAACTTCCACCTTCATTTAAACCCCAACCACTTAACTCTCTTACAAATACCAACCCCAACACCTTCAAAACACTTCCACCACCTCCAAATCATTTCCAAAGTCTCTCAAATCTCCAAGATTTTCAACTTTGGGCAAAAAGTTCAAGAACCAAAATTGGTAACTTCGGTATTCCATCAACTCAAGACTCATCAAACCCACTAAGTGAAAATGTCTTCGCAAACCGTGAGTACACTAGAACACCCTTTTTACACTTTACACTTTTGGGTGCAATATGTTAACCTATCAAAAATACACGCAAACAGACTTCTACTTATATGCAAACACACAAACAATACATCATACATGCTATAGTAATGTGATACACGATTCGTATACTTGGAACATTCTTATGTGATGCTAATTGTCATTAACTTTGTTTAAATCCTCCCCCTTAACATGTATAGCGCTATAGGAGTAACGCACCGCCCGTATTCTTGAGGTCATGCTAAGATTATTATATTTTTGCGGTGACACTCGAGGATTGACTTGTAGATCGCATGACATGTTTACATTAATCTAGTACGCTAGCTTAACATGTGGATTTGTTTAAACGATTTATTACTTATGTTGTAATTAAACTTGTGTACTCGCCAATGCTTTTGTGTTGAACTATACTTTTAACATGTTGCAGGTTAAGGATGTTGAAAATGACGAAAACTTAGTAGGAACGACATAGAAACGCATCTAAAATACTAGGTTTTATGTTATAATATTGATGAACTTGTTGTATTTGGATTTATGTTGTAATTGACTATTTGATCACTCAAATGAAACGGGTTTTGAATTTAATATTGTCGCAAATAGTGTTATAATGTCTCGAGCAATCTCGTTCGTCTCACTCTGATGTTTCCGTCATTGGTTGGGGTGTGACAGATTGGTATCAGGGCCATAACTATAGAGAATTAGGAAAAATTGCCATGATTTGACCTAGTCTATAGTCTAAATACCCATACTTGACCATTCTGGATTTCATGCTTCATATACTCAAATTCTCCCTATTTGCTTCTATCTCATCTTTTGTCTTAAAATTTTGTATGTCTTTCCTAAACGATTTACCATACACTCATGAGGACGTGAACACACTCGTATTATATAAACGAGACGATTTCATCAAAATAGGAGTGAAACCCTCACTTTGGTGAAAGACTCTCAATCCGCATTCTCGATTTCCATGAAATTATACATCAAGTTAGGAGTGACATCCTCACCATGATGAAATTTCGCCATGCTTATTCTAGTGGACCCTTACCAACAAGTCGGATTTAAGTCCTTACCTTGTTTGATAAGTAGCAACCACACTTAGGGAATGACGTTGTCAAGTTAGGGGTGATACCCGCACCTTGGTAACTAGTCCCACTCCTCGATTTTTGAATCCCGCCAAAGCCTCGAACTTTCAATTGACTAAGGACATGTATTAATCGGAAGGGTGAATACCGTTAATCGAAATTTCGGCGAGAGTATTTTACCTATCAGGCCAATGCATGCTTCCCAAAATTAAAAGAACTTTCGATCACTTTAGTTAGTCAAGGTTCGTTTCGGAACAATCCAAGTTTTAGTTAAAACCATCATTATATTATATCAATTTTATGCATAACCTAATTCAAACATCCCTTTCTTTCAAAATTCAAATTTTTTCACAATGATTACTCACGTATCATACTTACACTTTTCATGTACCTAACACACTATTTATAAATACGATTTCAAAAATGCCACCCACAAGATAAACACTACTCGCATTCCCAAAAATGGAAGTCTTATAATCAAAATAGGAGTGATTCCCTTACCTTTACGATTTGACTCCGCCCATTTCTAAAAGGAATCTTGTCCTTGAGATAGGAGTGATGTCCACAACTCAATGAAAGATCAAATCACAACTCGACTACTTTCGTAACAATCACTAGATCAAAACTTATACTCAAACCTTTTATCATTGTTTCAATTTTTCTCATTTATGCATAAACCTCGAACCTTATTATTTTATCCAAACGATTTCTCACCCTACAATTTATTTACGTAAATTACATACACGAAACTCCTAGTGATACTTTAAACGTTTCTTTCAAAATTTTCAAAAATTTTATGAAATGCTACCTATCAACTTAGTCGGTCTAACGAACCTCTTGCCCTCGATTTTCATAACTCGTCCAATCGCAAAAACACACTCACTTTATACTACCATTCTAAAGACATTTTATTTCCAACAAGAAACCAAAGAAAACTTTATCTCACATACGTATAAGTCCACTTTGCTAAAATACTTTTCAAAACCCAAGATTTCCACTAAAATTTTCAAAACACAACATTCCTTGTATCAATATAAAATAAAGCAAGCTCACTATTTTACAACTTTTTCAAAAATCGATAATACGCAAATCTAAATCTGAACATATGGGCAAGAAAAATTTCATAAGATCGGATAACCTACGACGTATGCAAATACAAATTTTTAAAAGTAGCATTTCTTTTTTTACAAACCACATCTTACATCAAAAATTAATATTTTTCTCAATATTCACTCGACATTCACAATTTTGGTCATTCATTCCCGACAAACCCGACTTATTTTATTTCAACCAACTCAAGGTTTTGACTCAAGCAACCATACACATGCATATCGCCTTACACGTTTCTATTTATACAGTCAATATTACATGACAATATTACCCATATCACCATTACACTTCGTATTTTACACACTCGCAACTTCATGGTAACTTATATATGTTAAATCCCATTTTATTCCACCTATACGCTCGATACTACATGCTAATGTTATACGTATTTTTTCTTTAATCATACTCAAAATTTATACATTCGCACTACTTGGTAGTCATACTTGAAATCTATAAGTAGGCATAACCCGAGTGGTTTCGCCTACGTTCGACACACTCATACATACATACAATCATGCTTACATACTTAATTTTTATACGCTATCTTACACACACATTTTTCTTGTAATGCTAACCTAACCGGTACACTACTAGTGCAAATTATGCGGATCATGCGCGAGTGCACACGGGTTTATATTGGTAGATGCCTGAAAACCATAGTGAGTTCTACTGTGTATCGTAACATGGAACATAACATGACACCGAATAGCGAAACGGACGTAACATGGTGTGAACATGATGGATACGCCGATGGTACTTCCTATATATAAGTGTCCCTACCATGTTACCAAACTTTCGTAAAACGTGCCATGAGAAATCGGTGATTTCCCAGACCTTGTTAAATACATTTGATTTATAACAAACTTTGGTGATACAACTTTGAATGTTTGGTACTCAATTATCCATGACAAAGCTTCATTCTCAAAATCGTTAGCTTTAACCACTACAACTATCATTAACATCTCTCAACTTTTATGTTCGTATTTCATTCAATATCCACACCATTCTTACCTCTCGCTCATACTCACCGAATCGTTCATACGCTCTCATACCACGAATATTCCCAAATTATCTCCTTAACATTTCATTCAAACTTTATTTTCAGTAAATCGGCCTAAATGTTTTATCCATTTTTACAAACATCCTCACCGGTTCGAGTCAGTCAAAATACTTTTAAGATATCTTTCGTTCTTTATTGCGCGCAAACATCAACTAGAAGACCTACTACCGCTAAAGCTTTTTGAAACCATAACTACTTGCCATCCTAGCTTCTCACCTATAAATATTTTTTTTCCTACGTGTGATTTTACTAATACGCATTTGAAACAATGAAAATTTTTCTTACAACCTACGGTGCGGGCCACACATTTTGTCAAACTACATCCTTACTTACACAAAAACTTTTAGGTCACATCATTTTAAACATTTCTCCCAGTTGAGTTGTTCAACTCGCATTGCCGATATACACATATACAAGTTTTACTTATTTTTACACTTACTTACGGTTGATGTCCCAATCCGCTTAGTCAATCGAGTTGCTTTTACAAACCTATCTTTTATCACTCAAAATTATCTACGTGGGCCCAATTAACCATAGACTGTAACACCCCGACCCGCAGCGGAAAAGGTGATCGGGGCATTATTGGGTTATCATCAAAGCTCATGACATTTATTATAATGTTTCATATTTATTATTTCAATTTAAAAGAGATCATACAATCATATCAAACAAATACAACATGTTCTATTCATCCTTCTAAACTTCATTAATTTTCTTCTAAGGCAATTTCCTATGTTTTCCATGCTTCATCCTGTTCACCTGTATCATATGTAAAAAAGGATTTTGGATCAACAAAAAGTTGGCGAGTGAACCTTGTTAGAAAACATTTATTATTTATTTCTGGTTGTATTTAATATGGAAAAATTGTGCAATATTCATATATGAACAAACGTAAATAAACATACGATAACAACAATTAGCATACAATAACAAACCATTAGCATACGATATCAAACAACAAACAATAACATACATTAACAAAACAACAGCATACAATCACAAACCATTAGCATACGATATCAAACAACAACAAACAATAACATACCTTAACAAACCAACAGCATACAATAACATATCAACTTGCATAAATATATAACATAAATGAAACTGTGCGATCAAGGCTCAATCAAACGGAGCCGATCGTATTGCATGTACTGAAAATGAAAAATGTCTGTGCGATCAAGGCTCAATCAAACGGAGCCGATCGTATATTGGCACGCCAGGTTCACGCTCATAATGTAATGGGGAACATGCTCAACGCTCATAATGTAATGGGGAGCGGCGGCCTATGAAATTGCATGTACTGAAAATAATAAACTAAATCTACACAATAATCACACAAACAGTTTACACAGGCAGGATACACATTTATTCATGATATGATGTATGCACAATGATTTAAATATAATAAATAGTATGACACATGATACACCCCAAAAACGTGATTTAAACAGGGAATTTGTAGAGATTCACTCATAGTGGGTGCGTTCGGTGAATGATGATGAATGCGCACGAGTTTATAGGATTGCTCGACAAGGAATAACTAACCTAATTAATAATGAAAAGTAAGGTAAATAAATGGATTTTATTAACAACTTTAATAAAATTTTTGGATATATTTTTGTGAGTTTTAGGCTATTTTCTAACTTTAAAAATGTTATTTTTAAGTATTTTTAATTGATTTTTAAATAAAATAAATAAATAAAAATAATAAAAAAATGTTGACTTTTTGACCGTTGACTTGACCGTTGACCGTTGACCGTTGACTTGTTGACCGGTTTTATTGTGTAAGTGTATGCGCCGGGTGAGGCTCGAACCCGAGACCTCCCGTTTGCGTGCACGCAGCTCTACCAACTGAGCTACGTGTCTAACCCGAAATAATTTTGTTTTTAATTATACTTATATATTAACTCGGCTTATCCAAAATTCTTTTATTTTCAAAAACATTTTAAATCATCGAACCGGTGTTACTAACAGGTCTCGAACCCGGGACCTGTGCTTTAACGCTACACACAGTCCACCGCTGGACTGTGTGTCTAACTTGGTTAATATACAGATTTTTATTATACTTAACAACTAACGTAGTTAACCCGGTTCAGTTAGAAAAATAAAACGTTTTTATTACCGAGAGGGCGTGTGTAACAGGGATTGAACTCGCGCGTGTGATATGTATATGCACACAGTCCATCGCTAGACTGTGTGTCTAACCCGAGATAATATCCAGATTTTATTAAACTTATAATTAAACTATCATCGTCTTCTTCATTTCAAAATTACAGACTGCGATTACACCATTATATCTTGTTTAATTCGATTGATAAACATTGTACAGACTAATATGAAATGACAGAGACGATATTTAGAAGTAAACATACCGGTGAACGATTTATCACAGAATTCCGGCAAGCTGTCGGCTCTGTTTTTATGAACTTCAACTGAGCAAGCAAATTAACCGTTTTGATTAGCTAATCATGGAATTGAAGTGCTAAACAAACGTTTACAGAGTGTTTGAATGTCCTTACCGGTTCACAGATGAAAATAAGGATTTCTAGAAGTTTTCCGGCGAACTGGAATTATCCGAAAACAGCGTCTGAATTTGATTTCAATTGAAAGGTTTGAGTCAGAAATAGCTTAACAATTGTTAGACCACGAAGAAATTGAAAGAATTACTGTTTTGATGAAGAATACGGTTTTCCGGCGACTTGCAGAATTTTTCCGGAGAGTTCAAATAGCTTCTCCGGTGGACTGGAAATTGTGCGGAAATGTAATTGGAGGTTTGCAGAGTGTTTGTGAGTCGCGAAAGAGTACTAAGATGGAAGTAATACTAGAATTGAAGATTTTCGGTTATAAAAACCGATCCACTTCTAGAATTCAAGTTCATTCAAAGCAACTTGATTGAAAACGTCGGTATATCGGTTATACTCAGTGAACCGCGAGTAATCCAATCGTCTTTGATCGTTGGATGACCGATTTCAGTTACAGTTGGCGTAACCGGTTGTTTTATGTTTGTTTATAAGATTCATTTGTTTCCTAAAGTTGACAGAAAACAACAAGTGGCTGAGTGGTTATGCGTGTGAGTGTTAAGTCTTTGGAGTTCACAACCCGGCTGACCCGGGTTCGAGTCCCGGCAGCCTCATTTTATTTTTAAACCACTATTTTTAATACTTTTTCAAATATAACTTTTATATTCCAATATACTTATTAATTATGTATCGTTTAAAATTAATTTGGGCATTAAATACGCAACAAAATTTTTAACTGGTTGTTCGGTTAATAAACGAAGCGGGTTTGGTAAATCCGGTTTTTGGCGGATGTTACATAGACTATCAATTTAGCCAAACTTTGACCCATGTATTTTTAAACACGCTAATACATAAAACGCTACTTCGGCACTAAGCATCAAAAATCTCACGTTTAGTCAAACATTATAACCAATTATCACTCGTATTGAACCATCAAAAAACCATCTTATCCCAAGTCTTCCTCTTAAATAAATTTCAAAGTAGAGGAGACTGTAACGCCTGGTATTTCTGTATTCTTATTTTTAGAAAGTTCGTATTCGCATTCTATTTTTTAGAAACCTTACATTAGTATTTCAATTTCAATGTCACAGTTCGAGGCGTTAATCATAATTGAATTCATTTTTATACATATACGTGCTACCTTTCATATTTGTATTATGTACGCAATCAATATTTAAATGCGTGTTTATACGCAAAACCGAGACTTAAAATACACTTTGGATACCTAAAAACAAGTTAAAATACAAGAAACGGCTTAAATAACCTGGATACAAAGTGCAGGGTCTAAAAGTAAGCAAAACCAAAAGCTTTTTCACCTCCAATCACCTTTCACCCTTCTTTAGCCAATTAGATTTCACCATTTTCCACATCTTTTCTCCTCCAATCACATTTCACCATTCTTTAGCCAATTAGATTTCATCCTTTTCCATCTCTTTTCTCCTCCAACCACCTTTCACCATTCTTTAGCCAATTAGATTTCACCATTTTTCACCTCCTTTGTCCTCTAATCACCTTTCACCTTCATTTAAACCCCAACCACTTAACCCTCTTACAAATACCAACCCCAACACCTTCCAAACACTTGCACCACCTCCAAATCACTTCTAAACTCTCTCAAATCTCCAAGATTTTCAATTTTGGGCAAAAAGTTTAAGAACCAAAATTGGTAACTTCAGTATTCCAACAACTCAAGACTCATCAAACCCACTAAGTGAAAATGTCTTCGCAAACCGTGAGTACACTCGAACACCCTTTAACCTATCAAAAATACACGCAATCACACTTATACTTATATGCAAACACACAAACAATCCATCATACATGCTATAGTTATGTGATACACGATTCGTATACTTGGAACATTCTTATGTGATGCTAATTGTCATTAACTTTGTTTAAAGCCTCCCCCTTAACATGTATAGCTCTATAGGAGTAACGCACCACCCGTATTCTTGAGGTCATGTTAAGATTATTCCATTTTTGCGGTGACACACGCGGATTGACTTATAGATCGCATGCCATGTTTACATTAATCTAGTATGCTAGCTTAACATGTGTATTTGTTTAAACGATTTATTACTTATGCTATAATTAAACTTGTGTACTCGCCAATGCTTTTGTGTTGAACTATACTTTTAACATGTTGCAGGTTAAGGATGTTGAACATGACGAAAACTTACTAGGGACGACATAGCGCATCTAAAATACTAGGTTTTATGTTATAATATTGTTGAACTTGTTGTATTTGGATTTATGTTGTAATTGACTATTTGATCAATGAAATGAAACGGGTTTGAATTTAATATTGTCGCAAATAGTGTTATGATGTCTCGAGCAATATCGTTCGTCTCACTCCGATGTTTTCGCCATTAATTGGGGTGTGACAACTAGTACATGAATTTTCGGTTGCTCAAACATAACAAACCAGCTACTCTGAACATAAAAGCTACACGGGTTTTTCGCTCACAAAGTGATTCAAAACCAACAATTATAACCAAGAATAGTATACGAGTTTTCGGTCGTAAGACTAATCAAAACCAATTGTTCATCTCTATAATCTACGCACAAGAGTACATGAGTATTGCCTAGCAAATCAAACTAACTATTCTCAAACTTTTCTACTTGTTTAAAAAACAAAACCAATCTTCTTGTTCAAAATTCAAGAACTCTCAGTATTTCAAACTTTAAAATAAGTTGAGTTTTCAAAGAATTTAGATAGTCAATTTTGGATTTAAAAAAATTCAAATTGAATTTGACATAAACCTGTATGTTGCTTCTGATATAATAAAGTCTCTTTTGATCGCAACCTTCTAGATATCTGATCAGCCAAAACAACATTAGTTTTAACTAGAAAAAATTAATTACAGTTTATGTCCAAAAAAATGCATGTTATATAACACTCTGTATCATTTTCACCTAACTAAGTTAAATTTCTCAATTACGTTAACTTATGGCAGAGGCATTGTTGGTAATACATATTTAAATGCATCATTCGTCCCTTTTTAAGCTTTGTATTGTCATCCCCAGGTGTAAAAAATAGGGTTTTGCAGCAATTATGCCACATTCTTGAAAGAACAAAATTGATCCCACCAATGTTTGCCCCTGTTATTTCTAACTGAATCGTCTCTATACTGAAGCATATTATCAAGAAAGTACGCACGATCGCAGCTACAAAAGCTTCTGATGAGAATGAATTGTTAACTATGTTGTTGAACTATAAAATAGAAGAGAAAATTGTCATGAATCAAGGTAATCACAAATGCCACATTCTTGGTTATAGAAACCAATATACAAGTATCATTTGATTTTTTTAGTCAAACTTATGAATATTCAAGCTCAAAATTTGTAAACACATGGTTACAAATTTGATAATCTAACAATAACCCATGCGTAGTGGTTTTATGAAGTCTAATTTTGGTCATCTAGTTTTTTTCTCAAATTGATGAATGATTTATTTTCATTGTGACCTCAAAAGTTAAACAACCCCACCTGTGATATGACGGGTTTAACATCGATGTTCGCTAACAAACTGATGAAGATGCAGACAAATTAGGAAATTAATGCCAACTTACCAACATAAACGAAGAGAAGGCAATATAGAGCAACAATTATAGGTGATGGTATTGATACAAAGACTACTCCAAACTTACCTGCATCATTATGTGGTATGTTGATGAAATTGGGGATTTTTAAGATGAGAGATGTTTCAGGGGAAGGATGGGTTTACAATTATACTTTGATGAGAGAGGCTGATGAAATTGGGGTTTTGTTTTTGATGTTTAAAACCCTAATTTGATATTTGGGAAGATGATGGACAAAAGGATTGGATGTTATAAAGGGTTCATATGCAATGGTTTTTGAAATACCCATATTGCCCTTAATTAAATTGAAGTTAACTGAGTTATTTATGTCACACCCCAACCAATGGCAGAAACCTCGGGGCGGGACGAAATATATTGCTCGAGACGTCATAACTTGCTAAATGTGGCAATATTTAATTTAACTCAAATTTCATTGATAAACCAAGTGATACATTGTTTTGAAATGAAAATACAACATAGAAGTTCAAATATGACAAAAAGAGAAGTACATAAAATTTCAGATGTGTTTCTAAATCCATCCTACAGGATTCTCGAAATATCTACCATCAAATTCCTGCAATATATATTAAAATAAATGTCAACACATAAGCATTGGGAAGCATACAAGTTTTAGCTACTAGCATAGATAGAAAAGTTGTTCTCAATCCTACATGGCATAAAAATATACTAAGGCGTGTAAACGTAACAATACTAGCATGCATCAAATATAGGTCAAACCAATTGTGTCCACAAAGTTACGTAATTTCACCTAGATGAACACAATCGTGATTGAATGACTTAACATAGAACCTTCCTAAGGGTGGTGTGCTACTCCTATAGCGCTATACATGTTAAGATTGGCTCATGACATTAAAGACAAATATTTGTACAAGAAAGGCTTCTAGCATGCATGTATCCTAAGCATATCATTTAAGCAAGTATAAATGGATTGATTGATGTGAATAATGTGGTTGATATTGTGTTTGTGATTTAGATAATATTGTATATATATCACACCCAAAAGTGTGAGAAAGGTAAAATGGGATCATGTAAACTCACAATTTGTATAGAAGTTTTCACATAAATAAGTTGATGTGATTTAGATTTTGGAAACGCCGAGTTATCCTAGAAGGATAAACGAGGCGTATAAGTTCGACGAATTTGAATTGGGAATGCGTATGCGAAATGCTTAAGTTAGTACAAAATTACACAAAAGTATCTTTTTAAAACACTCATATTGGACACCAAGTTTACTTGTTTTTCATGGGCACCAAGTCACCCATTGGAAGTCCATGTACAAGGAATCTTATCCAAGATAATAGTTACCATAATATCTAACATTCAACCATGAGTTTGGTTGGTGTTAAGATTCGGTTGCTATTGTTTTAGTTATATAGTATGTATTATAATCCTATTTGTCATAAAGTACTATATAATGGTCATGCAAGGAGGTAGGATGAATTCCATCCATTTAACCTTATTATATGATTCACCAAAGCACAAAATCATCAACTTAATTGATGATTTCGGTTGGTCATGAGTATGGACACAAATGAAAGTGTATAATTTACTAAGTAGCCAAATGAGAACAACCCGACTTGTGCATACCCAACATGGCAAATGTTGGAGACGATGTGGGATTGGTTCACTTTGACTCTTAGAAGCTACTTAGAATGTGCATCATCTAGATCATCAAGTAACCAAGTGAAACTCAAAATAGACTAGTGCATTCTAATCAGGCAATTGTTTTGAGACTTGGTGTGGTTTGGACACTTTGTTACTAAAAAGTTTACTTGATAACTTAGGTTAAAGAAAATGGGTTAACTAACTTAGTGAAGAAGTGGAATCATAGTTGAAAAGCCAAGGCTCCATTGTTAACACTTTACCAAAACACAAGCCTTTCAATATTGAGGATTGAAGACTTGGTTTGGTTTCAACACTTTGAAGGTTGTTTAGAACCTTTAGGGCAATAGGTAAATGAGGTTTTTGGACCTCTAATCTTCTAGAAATCAACCATACAAAAGTCCTACAACCATGAATTTGATTGGGGACAAGGTTGGTACAAGATTTCATAAGATAAACAATTATATGAAACATGTTTGTAAAAGTTTTATAAAACAAAATGCAAATCTGACTTTGGAGCCTCGTGTAAGTGATGTACCACCTTGTCACACCTTGGTGGATCTTGGGTAACATCCTTGGAGGTAATCCAATTAGATTGAAGAAAGAAAACAAGAAGAAAGATGAAGAAATAGGTCCAAAACTAACTGTTTTGGACTTGTGCACAATCTACCAACATTTGGAAGTTTGGATGACTTGTGGGATCTTGGGAGTGATTTGAGAGAGAATAAAGGGTTGAGAGAGTGTAGAGGAGGCTTATTTATAAGGGGGACATTAGGGTTTGATGTTTAATGAAGTTAGGTGGAGGTTATTTGGTTGAAAAGTCCAATTAAGGCGAAATTCGCGAAGCTGCCAACTTTTTGCTAGACCTGATGTCCTTACGGACCGTATGATACTTGGCTTACGGTCCGTAAGCCTGGTCAGAATGCTAAATTTGCTTTTCCTTTTTTGTTATTAGTTAGGTTATCTTATGCATTAAGCATAAATTATGGGTTAAAGGGTAGTGTTAAGCATGTTATGAATATAGTATATGATTGATTGAATTCAAGATATTGGATAAACATAAATATGTGTTGGTTATGTATAAATTGTATGTCTTGCGTGATTGATTACATGTTGCGTAAGCATGATTAAATAAGATTGAAATAAACATGATTTACATTATGATCGAAGCCTCAAGATTACAACGGTTGATACGAAGTACAATACAGGTTACTAAAAATAGAAAGTAAGAATTAAGGATCTTTACAATTTAACTAGGTTTGATTTAAAGGAAAAAACTTGTTAGAAAACCCACAATTTTGGACATAAACTGTAATTATTTTTTTTAAAAGGCATATTCCATAATTCTGGATGTAGAAATAAAATATAATTTACTTTTTTAACAAAAAGTCAAAACACCTTTGGTTTTCACATGTTGCTTGGCTTCGGTGGAGCAATAATAGTATTGTAGGCCTTTTCAATTGCCATTTTTCAATTAATCTTCAACAACCAAAAAATCCTTCGGTTTCGAATTTCAATAAAAAAATAACAGACAACAAATAATCTTAGATTTTGTTTCTATCTTCAAGAACAAACAGCGTCTACTGTTCCAACAACAACAAATGGATTGGCGCCTCTTTCTTGGTTGATCAAAAAATTCTTGATTGGTTGCAATAACAGACTGCCTGGGGTTGAGGGTAAAGAGGCGACAATTAAACCCTAATTCTCTTTTCATTTAAAGAAAAAGAAAAAAAAACGAAAAAAGAATTACCGGCCTCGAACACGTGTCCTCATATCTAATAAACGCACATGTTCACAACTTTACCAGTCTATACATTGTTTAAAAGTTTACCCTATAAGATATTAAAGAGTTCCTCTCTGATTTTCTACATAGCTGCAAAGGTGTTCAATGGCAACTTCATTCCGATAAACAGGATCTTAGACAACATTAAAGAGGATGTTTTTGTTTGGTTTTCACATGTTTTTGTGAAGTGTTTATGAAAAATATGTAGATGGAGTAAATATGATTTTATGTTGTTTTAATGGTTTCATTTATTGAATAATCAATATGAGTTGTTGTTTGTGATATCAAATAAACACAAAGTCTGACACACTTTATTCACTACATAAAGCTGCTATATAGCAGACTACCCAACGTACACAAGGAACAAGTAAATAAAATAACAAAATACCCACTAGACTCAGTACACCCCTACAGACCAGGAGAGTACATCTTATTATTCAAAATAACTATTCTATGACATGTGCAGAAGACTAAATCCATAGCTTTGAATTATATTTTAACACCCCCTCTTAATTCAAAGTGTTGTCATTCCCATCTTTCCTCTCAAATAAGCAAACTGCTCTGTCCCAAGTGCTTTAGTAAGTATGTCAGCCACTTTCTCCTGCGAACCACATGCCTGCAACTCAATTTGTCTTCCTTCCACCAGATTTCGAATAAAGTGATACTTTGTACCAAAATGTTTACTTCGACCATGATTAGCTTGATTCTTCGAAAAAAATATTGCAGAAACATTGTCACAAAAAATGTGAGTAGCCCCCTCTTGCTTATAACCCAGCTCAGCCAAGATCTTTCTCATCCATGCAACTTGGCATGCAGCTGCCGTTGCAGAAATATATTCAACCTCCGTTGTTGACAAGGCTACTATATCTTGTTTCTTGGAAGCCCATGCAACCGCAACAGTTCCAATGGAAAATACATTAGCGGAGATGCTCTTTCTGTCCTCAACTGAACCTGCCCAATCACTATCGGAGTATCCATCCAATGTTACCCTTTCTATCTTCTCGTACCAAAGTCCAAACTTTAGCGTACCAGCAATGTATCTTAGAATTCGTTTAGCAGCTCCCATGTGATTCACCGAAGGATTGTGCATGTATCTTGACACAACACCCACAGCGAAAGCAATATCGGGACGAGAGTGCGTCAAATAAATTAAGCCACCAACAAGACATCGAAAATGATAACCATCGGCAGGAGCTGCACCATCTTCGGCCTGCAATTTCTCGTTGCTATTCATTGGTGTAGTAACTTTCTTGCATTATTCCATTCCAAACTTCCTCAATAAATCTCGTGCATATCTCTGCTGGGACAAGAATGTACCTTTTGGTTGTTGATTCACCTCCAATCCAAGAAAGTAACTTAATACCCCGATATCAGTCATTTCAAACTCACTAATCATCTTGTCCTTAAACTCAGCCAACAGCTTCTTTGAAGAGCTAGTATACACTATATCATCAAAATAGAGACACACTACAATAACATTTTCTGTACTTGTTCTTTTGACATAAAGAATGGGCTCACTTTGACTTCTTTTATACCCATGTTGCACAAGATAACTGTTGATCCTAGTGTACCAAGCTCGAGCGGCCTACTTTAGTCAATAAAGTGCTTTATGTAACTTGTACACCATTTTTTCATGACCTTTTTTTCAAACCCAACCCAGGAGGTTGAGCAACATATACCTCCTCATTAAGCACTCCATTTAGAAACGCAGATTTAACATCGAATTGATAAGCCACCCAACCTTTTTGAGCTGCAAGTGCGAGTACCATTTGAATTGTTTCGAATCTAGCCACCGGTGAGAACGTCTCTTCGTAATCTATCCCACTTTGTTGAGAGTATCCTTTAGCTACAATACGAGCCTTGTGCCTTTGAACACTCCCGTCTGCATGAAACTTCAATTTAAACACTCACTTTAGTCCAATGGCTTTCCTACCAGGTGGAAGTTGAGTTAAGCTCCAGGTTTTATGATGTTCAAGTGCAGCAATCTCCTCCTTCATGGTTTCCTTCCATTCTGTCACCTTGATAGCCTCTTCATGTGTACTTGGTTCGACCGCAGATAAAGCAAACTGACACGCTTTATAATCAAGGATAGGTGAGGTAACATTATAAATATGATTTAGATCACCTACCCGATGAGTTGAATCACTTCCACCGGAATCTGTAGTGTCTTCATTGGTCCCATGGCTACTTTCTCCTTCACTTTGACTTGTTGAACCACTGTTGCTACTCGATGTAGTGGAATTAGAAGTAGTGGAGGAGTGAATTTGAGTTTCCTCATTGTTACTTGGGCCTTCATTGTTGTCATCATTCCCAACAGCCTCATCATTATTAAATACCATCCCCTTTACATAGGTGGTATCATCACGCTGCTCAACATCTTTCAATTCTTCACTCCATGATCCCTGCTCACAAAAAACTACATTCTTGCTCGTTATAATTGCCCCTTTAGCTGGATCAAACAATCGGTAAGCCTTGGAGTTGGGTGAGTATCCAACAAAAATGCATTTTTTAGACTTAGCATCTAATTTTCGTACTTGGGAAGGAATAAGAGCATAGACAATGCAACCAAAAATCTATAAATGACTTACGGACGGGGTAGTACCATACCACATTTCATATGGTGATTTACCGGTTAGAGCCGATGTAGGAGAGAGAGAAATAAGATAGACAGTCGTGGAGACTGCTTCGCCCTAAAATTTGTTAGACAACCCTTTCGCTTGTAACATGCACCTTGCGATCTCCACCATTGTTCGATTCTTTCTTTCTGCGATTCCGTTCTACTCAGGCGTGTACGGGGCTGTCAAGTCACGATGTATGCCATTTTCTGCACAATACTCATTAAGTGTTTTCCCGATGAACTCACCACCTCGATCAGTTCGTAAGGCCTTGATTAAGTACCCACTTTCTTTCTCAACTATTTTCTTGAACTTTTTAAACATCTCCAGGGCTTCTAATTTCTTGCTTACAAAATACACCCAACACATTCGAGTGTAATCATCCGTCAATAAAAAAATAATAATTACCTCCCATTGATCGAGTTTGCATGTGGCTAACAAGATCCGCGTATACCAGTTGAAGAGGACAATTAGTACGCCAAATACGAGTAGGAAAGGATTGCCTTGTTTGCTTACCATATATACACCCTTCATACTGACTGAGATTACCTATTGGTGAGAGACCCGTCACTATATCATCTTTGCTGAGTTGTTTTAAAGCTTGCTCATGCATGTGACCATACCTATTATGCCACAAGGATGAGTCACTTCCATCAACCACTAATGTTGTATCCACCTTGCTGTCAAGGTCAAAAGGAAATGTGTTGTTGGTTGCCATGGGACCATGCATACCACCTTTCCTGTTGACTTATGAATAATAGTACATGCATCATCATCAAAAAGTACCCTGTACCCAGTCTTCATTAATTGTCCCACACTTAAAAGATTGTAACCCAATTCAGGGGCATACTGCACATCATGCAGTACTTTAGTTTGTCCATTACCTATGGACAACTTCACTACTCCTTTCTCTTCAACTCGTATACCTTTGCCATTTCCCATTCGCACATCAACCTTTTGCTTATCATTGAAATGCTTAAAGATGGTTTTGTGCCCAGTCATATGATTCGAGCACCCCACTATCTATAAACCATACCTTAGAACTTTCATCGCCACTACTCGTTGCCATGAGCGCCTTCTCACCATTCTTTACAACTTCATGAACCATAAAGAGTTTACATTCATCTTCATCTTCATCTTGATCAACTACAACATTTGCTTGAGGTTCGGACCAACATTCTGACCTCACATGACCAAAGCGGTTACAATTGTAACATTGTACACCGCTTCTTCCCTGACCACATGATCTCCCTCGGCCTCGACCTAAGCCTCCGCAGGTAAAAGACCTTCCTCTGCCTCTGCCAGCAAGACTATCGCCTTCTCTAGCCTGAAATGCACGTTCTTCTTCAACATGCTCCATGCTCCTGTTGACTCTTGTTTCATGAGACTGAAGGGAACCCATCAACTGGTCGAAGGTAAGAACTGACAAGTCCTTCGATTCCTCTATTGCTGTGAACACGTGATCCCATTTTCCTGGAAGACTCCGCAACAACTTTTCTACCACTTGTTGGTCAGGCACTTCTTCCCCATACGCTCGCTTCTGGTTCACTATGCGCATTACTTTTGACAAGAAATCTGCAATGGCTTCATCATCTTTCATTTGGAGAGTCTCAAACTCCCCTCGTAGCCCCTGTAATTTCACCATTTTTACCTTAGAGTCTCCCTGATACTCAGTATGCAGAATATCCAATGCATTCTTGGCGGTTGTTGCTGCTGCAATGCGAGAGAAAATATTGTCATGCACGGCTTGCTGAATCAACGCTAAAGCCCGTGAATCCTTCTTGGTGTTTTCTTGCAATCGCACAGCATCTTCATCGGTGTTGGAGAAACCCCTAGATACCAGATCCCAAAGTTCCTGTGACCGCAGCACCGTCTTCACCCTAATGCTCCAGAGTTCATATCCCTCCCCTTTGAACACCAGAAGGTTTACTTGATTATTGTTACCTGCAAATGCCATGACTCTCTCCTTTTTTTCTCTCATATTTATGAATCTCTCAGATGTTGAACCTTGGGCTCTGATACCACAATGTTGTTTGTGATATCAAATAAACACAAAGTCTGACACGCTTTATTCACGATACAAAGCTGCTATATAGCAGACTACCCAACGTACACAAGGAACAAGTAAATAAAATAACAAACTACCCACTAGACTCGGTACACCCCTACAGACCAGGAGAGTACACCTTATTATTCAAAATAACTATTCTACGACACTTGCAGAAGACTCAATCCATAACTTTGAATTATATTTTAATATGAATTACCATGATTGTTTGTTGAATAAAAAAACTAATCTAGGCTGGATAATATCTTGTTTTAAAACAAAGTTAGATACACGTACTATAAGAGTCTATTAGCTTGGACAAACAAGTCAATCCAACTCATATAAAACTAGGGTCCTTGATTGTGATATTCAGTAACTATAGATAAGTACCTTTATTAATTTTATAGAATGAATGAGTTACTTTAATTAGGCTATGGAGTATGGGGATGGTGCGTAGGACCATGGAACCACCACCACACCACCCCCTGTATAAACCATTGTGGTTCGTATGGTTTAATTCATGGCAACCATGACGCTCTTTCAATTAATTAGGATATTTTTATTGGTGGGAAAGGATAGAGGATGATAATGAGGGTCATAGTCCACACTATATAGGGAGGTGGATTAAGTTAGGGAATGAGAGTGGGGTGATATGACGGTACGTGGAGGGTGGTGGTCATTTGGGTCATAACCACAACATACAGCCTTAGATTAGAGACTGTGTATTTATATACCTAGGTTTAACTTAAAGTACTCTTACAAAATGAGGTGTGGATATAATAAGAAGTGTTTTTGTAGAAAGGCTAGAGAGCAATCTATTCCATGTAAATGATTATTTAATGAGCAAGATTAAATTTAGAATAACAATTGTCAGTTATACGGCGCATGATGGTTTTTAGGGTTATTATGGTCAATTTACATCATATTGCCCTTGCATATACCCAAAAATTGTCGTTGAAGCACCTTGTGTGATAACTAAAATAAAAGAGCTTCATTAAGAGAAATCAGAAATCTAGATAAGGTCATGGCGTCTTCGGAAGATCAATTGAAAGTTCAAGTTTCCAAAAAGAATTTCCAGACAAAACCCCCTATTGCGTCAAAGAAACCGACAACGATAATGGAGATGGTTGATACTAGAGAAAACAACACTCAACCGCTCCAAGTTCAAAAAAAACAAAAATGTAAGAAGAAACTTATAGAAAACGAAAAACAATCGTTGTCAGGGGTAATTATGTTATTCTTTCAGTTAGGTTTTAACTGTAGTGTTTTAAGCAATTGCATTTTGAAATGAGTTTTATACTAGTAGCAAACTGTCGCTGTAACAATTTGACATCTATTAACATTTGTGATTATTTGAATTATCAAAAAATGATCATTGTGTTATTCACTCAGTGAGGTTTAAAGTGCAAGTTTTAAAATTTATTGTGTTTTATAATATAATTGTGTTATTTGCTTAGTTAGGTTAATTGATATTTTAGATCATTGTGTTATTGATTGCATTTTAATCATAAATAAACATCATTGTGTTAGTCATTTAGTTAGGTTTTAAAGTAGATTTATAAGCAATTGCGTTTTTGTGTCAGTCAGGATTTAAAGTAGGTTTATAAGCAATTGTGTTTTTGTAATTCGTTTTATACTGACTTATGTTCAATGCATTTTCTAGATGTCGATTATACACTATATAAGGCAAAACAAAAAGAAAATGAAGAAAGTGGTAACTCATAAGATGAAAAATAAAGTGACAACACAAGATGGGTAATTTTGTTGTAAAAAAAACACACACATAGAAAAAGCTCTTGTTCTGCTTAATTCAATACTTCAAAATTGATATGTTCAGTTAAACTGAAAGCACAATAACTAATTTAATATATTTTTAAGAAATTTATTTTAATTATAATGTCCTATATTAGTTTCTAACACAATGATAAACATTCATCAAATGACACCAACAAAAGTTAACAAAACAAGGAATTTTGTGATTTCCACAACTAAGAACCTTCCTTTAAAAAAAAGAAAAAAACCTTTTTTGTGGCACAAAATTTGGGTCGATAAAAGCTGCTTCTAGTTTAATATACAGACAGACTAATTATAGTGGTACACAATTTTGCCACAAAAATCACATTATTTATAATACAAAATAAAAGTTCGATATAAATACAAAATAAAAGTTCGATAATAATTGTAAATGTAGAAATCATAATTTTATAACTTCAATAATAAGTTTGATCTAAAATATAATCCAAATATTAAGAAAACAATATGTAATAAGTAACATATTCCAAATTCCAAAAGTTTCCACTAGATTGTTCCCTCAAAACTCAGCCAATATTTATGTTAAATGGAACACCCGAGTCAAGACGAGCCAAGCAAATATCATAAACTTGACAAGTGATCGAATCTTCAACCGCACAACCAAAACAAGTAAGCATCAAGAGGTCTTTTATTGGGTTGTAATGTAGGCTTGGGGTAAGGTGTGGATTATATGGTGTCACACCTCGACCCGCAGCAGAATGGTACGGGACATGATTGATTGTCCAAAGCTTATAACCACTATTATAAATTATAATATTTAAAGCATCATATTTAAATTGTCACACATAATCATAGAATCCCAAATATTTCATACAAGAAACTAAACTCATAAAACATAACAAGATCCAGTTTATTAGCTAACGCAAGTCCTAAGTGCATTCGTCTCGAATTCATCTCACACGTGTGTACTTGTATCATGCATAAAAAAAAGGTTTTTGGGTCAACAAAATGTAGATGAATAGATCCAATTTTTAAAATAAAAATGTTGTTGTGTTATTATATTAAAAAATTATATTAACGTGCAACCTCTAGTGTTAGGTTTCATCTACAACAATTCAACATTAAACACAATCACCACATCTACAACTAACAATGCAACATAACGATAAAAGTAACAATAGACACAATGAGATTCACGCCCGAATAGCGAATCTAATGATGTTGGCGATACCAAGTTCAACCCATGGTCGTGGAGAATCGGTCAACCAGTAGACCCACAATAGAAACTTGTGACATAAAGCGAGCAATGCATAGATGCACAAATATGGAATAGATATTTGAAACAATAGAAACATGTAACATGTTTTAACACAACGATTTTGCATGTTAGGGGTTTATATAAAATCAATTGCAACAATCATATGATACACTCCAAAAAGATTTATTGGCAAAAGGGGATAACAGATTAAACCTACTCACGACTTACCTTCTGTTTAATCTTCTTTACGCCGCACGAACTTAAGAAATACGCCGCACGAACTTAAGAAAACTCTGAAAGATAGAGTTACCCTAATATATGAAATTATGAAAAATATACTAAATAATCAATCACAAAAATAAATCTATAATATATATATATATATATATATA
Organism: Scalesia atractyloides; assembly: GCA_947069175.1. NCBI lineage: Eukaryota > Viridiplantae > Streptophyta > Magnoliopsida > Asterales > Asteraceae > Scalesia > Scalesia atractyloides. Next base: position 25,049,786 of record CAMTDV010001632.1, read on the forward strand.
TATATATATATATATATATATATATATATTGTGGATCAAGGTTTTTTATATAATCTAATAAATATTTATACTAACAGTAACCTAAGCACAAAGTTAATATTTCCGGTTAATTAAATAACTCGACATAATTAACAATAATAGTATAAAAACACCTAAGTCCATAGTTTCGATATATGATGTTTACGAAGTCTAATTTAATCAAATTTCCAACCTAACAATAAAATCTATAACTGAGACAATTTATGAGTTTACAGCAAATAAGTCCAAAATTACATTTTAAGGTATGAGGATAACAATTTAAATTATTATATGTATAAAAATGCCAATTCTACTAAATCATCTAAAATTCATCTTGATAATATATATAGCTAGTTTCAAATAAGAACCACAACGATTTGTGAGAACCATGAAAACTTTTTCTTCCCGTGCGAGTTAGGCCAAAATGTTTTTGCACAAACGTAGATAAAAAAATATTATAAACACATCTGTAAAAAAAGTACAAAAAATTGTCGGTCGGTAGATTTGACTTATGCAAGTTTTTTTTACGCGATGGTGTAAATTTTTGTACGAAAATGAATATTTTTTACGCCTTATCTAAATGTGGGTATGCGGTATTTTTTTCAAATTTTTTTCTTTTTTGCTGAAACACGTGATTTTTTATGACTTTTGAGAAGAAATTTTTTTTCGAGAAAACCATTTGAATGACCTAGTTCTCATGGTTCTCACAACTTAATATGGTTCTCATTTTAACCCATCCATATATATATATATATATATATATATATATATATATATATAAAACAAACACCAATCAATTCAGTCGTGTTGCCTTTTTCAATTATAATAATTAATCCTTTATAATTCAAAATATACCTTGAAATGTCTCCATATGACGCATAACGAAAATATCACAATCAACCCCGTTATATATTGTGTGCCAAGGTACCTTTAGACTAACCGGTGACATTACACGCAGTTTTTTGCGATAGCAGGCGAGTGTTTTTCGACATAACAACATAATAATGCTCTGATCTGTAAAAGTTTTGATGTCAATTGCAAAATATTGACAAATATAAAAGGTACGCTTGTTCAGATTTAAATACTATATAAAGGATAGTGTTCTTACAGTTTTTTTCAACGTAACCGTTATATCTTATACCGATCTCTACATCACCCTCGATGTTGTCGATCACCAGAATTTGATTTGCGCAAGATTGAAGAATAGGAGAATGTAGTGTTTGTTATACAAGATCGGCACGAATACCATTTGGAAGCTACGGAAGTTTTTGGTATCCGTCTGCTCTAATATCCCGTCCATTCGGCTAATGAAATTTTCGATGCGGTTGTCTTTAGTCCCCTCAAAATCAGGGATTCCTTGTATTATATTAAGCCACACATTTTCATTTAATAATCAACGCTACATGGTGTTTATTCAAGCACGTTATTTGGTTGCAATTATTTGTATGCATATGTTATTTGTTTTAAATAAGTAGAAGGTCATACCAACATTCCTGCATTGCACAATGAGTCAAAAAACCCCTATGTTTTCATTATCTAAATAACTCAACGGGATGCTTTGTTGAATTGTTTTATGGAAGCTCTTTCCCATTTTGTAATTCGGTATTCGACCGCTTCTCCTAACTAAAATTATATGGTTGCACAAAGAGTAAAAAAACTAGCAGTAAATTTGTTAAAACACTTCAAACAGTTTATAACATTAAATTCATCTTATAACACTACAAAACAAGTTATAACACTATAAAACATTATAAAACACTACAATTGTTATATAACACTACACATCTATGTATAACACTCCATATACAATTTAGCACTACATAGGAAGCTTTTTACCAGCTTTCTAAAATATATAACACTATACATCCCTTTTATGAATAATTGCCCAATTTTAACACTATATAACACTACAATTTTGAAAAAACTTCCACCAATATTAAAAAACACTTCAACCATCAATTGTCACTATATAACACTATATACCCATCATACAACTCTTCATACACATCATACCAAAACCAGAAGCCACAAATCAGTTATTAATAGAAACAAAATCAAAACCCTATTGCTAATTCTGCCGTTTATAGTACACTATACAACCATGAACAGACACTATAGATCACCGTAAAACCACTTAAGAACAAAACCATAGTTAAATGCAAACCTAGTTTTGTTTCCGTCGTTTTCCTCTTCCTTTTGACACCCAATGTGATGTTTGAAGCTTTCTTTGAGTCCATTAAACACTTTGTAGTCTTCGATTTGAATTGTGTCCCTAAAAACCCCGATTACGTATACAAAACCCTAGAAATTATAAAACGATCAACGATGAACAGGAAATGTGGATTACGTTTATAACACAACAAGGTTTTTTGATTATGATCTTCTTCCATCGGAATTGTAGAGAGAGATGATCACAGGAATGACGATTGTAGATAGTGGGTTTAGATTTTTGTGATACGGTTTCCTTATTTGAAATGTATAAAAGGACACTATTACCCTAGAATTGTCAAATCAGTCCAACTAATTAAAACATAATTTACATTTTGGTCCATTTTTATCTCAACCATTAGATCTAAGATCTAGTGGTTTAAAACACTTCTTACACTTCTCACAAATCAACCCCATTTTACACTATCCCTACGCTATATATGTATATGTATATATAGATATATATATCTGTTAAGAACCACCATTTATTGCGAGAACCAATGTGAACACAATCAAAACTAATTAAAAACACACAAACTTTTTTTTCTTTAAAAATCACAGCTTATTATTCATAATACATTTTTTAAAAAATTTAAAACTTTTTTTTGTTAAAGTCGCAATTCAACTAAAAAAAACTTTTTAGCATTTAGGTGTAGGTTTTTAGCATTTAGCTTGGGTGGGGCGTGGTTGGGGGTTTAGGTTTTTGTGGGTGGGGGGTTTAGGTTTTTGGGGGGTTTTGGTGAGGTATTTTTTATTTATTTATATTTTCAGTGTGGGGGGGGTGTTTAGGTTTTTGGGTTATGGTGGGGTTTAGGTGGTGGTGGGGTGTGTTTATTTTGTTGTGTTCATGGTTCTTGCAATAAGGGTGGTTCTAGCATGAACCCTACCAATATATATATATATATATATATATATATATATATATATATATATATATATATATATCCACCACGAGTTGTGAGAACCGTGAGAACTTTTTTTTTTCCGCACGAGTTGGGCCAAAACTTTTTTGCACAAACGCAGATAAAAATATTATAAACATATTTGTAAAAAACAGTAAAAAGAATTGTCGAGTCGGTAGTTTTGACTGATACAAGTTTTTTTACACGCTGGTGTAAGCTTTTTACAAAGATAAATATTTTTTTACAACTCATGTAAATGTGGGTATGTGGCATTTAAAAATAATTGCTGAAACAAGTTATTTTTTATGACTTTTGAGAAAAAAATTCAGAAAAACCTTTTGGATGGCCTAATTCTCATAACTCAATATGGTTCTCATTGTATATATATATTATATATATATATAATATATCAAAAATCATCTTTTCCTTATATTTAAATGTTCAACCATTTATTTTATTAAAAAGACTAACAAAATTTAGTCCTTTTATTACAAAATAGATCCATAGGTCATGAAATCTATAAAAATCATGTAGGAGTGTATAATTAACTAACATGATAAAGAACAATACCCTACTATCATTTTATAAAAACATAAGTCTAGAATCAAATGCCCTAGTTTTTACACACTATGAACCCTAGAAGTGGAAAAACAAAATTCGTACAGATTATGCCCTCTATCATAGAAATTGATAGAGTGGTTTTGTAGAGCTTGAAAAATTAAGAAAATGGCTTTGGAATTACCTGAATTGGTGCACAGATGAAGAAGATATGATGAAACAAAGTATCAAGCCTTAGTTTGATCTTGATCCAAATACACGGAAATTAAGTATCGTTTGCATGTTTGGTGGGTTAAAGTTATGAAATGGTCTTAGTGTACGAATAGGACCAACTTTTAAGTCCAAAGTGGTCGAATTACTGGTGGACCGATCAAGTTCTTGGAACTCTTTAATAGAGTCATAAATTTTAAATTAAAAGGCTTAGTTTAGGTACAATGGATCGATTGGAAGAGTGTAATCATGATTCTCCACACTCCCGAACTTAATTGCACCAAAGGAAGCCAAAACAACATGTTTTTGAATGAAAACAAAACTGGTTTTGCCATGGGCCTTTCGGGTCGTCGCGTAGGGAAGGAGATGAGGGAGTTGGGGTTCTCGGATTGGGTTTAAGATTAAAAGGTCCGTAATAACTTCGCAAATACTCCGCAACTCAGTTGGTTCACCGTGCCTTTGATTAACTGAGGGAACCGGGTTCGACCCCACCCGATTCCAATTTTTTTCCTTATTTAATGAGTTTCAATATCTACTCATTTAACCCCAGCACTTTATCACCCTTTATAACTTATTATAACTCACTATACCAACCTAGTTAGTTTAAATCCTTTATAACAACTAACCGAACTAACTACAATATAAATACAATTAACTTTTTTTCCTTAAAATCTGATTTTATTTATAAAATGCGTAATAATAAAAATTCCCTTTTTATAAATTTCGAAATGCTCCAGTTACAATACAAGTGGGGTTTTTTAAGGTCCGTTTTAACGGACGTTATATTTGGGAGGAGTGGCTTAGAGAGTAGCAAAAATATTTAAGTTTCAAAAATAATTTTTGGGCTTTTTGTGACTTAGTAGAGTAACTGTACACGAACCAAGTCGTGTTATAACCGTGTTTGATTTCGGTTTGTAATGTCGCTTTTTTATTTCTATATATAAAGAAGAGAAAGCTAGAAAAGATGTAGCAATTTTTTTTCATTCAGTCCGCCTTTTTTGTGCGGGTCTTCAGAATGGAAGAAAGTCACGAAAAAACGTTTCATCTTTTAAAACTATGTTTTTGCTTCAAATATTTAAAATAATTAAAGTGTGTGAATTATTCTTAACTTCTATGTCGATGGCATATTGTTGGTGAACTTTAGTCAAACCCTGAGAAACATAGTGTCAATACTATTAGTATTCACTTGTTTGTCATCATTAAATTACACTATGAAAACACATTATAATACATGAATTGTGATGCTTGAGGAAATACTTATTAATATTAAACAATAATTTTGCTTTTATCCTGGCTAGAAAATGTTAAAAACGTTTTTTAACGAAACACACCGTTTATATTTTAGATTATATTTTTTAGATGAAGATTTATATGGACATATTAATAGACTATCGATTTACTGTTCCAAAAAGTAGACTCTATCGATTTTAGTTAAAACTTAAAACACATGTTTAGATGATATTTAAAGAGACTGATATAGATATTTCCAAAAAAAAAAATAACGATTCTAACAAATGTATGATGATATACCATTGGGTAAAATGTAATGTCCCGGATCGAATGTTGCTTCAAAAGGATTTCATAAGTATCGCATATCGAATAACAAGATCTTTCATATCTAGTAATGCCACGAGCAGATACCATCAAGATTTGGATGAAAATAAATGGACGATACTTGATTGAATTTTGTTCGATCAACTCACAAGCGACAACTGATGCAGTTTGCTTGCAATTTTTTAGGTGGGTCAGGGGTTTTACTACAGTGAGCCTTCGGGCGATAAGTTTCCACTGGAGTGATGGACGGGCCTGGTCACCAGCCCTGCCTGCGTATATAAGACGTGAGTGGCCTTTCGCCGATGAGTTTATCTAAGTGTCCGAGCTTGTATAGTACTCGTACTTTGTTAAAAAAAAGCCTTAGGTTCTATTAGTTAATTATACACTCCTACAGTAAGAAGTTGGATCTACGGTGAAAGGGTTTTTTTTATACATGTCTTTTTGTTTTTTTCACTTACTTTTATACTTCAACTTTTAGTATTTACACTTACAAGCCCACAACTTTATAACAATTTTATGATCGAGTTTCATTTGCTTATTTTTATGTATGTGACGGTATAAATTCAAGATTATTTACGTTTCGACATAAACATTTATTTTTGGTAGAGTCAGATCAAATAAAATATGTTTTCGTGCTTATGTTTTTTTTTACATTTTCAGTTAATGTACGTTTTGACCGTATAAATTCGAGTTACGTTATGTTTCGACACGGTAAGTACCATTCTTTAACTTTAAAAGAAAACATTATGTTCTTACGTGCTTATTTTATATATGTGTCGTGTAAATTCAAGTTGGTTTTTGTTTCGACGTAAATTTCTTTCGCAAATAAGTTGGGTCAAATATAATTTTTGTGCTTATTTTTATGCGCTATTCTGTTGTTCTATATTTTGACGTAAATTATGTTTAAAAACAAGGCGGATCAAATATAGTACGTCATCATTACAGGGTATAATTTCGAGTTATATTTTGTTTTTAAAGTTATAGATTTGTATATTAACTAATAATAATATTTTAATCAAAATGCTTTTAATCTATAAAATTATATTATATCCATATTAAACCCCTTTTAAATTTCTTTTATTATTTCTTATTATCCATTTAACCTATTTGTAACTATATTTAAAATTCTAAATTAGTTTGTAATTACGATTGTTATTTTTAACAATATATTTATTCGTTTTTATGGTTTTATGCGTAACTTTCGTTGAAAGGAAAGTAGTATACACAACAGAGTATCTCTCTTATACCGTAAACTATTGAGAGTGTTAGGGGTTGTTTTTTTACCTTTTAATGGGGCTCTTAATTGTTCAGACCTCTTACTGGTTCAGACTGTTTGTTTCACAAACAGATATCTGAATTGTTCAAACATTTGCCTCTGAATGGTTAAGACCTCTAATCTGAATTGGTCAAACATTTGCCTCTAAGCGGTTAAGAATTATACGGGCTCTTAATGGTTCAGACCTCTTACTAGTTCAGCTCTTAACCATTCAGAAGTTGCCAAACAGCCCTTAGTATTGTACCGGTACCGTGACGAACGAAACTGATACCTTACCAAGAATATCGATAACACGCTGATTTCGTCTAAACAATATCGATGTTGGTGTCAGTACTATTAGGATCGATACTGAAATACAGATTGCGATGTGCTTATTTTTATTTAAGCATATATCTCATTGAATATGAAGTTTTATTCATAGCAGAGTTATAGTGGGTGTGGGTATGGTATAGATTCCGTGACAAACCAACCTAATACTGTCTCAACAATATTTGTATCACGACGGTTTCGACCGTACAACATCAATATCGGTATCAATATAATGTGAACTGTTAGTAATATTCGTTTTTACGATTTTGATCAATGTAAAATACGTATCACCATCATTTTGGATATATAATGACTCTTTCTATTGCTATACCGACTGCTGGGTATTGTATCAATATTGTAAGGAATCAAACCGATGTTGACCAAACCACTTTAACCGTACAATATATATATATATATATATATATATATATATATATATATATATATACATATTATGAGGTCAGACCAATCTAGACACTTGATTAGAGGTGTACAAATCGGTTTTCAAAGAAAACGGTTCGGTTAAAAACCAAACCGGTTATTTTCTGTTGGTAAAAACTCGGTTTTTAAAAAAAAGACGATTCGGTTTTTTAACCGGTTTTTCAAGATTGGAACCCAAACTGGTATAACCAGTTCGGTTTATAACCAGTTTATGCAAAAACAAGGTTTTTAACTGGTTTAAACAAGCTTTGAAGTTCAAAATCCCTAACCAATATGCTAACCGGTGGTTCGGTTTGGTCCTAAAACCAGTTAAAAAACGGTTTCAGTTTTTGTTCTGATTTAAGTCCTAAAACCAGTTTTTTTTACGCGTCAACACTCGATGATGTCATGAATAATTTAAAGACTATACGTGTAGCCACCAAGGATCAAATAAAAAGTGATTTAATTTTGCGAAGTACAGCAAGTGATCTCAATCTTTAATCTTTATTTTTTTAATGTTTAAGATTTAGTTAATGTTTATTTTTTTAATGTTTAAGATTTAGCAGATCGTAAATTGTAATTGTAAATAATAAATAATTACAAACTCTGAAAGAGTAAAAAGAAAACGGACTTACATATTTTATTTAAATCTATTTTCACCAATTTTAATTTAAATAAATTCTACAACAACCATCAAACCTGATAAGTATCACAAATAGCAAAGTTATTGATACAGTCTAAGAAGAATGAGATGTATACAATTCTTACCTATATATATTATATATATATATATGGTAAGGATCTTAAAAGAATTTCATCCTATTTGAGAAACTTGAGTAACAATGTGGACTACACATTTCTTTAAGTTTTTCGTAATATACACATATGTATAGTTTAAAATTGACTAGATACATATATGTATAATTCAAGATATGACAATATATATACATACATATATATAGTCATTTTAAACTATACATATGTGTAAATTATGAAAAGCTTAGGGAAAATGTGTGATCCAGAATGTTTCACAAGTTTTTCAATTAGTCTAGTGCTTCTTACATGATTCTAACCCTGTATATAATAGAAAGCAATCAATAAAAGAAAAGAAGTGGTACAATAGTAATATAATAGAAAGCCAAGAATAACAAAAGAAGTGGTGCAATAGTAATATAATAGAAAGCTACCAATAATAAAAGAAATGGTGCAATACTAACATAATAAAAATAGACATATCTAGCATCAAAAACCGACATTTAAAGTCAACCTAAAAATATAGGAAAATCTAAGCTCCTATGGCACAACTAAAACACGTATCCCCCCCCCCCCCCTAAAATATTTTAATGTCAATTATATGTAGCAACGAATTCTTATCATGAACAATATTCTTTTAATGGTCCATTTTTAGTAGATTATGCCTAATCCAATCTTCCCAAGTCATTGGGTTTGCATATGCTCCTCCTCCCCTCCACCGTAAGGGTTTCCACCGCTTTAACTTGCTTTGTCGTTTACCTCATTTTGACATGCTTAAACCATCTCAATTGCCTCTCCTTTATGTTATAAGATATTCTAGCTACTCCTAACTTTCCCTAAAAATCTCATTTTTATCTAATCTAACTTTGTCTACCTACATATCCAACCCAACATTCTCATATCTGCAACGTCCATCTACGTGATATTTTCTTGATGGCCCAACAGTCTGTCTCATATAACATAGGAGGTGTAACTACAAACCTATAATTTTTTGTCCTGTTAGTTTAGTTAGAAACCTCCTGTCACACAAAACGCACTGGCTACTCTCCACTACGCCAGCCAGCTTGGATACTGTAACGCCCCAAAACCCGAATGCTTGACTCACTAGTATGGTTTCATAAGATATGGAATTAAAGGTAATAACTAGGTTATTTAACTTAGTTAGAACTATAAGTCTTATAGTAAAATACAAGGATTTGTGGTAAATGTGATGAATGGCAAACTAGAGGGACTAGAAGTAGCAAGTGGGCAAACTTATTAAAGTCAGATTTTGTAAGTGTGTGTGTGTGTTCAGTATGTGTGTCGACACACACATGAAGAAGAAAATAGGGTTCTTCCCCACAACCCCATAAATTGATGAAATTGAACAAGGATGTGAAGCCAAATCAATGCATGAATGAAGAATCCTTACCATCTCATCCTAATGAACATAGGGTAAGTTGAAATTTCTGATTTGATAACTATTCACGAAATGGGTTAGGATGAATCCGTGAAATTTGTTGAAATTAGAATGAATACTTGTTAATGCTATCATGTGGAAGTTAAATCATGGTTAAATTTTAGTTATTGGATGATTTAGATTGAAAACCATTGCATGAGAGTGAAGATGATGAACATGTAGATGAAATATTGTGATTTTGTGATGCACAAGGTGTTATATGATAGATTGTGATAGATAAACTTGATGTAGAAATGATGATTATGTGATTTTGCTTGAATGAGATGGTTCATGAGATGAATCGGGAAGAACATGCTTAAAATACTTGTACGTTATGCTTAGAAGGTAGTACGTACACCAAGTGTTTGATGAAATGTCTAAATGACAATAATATGTGAAACTATATGCAAGTAACAATTGAACATGTATAGAAAGTGATAATGATATACTTGTTAGTAAAACAAGTTTAGGAGTGTATTTGATAAAGTATATGTAAAACGTAATTGATGATGTGATTCGGTAAAAGAGTGCTTTAAGGAACTAGTACCCTATGTATGAATGGTGGTGTACACCATAAGTTGGATTTGTGACTTAACGATAATTAGAAACGGATGTGTATGAAATGTACATAGTGTCATCAATATAGCCTAATATGATGACACAAATATATGAGGTTATGTCGAAAGTTCATATGATAAACGTTGACTTCTGAAAGTCAACTGCATATAAGAATGCATGCTAGACTTCTTGTTACAATAGTAAGACTATAGAAAGTTATAAGGTACGTGTTACATCAATATGTGTTATATAGACGATATGATGAATATTATATAAGTATGAAAAGATATGATTTTGAGTATATGCCTTATGCTTGTTAGAATTGACTAACGAAAGTCAAATGCGAGATATGCATTTGGTATAATCGTCAATATGTACAATCTTGTATGCTAACAAGAATGTGATTGCGATGACATGAAAGTGCAGGAATCATGTCATAATGGATGAAAGCATGGAAGGCTAACGGGTTGGAAAGAGGCAAGGTAACGGATGCAAATGCGGACGCTATGAAAGTGAATTCTTGAACTCACTTCGTATTTAAATACATGAAGATGTTTATTTATTCGAATAGTCGAAACCAAAGTAGAACATGTCACACCCCGACCCGCAGCGGAATAAGAGTCGGGGCATAATTGGGTTATCACCAAAGCTCATGACATTTACTATTATGTTTCATATTTAATAAAGTCAAAGTTACATTTTCAAATATCCAAACATGTTCATTTAATACAAAGGAAATAAACCAAGCATAACAATTCCAACACTAAATCGTTTTATTCTTCTAGTCCAAGTCCTATGTGTTCCTAGCTGCTGCTGCTGCTGCTTCACCTGTATCATGTGTAAAATGGGGGTTTTTTGGTCAACATAAGTTGGCGAGTGAACCTTATTAGATAAACATTTATTAATGAATTAATTGTTAGTTTATCCATGAAAAATCGTGCATAATCATAGATGAGCAAATGTAAATAATCAAGTAATGGCAAATAGCAGTCACCACTATAACATACAATAACACATGACAGCATACATGAACATACCAACATCATACTGTAGATAACATAATTGAAACTGTGCGATCAAGGCTCAATCAAACGGAGCCGATCGTATTGCATGTACTGAAAATGAAAATGTCTGTGCGATCAAGGCTCAATCAAACGGAGCCGATCGTATGTGGGCACGCCAGGTTCAACCGCATAATAAAATAGGGAACATGCTCAACGCTCATAATGTAATGGGAAGCGGCGGCCTATGAAATTGCATGTACTGAATAATAAATTGCATCCAATAATAACTACTTAACAGCAACAAACTGAATACACATGTTCATGATATGATGTATGTACAATGGTTTAGTTATAATATATATATACAAAGACACATGATACACCCTAAAACGTGATTAAAACGGGGAATTTGTAAGATTCACTCACCTTGAGTGCGTTGGATTGGAGATGGTGATATGCGCACGATTTAGATGAGCGGAACAATGGGGATTACTAACTTAAATAATAACGGAAAAATATATTAAATGGGTGGATTTTATTAAGGATTTTAATGAAATTTTTAGATATATTTTTGTGAGTTTATGGCTATTTTCTATCTTTAAAAATGTTATTTTTAAGTATTTTTAATTGATTTTTAAATTAAATTAAATAAATAAAAATATAAAAAAAATTTGTTTTTTTTTTTTTAGCGTTGATCGTTGACCGGTTCGGTCAGCGTATTAGTTTGCGCCGGGTGAGGCTCGAACCGGTGACCTCCCGTACGCGTGCACGCAGCTCTACCAACTGAGCTACGTGTCTAACCCGAAATAATCTTGTTTTTATTTATACTTATACACTTATTCAGTTAATCCGAAATTCTCTTTAATTTCAAAAACATTTTAATTCAACGGACCGGTGCAAGTGACGGGTTTCGAACGCGCGACGTAGGACTTAATGTTGCACACAGTCCACCGCTGAACTGTGTGTCTAACCCGGTTATTATCTCGGTTTTTATTATACTTAATAACTAACTGAGTTATCCCGGTTTAGTTTTTAAATAAAAAGGCGTGTTATTATACAAGGAGTGCGTATAGCAGGAATCGAACTCGGGACGTGCGTTTGTATTTTGCACACAGTCCACCTCTGGACTGTGTGTTTAACCCGTTTATAATTCCGATTTTAATTAAACTTATGTCATCTTTGAACTCGTCTTCTTCATTGATTTTACACAGACAAACTTATTCCGACTGTTATGACCGATTCATGACATATACGCTTTTCAGACATTACAAGTAATTTAAAAGTAGAGAATGGAGAGAGTTTGGGGAAAAAGATATACCGATTGATGTTGTTCACAGAATTCCGGTAGAGGTTCGTCGGTTCTGAAGGTGAACTCCGGCTGTTGAAACCAATTAACAGCTTTGTTCGATTATTTAAGAAGTTGATTCACTTAAACAAGGTTTAACAGAAGTTTGGGAGATCATACCCGTTCACGGTGTGTTTCCGGCAGTTTCAGAAGTTTTCCGGCGAAGGTAAGATTTTCGACAAACGTTGACTAGGATCGATTCTGATGGTGGAGTTGTGTTAGTGACTGATTAATCACATGATTGAAACAGAAAGAGTCGGAGGAAATACCGTGTGGATGTGAGTCCCGGTTTTCCGGCGACTTGCAGAATTTTTCCGGCGGTCTGATTCAAGCTTCTCCGGTGGACTGTAAGGTTGCGGAAATGCAATTGGGAGTCTTGCAGAGTGTTTTGAGTCGCAGGAAAGGTCTAGGATTGAAGTAATCCGAGAATTGAAAACTTTCGGTTATTAAACCGATCTATTTCCAAATTCAAGTTACACTCATGGCAGCATTGATTGGAATCGTCCGTTTATCGGTTATACTCGCTGAATCGCGAGTATTCAAATCGACTTTGGGTGATTGATAACCGGTTTCAGTTACAATGTGTAAAATCGATTGATTTACCTTAGTCCATAAAAACTATTTGTTTCCTAAAGATGACAGAAAACAAACAAGTGGCGGAGTGGTCTTGTGATTGGGTGATAAATCGCTGAAGTGTCTTGGCTGACCCGGGTTCGAGTCCCGGCAGCTTCAAAAAAATTTTATTTATTTTATTTTAACTTTTTATCAAATATAATTTTTATAGTTTAGTTTATTTATTAATTATGTATCGTTTTAACTCAAAATAATCATAAATATTTAATGTAACTTTTATAACTTGATACTTGATTACAAAACGGAGCGGGTTTTGAAAACCCGATTTTTTTACAAATGTTACAGAACGTATGAATAAATAAGAAATGTTATAATAAGACTTCTTATAAGGGATTGGTATGTCATTAAACCGTGAAACCTCAATTTAGGGGTAATCGGGACGTGAATTTCGTAGAAAGGTTATTAGACGAAAAGAGTGGGAATTTAGTATAGTAATTGGAAGGTTTTAAAAAGAGATAAAATATGTTAAGTTATTGGAAATGGTGTGTTCGGAAGGTCCGGAGTTGGCCTAGATGATCAGCAAAATCGAAATGGGTCAAAAACAAGCTGCAGATTAGCAGCAACAGCAGGTGACCATAAGCTACGGTACCTGACCGTAGCTTACGGTAGGGTATATCTATTTTGGCAGAAAGTCATGACCGTAAGCTACGGCACCCGACCGTAGCTTACGGTAGGAAGTATTTGGTTGGCAGAAAATCCTCACCGTAAGCTACGGTGAGTGGACCGTAGCTTACGGCGGGAATGTATACCAAACGTTAAACAATATTAATGTATATATATTAATGCGTCTTGGACTTCCGTATCTTTTAAGGCTTATGTAAAGGCTTCGGTAAACTTCTGGAAGATAGTATAGCCTGTAAAAAGTTCGTAAAAGTTTTAATGACGTGTCCGAATACAAGCAATGACTTTCGGGCTCGTAAGGGATGAACGTAAGTATATGTATGTTGGAGGGTTGAAAATCGTGGGAATTAATACATTAGAATGTATTATACGAATGGGAAATGGGACTTGTTTTTAAGTATGGTTATAAGTAAATTATTAGGCATAACTAAAGTTCGACGATTGAACACGGATAAGTGAATATGACTCGAATACGCATATAAAAGCATATAGTTGTAGAGTGAAAGAGTTAGATGCTGATGTTATTGTGAGATGTATGTATGGAATCTGTATGTAAGTATGTGTATGTATGAAAATGCTTATACGTGATGTAGCTCAATGAAAGTCGTTCGATGTTATGAGTTTATGTGAAGAGGCTAATTGTTTGTTATTGAGAATGAATTTAGGAATGCAGGTAAGTAAGGGTTGGGCTCTCGAAGGTTTGCGGCTCGTCATAACGAAATGGTTTGAAGAATATTATATTGGAGTTATGGATAATGTTTGATGGATATGTAGACGGTTCATGTTTATGTTTAATTAAAAATATATGTTGTCATCATTTACTAACATGTTGGTTATATTAATATGGTGACCGCAGATTAGTCAGATCATTTATGGAGACATATGGACGAAGATCGAGTCAAAGAGCAAGGGTTGTACGGGAAGAGCGATTTCGTAGCTTGCATTATGTATTACATTTGGCAAGTCAAGCAAAATGAACGTGGTAAATCTTTTTAAGAAAGTGTCCTATGTTATAGGCCAATAAAGAAAGAATTTTTAAGTCGGTACTTCCGCTGTGCCTCGTATGGTTAAAACGTAAATAGGGTGTTACAGATACGGTGGACTACGTCACTATCTATCATTCGATCCCTTTGTACAAATGATACTAAATACTTGAATTTAGTCACCTGTGGAAGCATTTGACCTTCAATGGTGATTTGAATGTCATTATAGTTGCCTACATTACCGAAATCATAATACATGTATCCGGTCTTAGAACAACTAATCCTCAAACATTTGCCCTCTATAGTTGCTTGTTAACCCTCTAACCTCACACTCAAGCTCTGTTTACTCTTCGGAACTAACACAATATCATCTGCAGAAAAGTAAGGACCGTGTCACTGTCTCCTAAAATCGACTTTGACAACTCATCTAAGACAACCACCAAAAACAAAAGGCTCAATGCAGAACTCAAATGAATTCGTCAAATACTTTATTTAAAAATTACTATACATTGAGAATTTTATTATCTTAAATGTAGATATAGTACTGCTATATTTTTTCTTTATATAAACAACTTAAAAATGTCCATATATTGTGCATAATTATATACACAATTGTGCATAATTTATATTTATATACACTACAAAAATCATAAGAGGGAATAGTGTTAGCCAGTTGCCTAACATCCCTTCATTGGTTAATTATTTTTGTATTTAACTCTCAAACCTTCAGTGTCGCCAATATACACGTTTTAGCCCCTATGTATTTAAAAATTTTCATTTTAATTGGTTAAAATTGTTGATATGTGTGTTTAGTCCATTTCTTTAACTTTGGCTGTGTACATGTTTAGTCCCTCTACGTTTATTCTTTTAAGTAATTGATTGTCACTTTTTGTGCTTCACTTTTTGTGCTTCACTTTTAAATCTTCAACTTTGCTAGTATTGGTTAAACTTTCTTTTTATTAGTTAACTTTTTTTATATGCATGTTTACTCCCTCTACTTTAACTTTGGTAATGTACATGTTTAGTCCCTCTACTTTTATTGCTTTTAGTATTTCATCTTTTAACATTTTCCCTTTGCTACCGTAATGAATCAACCCAGGAGAATAGTGACTGTTAGCTATTGGTGGGCAGCGCTATTGGACTTTAATAAAGTTACTTTATATTCCCAAACTTTATTAAATCAAAAATTATTTGACACGCGTATTTTTATCTATGTCTCGATACTTTTATCGAGATCGTGTTATGGGTAGTATGTACAAGTAATCAAAACATAGACCTGAATGTTATTAAACTGAGAAATATTCGGTTTACCGCTCCACAACGCGACAGGGTATAAACTAGTTATAAACAAAAGTGCGTTATGAATATACATATGTTGTTTAATTATTCATATATATTGTGTGGAATTGTTTAAATATATTGTGTAAAATTGTGCGTGATTATCTATATATGTCGCATAATTATAGTGCGTATTTATATTGATACAAATGCCCATCATCTAAATACACGTATAATTTTGATAACTTCATGCACTTTCATGTTAAAACTACACTCCATAACACCAGTGTGTAAACTACTTAAATAAAATATGGAAATTATTTATCTTTTTTCTCTGGAATTGTAAATTAACCATTTATTGAGTTATGAATGGGGTTCCATTGGCAAAAATAAAGTCTTTAAACATTTGGGTTTGAGAGAGAAAGTCTTAAGTTCAATTCCCATATAAGCTAAGCATTAAAAAATCACCATTTAAGAAAGACATTTATGGAGTTATATTATATGCATTAATATACGAATCTTTGAATGAAAAGATAAAAAAAATTTGAAAATCTGTTCTAACCATCGATCTGGTTTGCACTATTCTTCCAAATGCACGATGATATTGAGTAAAACTTGGTGTCACGGTAGTGGCGGATCCAAAAAATCTTTGTAGGGGTAACGTTTTATAGAAAAGGGGTAACGAAATAAAAAAATGTCAAATTTTTCAAAAATTTACACTACTGTCGGAGTGCAAAGGAGTAGCAGAGGCTACCCCTACCAATGAGGTAGGTCCGCCCCTGTGTCACGGTACAAATATTGCATCAATAGAATTTCATAATTATCACATATCGAATATTGACTAGATCTTTCATATCTGTTTATGCTACGAGCATATACCAATAAGATTTGGGTGAAAATAAATGGATGATAATTAATTGATTTTTTATTCGGTCAACACACAGGCGGTAAAAGTATTAGGTTATGATAGTTACTTATATTATTCGGTATGGGTTAGTGCCCTATGTCACATTACCCATATGGCATCCTAAACACCATCTTATGGGTGCTAGAAAAGCTCCGACCGATAACATTATACCTGTAACAAACAACAATTGTAGTATATTATAAATTGATTGCAAACTAAAGTATATTATAAATAGATTATAAACCTTGTAGTTTAGAAAAGCTCTTCTTCTGTAGATATTTTCAATTCTCATTCGGTTCCGTCAATCATCTTTATAATTATTTTGAAATTATTGTGTAAACCAGCGAAAATTCCGAAGTGTTCAGATTGCCACTACAAAATAAGAACAAATTATTAGAAATATTAGAATGTTATTTGTTAAAAAGTTTATAAAAACAGTACAAAATATATTAATGCAATAGAGTCATTTACCAAGGTATCGACCATACAACTTTAAAAAATATGATACTTTGAATCATTAGAAAGCTCAATGAAGTTGTATGGGTTATGTGTATCTTTAAGATCAATGGCATCCGAGGTTAATTTCTCAATAATATTTCACAATAATCTTTCTTAAAAATTGTGATTTAAAAAATGTCTTATTTTGCATTTTGAAACAGAGAGTATTACCAAATGTCAACTTAAGTTCATACACAAAATTACTCTAGCCATCTGTGAAACAAAAGTAATTGCCACATATTTTTTTGAATTTATAAGTATTGGAATTTAGAATTATAAAATATTTTAAAAAAGTGTAAAAAACATATAATGAATATGGATTGAAGATAATGTTTAATTAAAAATACAAAAATAAAGGAAGAACAATTTGATAATCATTTTAGAATACAATGACATGGAATGCATGAGAGAATTTTAAAAGCAATAATGTGTGCTTTAGGAATATGACGGTGGTATAGGATATTAGTCAAATCTATTAACCTTAAAATGTTTCCTACATAAGACTATAAAGTGTGAAGGGACTTTGCTTGGGGGGAATTTGCTTGACACGTGGCAGATATGGGCTCCACCAGTCCACATAAAAAAAGTGAGGTGTGGAAGCGGCGTGACCAGGCCGATGTAGGTGCCATGTGGTTTTTTTAAAGTTGACAATTATATAAAAAATATAATTTATATTAATTTAAAAAAATAACATAAAAGACAATCCTAAAAATTAAAACTCCTACTTAATAAATACTAAAAATAAAAAATAAAAAACTTAATTATTAAATCCTAAAAAAGTAAAACAAAACCTACTTACTAAATCCTAAAAAAATAAAAAAAAATTACAAAGTACGGTAAATATTAAAGTGGGGAACCTACTTGAAATTCATATTCCCATTGTGCATGTACTCGATCTTCGCGATCTCGACTCGATCGTTGTCGGTCAAGTCGTCCGCGGGGACACGGTTAAAGCATACTTAAACCGATCCAACTTCGGTTTGAGCTCCCCGCGTTTGTGTTGACACACATTTAAATTGTGACGCGTGTTGCCGACGTGTTGTTGGTATTGTTGAAACTCTCGACCCCAATACGCGGTTTGACCGCGTTGTAGAGTATGTTGTGCGTCAGCAATCGATGTGACTAGTGCTATTTCCTTCTCTTTGGTCCAATGCACCATGTTTGTTTTTTTGGTGTGGCTTTGGTTGAATAAGAATGGGAAAATATGTAATTTATGTTGGGTATTGGTTGAAGAAGAATGGAAAATATGTAATTTGGGTTGAGTATTTATAGGTTAAAAATGTAATTTTTTTAAATTTAATTTACCTTACCATAATCGTTACCCTCATTGGCTACATCGAACCAACCAATCAAAGCCAACCATGTCACACTGCCCCCCCCCCTAACCAGGCTCAATTTCCACGCTAGCGAGGCAACGCCATGGCCAACGCTAGCCCGGTGTGGTCTATCCAGCGTTAAAGGCATTCTGCTGCCCCAATCCACGCCCCACACCCTGTAGTTTAAGACCATGGGGTATGCTACCCTTTCCCCACCTCATCACCTTCTTCTTCCCCTTCCTCTTTCCACGTCAATAAGAAATGGTTTCCTCATCCATCCCCATCCCATAATATTAATAGAGAGAGAGCGAGAGAAAGAATCAAAAGAGAAGAAGAAGAAGAAGGAGAACGGGGCAGACGGGGAGAATTCCTCGAGCTCACTAATGGGAGAACGGGAGGAGTGTTGTTCCCCGTCGGGGATGAGCGCCACCTCACCATCCCGACCACCCTCCCCGACCCACACCCTGTAGTCTAACATAAAAGTTTAACTATGTAAGATACACGGTATACTAGTTAGAAAAGTGATGGATGATTTATGTAAACCAGTATGCTAACAACAACTTACTTGAGTTCCAATTAGCTAACTTTACACGTGACGCATATAGAACATGCTTCTTTTCAGTATTCAAGCGAGCAGATATGTGGATATATTTTTTCATGTCACACAACTCCATTTCTATCACATGTTCACTACAAAGTAAAATTTAAGTGATGCTATACGTAATAATTTAATAGGATGGAAATCTATTAAAAAATTATACGGAAACAATGGTTGTTTATGTTAAAGAAACGTTGACTTGCATAAAGTCCTGTAGAAATAATTTAAATAAAATTTTTCAGCTACTTTTTCGTCCCATATTATTCTTCCGACTACATTTACAAGGAAACTATACATTTTTATTAACAATTTTGGTTTTAATTTTGAATATATTATATAGACATATTGGTTAATTAGTGTGTAATCGATTGTATGGAAATAAAGAAAAGTATAATTGTGAAATTATTAAAAAAATTCGGTTGCATACTAAATTTCAAAGACACAAATGAATTATACCATAAATAAAAAAAATCATATAGGAAAAAGTTATAAACTAAAATTTTAAAAAAATTATTGTAGTTATAAATGAAAATTAAAAAAGATATTGTAAAATTTGACCACTTTTAAATTTGAAAAAATTAAATGTGTAATTACTTTCTTAAAATAATGCCTCATTATTTCAAAAAAAAAAAAAAAACAAATCTAGAGATTTATCACATATAACAGAAATGGATGCTTTTAATTATGTGGTTATTTAGAGGTAAAGCGTTTTAAATGTTTTCATAACATCAATTTGGACCTACTAAGTGTAGGAACTGATATAAACATTTGTTCTTATTTTTTTTAATTGTTAAGATTGATATGGTTGTAAAATGCAAAATGATTTAATCCTATACATGCACACAAAAACAAGGATGAAATGCAAAGTGATTGTATCCTCAAATACCATATGAGTGCCATATGAGCTTCTCTTCAACTACCTAAATTGGAGAGAATTCATCAAAAATTAACAAAACTCACCAAATACCAAAATGATCCATCAAGGAAGCCATCTGGATTTGGAGCCAAATTTCAGGGCCGTTGAGGATGGTTCGGTGTTCCCGATCGGACCGCGCATCCCAATTCTATCCCGATGACCATATTGTGTACCCAAGTGTGGCAAGTGTTATGGATCTTTAATCTTATTTTTTTAATGGTTATGATTGATCGAGTTATAAAGTCATAGATAAAAAAAAAGTTACATATGAGTGAGAGTAAAAATAGTATCTATCAGCCTTATCTTTTTTTTTTTCTCGTTCCACCATAGTTTAACTCAAATAATTTTTTCTTTAACTTAAGTTTGATATTGCAATTTTTAGTTGTATATAAAAAAGGCGACTAAAAACGTCTTTGTTTGTAGCATATGTAATTTGTATACATAATTGTGCATTATTATAACCTAAGAGTACATTAGTATATCGGTATGTTATGTAATTGTTTATGTAGATTTCTTAATTTTGTGCGTAATAATCTATGTACATTGTAATCCGTGTGTAATTATGATACGAATCTATATTGACGCAAACACCTCTCGTCTCAAGAATAAATTTTATAAGTTAAAAATGTTTTTCTAGCCAATGATATCTAGATCAAGTGGTGAAAGTCTTGTATTTCTCTTGAGAGATGCAGGTTCAACTCCCACTTGGTACAGAGTGAGCCACTGATGGATAATGATAGGAGACACATGGAAACTTGGGTTCGATCCTTGAGCTAAACAGGTTTTACCAGTAATTTCACTGTCGTAGCTACGGCCGGGCGAGTTATCAGGTTTTCCCCGGAATTGGTGGTGGACTCGGGTTACTCTCGAAATACTCTGTTTGGTCCGGTGGATGCCAGAAGAGTGCTCAGGATTAATTTTACTAGCCGTTAAAAAAATGTTTTTTTAATAACCCCATCCCCTCTCGCTATATATACACACATACATGGACATATATGAAGCCATGTTAAATGAACTAGTAAAAAATTTTAGAACTAAAAATTTAAATTTTGAAATTTGGTGAAGCCATCGATCTAGCTTGCTAGTTTAACTGGTCTAATCCGTAACGACTAATCCACTTGAAGCTAGTTTAAAAGTACTTAGACGGATGGTATCTTACCAACAAGTCTGACCCAGTTTTCAAAACATTTTATATAATGAGGATGGGTAACCAAATATTATTGTTACAAGTAAGAATAAAAAATACATTTAAACCTTCTGAAATCTACTTTAAGATTCTTTAACAAGCAACAAACGCATGATCACCCAAGTAAACTCAATCCACTCCCACGAAAGCAGACAACGCTTGTAACCTTGCCAGCCACTATTTCAGAGAAAATCCACCGTCCGAAGCCCATTGTGGTAGGACCTTTGGCTCAAACCTAGAGCAATTTTTGCTCCAAGTTAGATGCGAACCCATAACTTTCACATTGAAAGGTCATCGAGCTGTCAATGCACAGAACTTCATCAGCAGGATCCTTTACTTATGTTCTAAACGATTATCCTTGATTTTAAAACGGTGTTCTGATTATTTGTTGTTCACGCGATGTACATCTCACACTTTCCGGTGGGGAATGATGAGTTGTAGAAAAGTTTAAACAAAATTATTATTTCAAAACACTATTTGTCACATTTTTTTTATTATTGTTAGTTAAGTAATTACGAGATTTATTTTAAGTTTCAGCAGGAATAATTTATTTAAACTAGTGGGTTACACCTGCGCTCTGTGGCGGGGTGATCCAATTTTAAATGGAAACGTAAACGAAATAGTAAAAATAACGTTAATGGCAGGCATTCGTTTGATATTCGTTTGATTCATTAAGATACTGACACTTACCAAAAAAGAAACAAAAAAAATCATGACAAAAAAATACCGAGATGTGTTTACGTCGGTCGAAACAATAAAAACGAATATCAATTTCGATACTGACAATGTTCTGTCAATATTCGACCGTTCCTTTTTTACATATACAATCGATCGAAACAACAAAAACGAATATCAATTTCGATACTGACTTTGTTTGGTCAGTATTAGACCGTTCGTTTTGTTACATTTACAACAACACTAGGTTCGATTGAAACTTAAAAAGAAAAAGAAAAATCAATAAATAGAAAAGAAAAAGAAAAGATGAAAAAAATCCACAAAAGATAAAAATAAAAAAAAAACAGAAATTACTGTAGCTAAGAAGTTTATAAATTATATATATAATAATATAGGTGGCATACAATCGAATAAAAAACCGATTTAAATAGCTTGGTTAACAAACGACTTCAGATTTAAGTTTCACTTATAAAGCTCGAGCTAGCTCACGAGCATATTATTAAACAACTAATGTTTTTTAAATAAAGAATAATCAATTTAAATGATGATCCAGTATTAGATATTTTGTTAAACAAAAAAAAAGATATCTTGTTAACAAACATTACACACGTCTGCAACTCCAATTTAACCGAATCACACCAAACCAAGAAACACTGGTTGAACCAAAAGGTATCCAGAGATATCTTAGTTACATCCCAATATTTCTGCATGAAAGGTTGTCTCTCGTTCGTTCTTCTGGATGATCTCACTTCAAGCTATTATGCAAAACTAGCAACGCCGTTAGCCTCGTCACGAGAGAAAGGGGGAGGGTTTTCTCTGTGACCACACTCTGGCGTGAGAATAAGTATATGTGATTGCAAGTAGTAAGCAAGTAAGTAGTAATTAAGCTCGTATGTGAATACATGGTTTTACCTTGAGGTACAACCCTTATTTTATAGCCGAAGATAGGTGTGTTAGGAGATGGGCTGATGGGCCTTGGGCCAGGCCCAGACGACCAGAGATATTCGTTCTGTCCCTCTGCATCGATCATTAATGATACCTGGTAGGATGTGTGCTTTGTCGGATGCTGAATGGAGCAACGTGTCATGGCATTTGTCCCTGGTGTCAGACCTGTCATCAGCCGAAAGTGGAGAATGTGTGATAGTCACTGGCGTGAGTGTGGTTGGTGTATAGTCTGGCCTCTGCATTACTGTTAATGTGACGCAGTCTGACACAACATGCCGAGTAACCATTGGGTCACAGCTCTGCCATTTTGTACCCTTGTATGTAGTCAACACCTCTTTGCGCTTTTCCATTCCGCGTGGCTTTCAGTGTTATGGCCAGCGCATAGTTGCAGGGGTTAAGTCCCTTTGTTCTCAAGACTATGAGTTGCTCTCATGTTTGTCTTGTCCTTGTGCAAGGTTTTATGACTCCGCGGCTAGAGGGTTGTTTGATCCGCGCAGGGTCAAGGGGTCTGCTCTCTTAGGTCTAACTTGTCGTCCCGCCGTATGCAAGGTTTGTTGTGCGACTGATATTTCCAGGTCTAACTTGCTGTTGTGCAGAGTGCGCAAGGTTCATTGTGTGACCTGCATGTTGGTCTAACTCGCCGTTGCGCAGAGTGCGCAAGGTTCGTTGTGTGACCTGCATGTGTTGGTCTAACTCGCCGTTGCGCAGAGTGCGCAAGGTTCGTTGTGTGACCTGCATGTGTTGGTCTAACTCGCCGTTGCGCAGAGTGCGCAAGGTTCGTTGTGTGACCTATTAGTGTTAAGGTTGCAATACCGTTGCGCATTGCGCGCAAGGTTTGTTAGGCAACCTGTTGATTCCAAGAATGGCGTACCGTTGCACATTGCACGCAAGGTTACTCTTGTCGTATGTTGTTGAGGTATGGTTTCTTGCGCAGACGCAGAGTTTTGGAGACCATACCCTCCACACATAGTTCGAATTGTTGTATACAACACTAATCAAAGAACCGAATTAAATGATGATTCGGTATTAGATATTTTGTTTCACTTATAAAAATCGAACTACCTCATGAATCCAGCAATATATATCATTTGTATAATTTTTGTTTAATATTAAATTTAGTAAACTTTATATACAAAATACTAACAATAGACTTCAAATAATGACAAATGGCAATCTCTCCTTCAACTTCATATTTTTATTTTTATTTTATTTAAAAAGAATTGTTAACCTTACCCTTTTTATTATTATTATTATTATTATTAATTTTACTTTTATTTTATTTTATTTAAAAGAAACTATCATCCTTATCCTTTATTATTATCATTATTTCTTTCAATTTTAATTTAATACTATTATAAGACCTAGGCTTCGATTGTTTGAAATAATTAGTTGATAATTTCATATAACATAGATAAGCGTGTTTATCTTCTATAAACAAAGTAGTAGTTAACACATTTATGATATTTAATATTTAATCTAATCTCTCTTCACAATTTTACTTTATTTTTATTTAAAAATGCTTTTATAAACTAGCATTTCTTTATATAAGGTCGATTAAGTTACTCTTTCATACTTTATATAAATTTTTTTTACTTAGGGTCATGAAAGAAGATTGGACCGGGAAAAAACGGAGGATGCCAATTTTTATAAAACAAAATATGTAAGATAATGGGTAGATGTGTGGTTAGAATATGTGTACAAGTTGGTTATTGCTATGAATAGTGTTCATATTCATCAATTATAGATGTATGATATTATGAATAATGTATCGGTCTCTGTTAACTTAGTTCTTATGTCTTTATTATTCACATGCCATGTAAGTTGTAACACAAAAAAACATAATATTATACTTGTATAAGATTTAAAATGATATAATGTCTTTGAGATTAAATGTGGTTCTATAGAATATGAAATATTAAACATCATATTTGATAAAGAAAATAAAATGAGTTATCTAGAAAATATATCATTTGATAAATAAAATATTGTTAGTTTTCTAAAATAGAAACAAAAAACGAATGTTTATAAGATATCTCAAATTTAATTCTCAGATTATTTTATTATCATACATACAATTTTAAGCATTTATATGTTGTTATACATATTAATAATATATTTAAGTATTTATGTGCTATTATATATATTAATAATATATAATATACTAGATATTAAAGTAGTACTCTAATATATTGAATATTATTAAACTACTTTACATTATTATTAATTGTTAATATAAACAATGTCATTCCTAAATTAATAGAGTGAATGACACGTGACATTAATATATTATTAATACGATTTTTATTCATTTTTTTACTCAATCTGTATAACATACGGGGTGAATATATACACACACACACTTATATGGGAAAGAATCCACTAAAAAGTGGGTTTTGCCTAAGTAGCTTGAAAATGATTGTGATAATGACATGCGACCCTCCTTATATGTAAGAAGGAAGAACATTTTGGTACTAAAACATTTTAAACTTTATATGTAGTAGTCTAAAGATGACATGTGTCACCCCTTTTGTTTTCTAAAAAATACAATAAAAAAATCAAGTAAAACAATTTAACATAAAAAATTAAGTAAAAAAAATATATCACAAAAAATCTATTAAAAAATATAGCAAAAAATTTCAGCACAAAAAATACAATGAAAAATTCAGTAAAAAAATTAAGACAAACAAATTAAACACAAAAAATTTAGCAGAAGAAAATACTAACATAGAAATACAACACAATTTTTTGGTATTTTAGTTGTCATAATTTATATAGCAATTAAGTACTCAAATTAAAGATAAATAATTGCTCGATTTTATGGTGAATTTTTTATGAAAAAATAAAGTGGTATAAAAAAGTTATAAACGTTTAGAAAATGAGGATGGAATATATATGTGCATTGCATGTGGAGAGAGAAAATTAATAAATAATATTTTATAAAAATAAAACAAGGTTAATATTTTTTCTCATTCCTTTTTTGAACTGTGACTTTCTTTTTGAGTGACCCAATGTCACATCGTCTAAACGACAGCCCTAGCCAAGATCTTTCCAGACTACGTTGTCTTAACCGGCCTCACTGGGTTGGTCAGACTTGGTTACGGTGTTCCCCCGAAAACCGTACTGCCTTCACATGGGTTGCCTCGCTGAAGTAACAGCCGGATGAAAACTGGGGTGTGGCTCAGGATCGAACCCCCCTCGGTGGATTTGTCGCCATCATTGCTCAACCACTGAGCTATAAGCCAGGGTTATATCCACCCCAATATGACACAAGTGTGAATTGAACTTGAGTTTACATTGGAAAAAGCTAAGTATTCTACCACTAGGTCACAAGTGGGAGGATAAGCCCAGATTTTTTTCTCATCCTACTTAAGCAAAATAAACTTTTTATTTGATCTTACCCTTTTTTCTTACATGTGTGTGTATATATATATAATAATTGTATTTAAATTAACTAAAAATGTACATAATTTAAAATGAACAAGCTCGAGACCGAGCTAAACTCATGATTTATAACGGTATAGAAACTGAACTCGAACTATATAAATAGAGCTCGAAAGAAGTAGGACTAGAGCTCTAATAGGTCAAACGAGTTGAGCTCTTGCCTTGTCGAGACCGTGCTTAGCTCGGCTCATCCACATCCGATTATTTTGTATCTATTTCTCGAGACCCAACAACTATAATAAAGATTATTTTTCATCAATTTTCTCCAGACACAACAACTGTAATAATAAAGTTCCTTATGCAGTCAACTTCCCCATTACCATATCAAGATCATTGTCAAAACTGATAATCGAAACCGATCAACCAAAAAACTGATGAATTAACATTCTCCAATCACCAAAATTTCACTTTTGATACCATTAAAACTCACAACCGACCCAAACCCCTAAACACTCTTAATTCAATAACACTAAAAAAAGGAAGCGATGTTGACTTTCTTTCTCTCAACTCCTACAAATAGCCAAGCAAGAAACCACCTTTCGTATGCCTTTTCTAGTTTCAAACACAGACATAAAAACACATCTCCTCTTCCATTCAAAGACCACTAAATCACTTCTTATTTTTCTCTTTTTTTCATGTTTTAAACAATGGTGGCCATATCAAAACCTCCACTTGAACTCTTCTTTCTCAAACAAATCACAAACAACCACCACCCTCCGACAATCCCGATTATCGACCTGTCGAAATCGGACTCCAAACATCTCCTGGTTAAAGCCTGTCAAGATTTTGGATTCTTCAAAGTTGTTAATCATGGAGTTCCATTGAAATTCATTAATAATCTGGAATCAGAAGCCATGAAGTTCTTCTCCTCTCCTCTTTCTCTCAAACAAAAAGCAGGGCCACCCGACCCGTTCGGGTATGGAAACAAACAACTGGGTCAAAATGGCGATTTCGGATGGGTCGAATATCTTCTTCTTAATCTGAAAGTTGAACCTGATCGGAAGAATCCAACAATTTCCGTTTGGGAAGATAACCCAGAAGAATTCCAGTAAGAACATATTTCGATATATATATATACAGTGGAGGGTTAAAATAAAAAGAAATTTTTTGTAAAAAATAAGAAAGAAGAAATTTTAACCAATATTAATGCTTCATTTTACTTCATTTAATTTTTATATTTAATATCAGTGTAATGGTATATTGGTAAACTTAGATAAATTATTAATTGGTTGTCTGCCTTTTTAATAACTAACTACATTTAATTTGTAACTTATTTCAAAAATATATATTTTTCAAAGAAGAAAAAAATTAATTTAAAGTGTAGGATAAATTACGAGTTGTGTAAGATAATTTTCAATATGTGTAAGATAAATTTTGATGTATGTAAGCAAAAATTTTAGTGTGGAGGATTGTATGATAATTAATTAGTCAAATATAATAATAGATAGTTGCGAGAGAAAAAAACTATTTAATGTTTTACAATTATATCCTTTATTCTTTTTTTTCTCAATTTAATTTTTTTCCCAAGAACCTCTCTCTATATATATTGAGGCTTTTGAAAGGGTGGCTCCAGAGAGAGTGAAATAAAGTGATGACTGAGCCTGAAATTCTAAAATCATATACCCTTTTTAGACTAGCAAATAAAAATATTTTTAGAAGCCACAAGTTTTCATTGCATGATATACGATGCTTTTCAAGAATGATTTGTGAAAAATGTAAATTTTGGAATTCACAATAATTTTTTTAGAATTCACAAGTTTTCGGTGCATGCTATACGATGCTTTTCAAGAATCATTTGTGAAAAATGTAAATTTTGAAGCTTAGAAGAGATATATGAAATTGTTCCAGAAAAAATATATGTAAGTAATTCAGGCTAGAAGATTGTTAGTGGTGGAGTTTGTGGTCTATAATTATCCACACGTAAAGATACAATATAAGACTTGAAGCAAAATTATTATTGTAATTATCTATTTGCGAAAGTTCCCTCACTTTTTTTATATGTTTTGTTTATCCGAAAAGCTTAAGCCGGCCCTGGTTCTTTCTGTGTTGTGAAACCTAAACGTGTGTAACGTGTTAGTGCAGATGTGCTGTGAATGACTATGTGACAGCAGTGAAGAAGATGACATGTGAGATTCTAGAACTTTTAGCAGATGAACTGAAATTGCAGTCAAGAGATGCATTAAGTAAAATGTTGTTAGACGAACAGAGCGATTCTGTTTTCAGGGTGAACTACTATCCGCCATGCCCGGAGCTTCAAGAACACGAAACGAAAGGGAAGAAACTAATTGGATTCGGGGAACACACAGACCCGCAAATCATATCCGTTTTGAGATCCAATAACACTTCTGGTCTTGAAATTTTACTGAAAGATGGGAGTTGGATGCCAGTACCTCCTGATTCGAACTCGTTCTTTATCAATGTGGGTGATTCCTTACAGGTACACACGCGTTTTTAAAACGTAAAAGTCATTAAAGCAACGTGTACATCATAATCTTGGTGTCGACTTGAAGAAATCTTTATGATGATTGCCAATCAATCTAGCTTGGCATATGATTTTTAGGTCATGATCAATCGTAGTCCAAGTACAACACGCCACTTTTTAGCTTCTAAAACGTCTCATTCAAATCTTTAATTTCTTTCACAATTTATACAAGTGATTTTCTAACCATTAAAAATATCTTACGTCTAAATTTGAAACTTGACATCTGTAAGAAGCTACTTGATATCGATTCGTTAAAAGTTTGAATCGATTATAAGCACAATTCAAATTCAAATTAAAACTTGCTACTAAACGGGTTTGAACCTATCTTTATAAATCGTGCTTTAGTAAAATACATGAGCCAATTATTTATATAAATATAATGTTATGTATATGATATAACAAATAAATAATTACATATCATATAGTCTTATACCTATGTTTCAATTCTGTAAAATATCTTACAAAATATATGGTCTCTAGATTTTAGAGTGGCTTGTAAGCTATTTGATATTTACTCCTTAAAATTTTGAATTGAGACTTAGCTTGAGTCTAAATTAAAGTTTAAAGCTTATTATTAATCCGAACTTAAGTTTATATGTTGAGCTTTAGCAAGTTCGGAGTCAATTATTTACAAAATATTATATTTTATATTTAATATGACAAATATATAATTGCATGATGAATAATTGAATTGAGTGTGTGTGTATATATATATATATATATATATAGAGGGATGCTAAGAAAAGTGCATCATATTTAAGAAACTTGAGAACTATTCTAGATATCACATTTCTCTAAGATTTTCGTAATATACACATATGTACAGTTTAAATTGACTATATACATATACGTGTATTGTCAAATCTTAAATTATACACGTATATATATATAATATATATATATATATATAGAGAGAGAGAGAGAGTCAATTTTAAATTATACATATGTGTATATTACAAAAAACTTAGGAAAATTTATGGTCTAGAATCCTTGTTAAGTTTCTCAATTAGTCTAATGCTTCTCATACGATCCTAACATATATATATATATATGTGTATGTGTGTATTATTTGTTTAATATGTATATAAATAACATAAGAGTTAAACAAAGTTCGAGTTTTAAAAGTTATACATAGGTCAAGTTCGAGCTCTAAATATAAAGGTTGAAACAAGTCAAGCTAAAACTCGAATTCTCTTATATTAAATGACTCAAATTTAAGCATAAATGAGCATGAGCGTAGGTACGATTTAACTGGTTTAAACCCATAACCAAATTTAGCCATGCACGTTTTTATAGACCATTATAATGGTCCAGTATGTCGTCCCTACATGTACCTATAGGCTATAGCCTAGAGATTTGGTACAATCACATATCGTTTAGACACAAGTTTTCTTTAACAAGCATTTTTTTTACATTTCAATTAATATAATATAATCTTGCACTTAGCAACTTTTTTTATATAAAGAAGAAACATCATACAACTAAGCCTTTATGTCATGATTAATTTATTTATTCATATGTTGATCAAAAGTTTTTATTCTACCATATCCCCTTTATTAAATTCTCATATATTTTATTTATTTAGATCATTTTATTATTTGGTGTATAACATTGTGTGAAAACGATGTAACGAAACCAGGTAATGACTAATGGAAGATTCAAGAGTGTGAAGCATAGAGTCGTGGCAAATAGCTTGAAAAGCAGGTTGTCAATGATTTATTTTGGAGGACCACCATTGAATGAGAAGATAACACCATTGCCTTCACTTATGGAAAGTGATGAGGCCAGCTTGTACAAAGAGTTTACTTGGTTTGAATATAAAAAATCTGCATTTAATTCAAGATTATCAGATAATCGACTCGGGTTTTTTGAAAATAACCATGTTGTCTCCAATTGAAAGGACCAGTTTGAAGTTATCATTCAGATATCACATAATAACATTTTACCTGTACTCGTATAAGGCACACATGGAAATACGTTAATAATAGCTCACTAATATCTAAAAGGGTGTTAGAGAGCAAAGGATTATGATTTTTCTTGTTTTGAACATCGATGGAATGAGGAAAATTAAGAAAATAAGAGTTGGTAAGATTTTTTAATCTCCCACTTGCTATTTTGTAGAATTTCCCTCCATACTTGATGAGCTAATGTAACAACCCTTTCATTTTTCAATAAATTTTTTATATTATCATATTTTTATGTTTTATATTTTGTGAATATAAATATAAATATATTTAATAAATAAATATAAACTTTGGAAGAAATACAATACAAGGTGTTGATTGTGTGTTTAAAGTTGAAGGGCCCTCAATATTGGTTACCTTGGCAATATAGTTTTAATCCTAAACATGGTACTTCTCATGAAATCTTGTTTTGCATACCTAATGTTTGTCCAATTATTCCATACCTTCAAATCAATTATAGGCCAAATCTGTGATCGTGTTTACGAGTTCATGTTACAAAGTTAGCTTTGTCGGTATAATGGTTCATGTTACAAAGTTGGTTTATGACTTTATATGTTATCCGTCATACCTCATGTAGGTGCTCACCCACATGCGACATAGGGGAAGTTGAATGGAACATGCTTATTTGCAACAAAATCATGGGTGATGCTTGTTTCCAACAATTTTTTTTTATTTTAGGACATGAAGGACGTTATAAATAAGTCTATAATCACCAACTTTTGGACAAATATAAGTATTGCTAATATAACAAATCATTGCTTATCAACCCCAAGTAATTAATTTCTACAAAACTTACCACACAAATATATGATATTTCACTAGAATGTTGATCTATATATTCAAAATATGTAATGTTTTACGGTTGAACAAACTTGTTGCATATTTCAAGTATACATAACTTAGAGTACGTCTATGCTATATGGCTACAACTTGATACAATATCGATGATTTAACGTTTCATAATGGCACATGAGTAGATCATTCATTTTCTTTCTTTAGAACAACATTAACACTAATCATGTGTAGCATCTCTTAATCTATTTCCAAATGGATGCTTATCAACACCAATCATGTGTAACATCCCTTAGTCTCTTTCCAAATGGAAGCTTATCATAATGGATTAAGATTTTAAACAAGCATTATTGGTCATGGGGCCAACAAATATAATAACAAGAAATTCATTACATCATGTACATAAATATCTTAGTTTCAACATAACCAAACGAACATCAATTTTAGTAGTGTATATGTATGGCCAAATATTATTGGATTGAAACGCCTTGCATGTATTGGAATTGGTGATTGATTTAATTTAATGACACATTCAAGGGATTGATCACAAATAAACCTAATCATATATATATATATATATATATATAGATAGATAGATAGGGTAGGGTTTTAGAATGAACACTAGGTTGAGAGTGAACTGCGTGAACTAATCTGAGCCATTGGATTATATCATCTAGAAATTTTTAAACAATGACAAGATTGTAATTATAATGTTGTAACTTCCCTTTAAATTAATTGACAGAAGGGTATTTGCATCTTTGTAAATTGCATTTAGTAAACAATATAATCAAAATTTCTAAAATCTTGCTAGTTTTCGTATATACAAGATACACAGCTGTTAGTGTATACACATGTGTACAGTCTCGATAGTATTAATTTATACAAGATACGCAGATGTTAGTTTATACACATGTGTACAGTCTCGCTAGCTATCAATTTATACAAGATACACAACTGTTAGTTTATACACATATGTACTTGAATAATACACATGTGTATAAATCTGGTTTATACCGATCTGTGAGAACAAGATGTAATTATACACAAGTGTATAAGTCTTGTATATACTCACCTGTATACTCATATATAAAAAAACATAATTTAATTAGGTTTAATATTTAATTTTAAAAAGAACATAAGAGTTTATTTAAAAATACACATTAGCCATTTAATCTCTTATAATTAAAATAATAGACAAATAATTAAAAAAGAGAGAGAGAGAGAGAGTTAAGAGATGAGAAAATTAAAGATTTTAATTAAAAGCACTTGACTAATATCAATCTTATCATTTTAGTCTAAAAAATGATCAAAGACTAAGATTAGTTCACTCTCAAGAAGTTATTCACAAATGATCCTAATCATATATATATATATATATATATATATATATATATATATATATATATATAATCATATATATATATATAAATGTTACAACTTTATAATTGTCTGTTTGACTAATGAAGATGTACGTAGAATAAGCAACATGATCTTTCATTTCTAAGAGCATTTGAGCAAACGGGAAAAACATCTTCCAAATTAGAAGAGCATTAAATATGTTTTTATTCATTGGCACACCAACCTTACAAGTTATTTTCAAATTCATACATAAATAGTTTGGTAAAAAGATTCTTCCCCTAATGTTTTATATTAGTTTTCTGATTTGGAAGGGGTGTTTGAATGGTACTGTGTATTAAATGCAACATGTCAATTTGAAAAATAAAAATGTCTACCTTGATAAGAAGAAGAGTGGTCCTACAACGATTAGAGTGAAGTTATAGATTCACGAGTGGATGTATGATTTTTACAGGCGTGTGTAGTTGTTGGCAACATAAGGATTGTTTTGTAATCGCCATAAAGGAGAGTCGTACTATATGAGGTGGCTAGAGAAGCCGAGGACAAAAGAAAGGACATGGTCCATAACAATGCGAGTGCCAATTGGTGTTTAGGAGCTGTTAGTATGGTATTTTTAGAATTTTGGGGAGAACGATTAGTTTTAATTTTATTAAAAAGTTTAAGAACCATATGTATACTTTGAAAAGGGTATTTTCGTTAGTTTATAAGATTTAATAAATCGCTTTAACGGATATCAGTTGTACTTGTACTGACTATAAATATAAATTTGACAAATACATAAATAAATAAAAATATAATTTCCTATATGATTAAACATTTTACACCATATGGTCCTACAAACAAAGCCCCCTTTTGTTCAAAATTTATTGTTCCAAACCCAAATTCATCAACCTAGCCACCAATAGGCCCAACTACACTTTGTGTTCGAACAAGTCAAGCAGTGAACAATTGATCATCTTTGAGCGAGTTACATAACCAATCACTTGATTTTTTTGCCATTTCTACCACCTTTAATATCAAGCATTATATTGATGGTCCTCTGGTGAAAGTTTACTTCATTTTTGCCCCATCCACAACACAGGCGAATGTACCCTATGCACACCAGGCTCAAGCGACACCTAAGTTTTTTATGTGTAATAACTAAAGTTTATTGACGCTATAGGAATACAATGATACATTCATTGTTTTTTCACGTCCATCCACAGGTATATTTAGTTCGAACCTCACACCCGGTGACTTTGTTAATCTTTTAGTTCTTTTCTTTCTCTCTTCAGGGCTTTTGTTTGGCTGGGCTGAATTTTTTACACTTTAATTTAACCCTAAATTTCCCTATTTCCGCCTAAACTTCAAGCAAACTTTTGATTTCTTTTTCCAACACGTTCTCATCTTCCCTTACTAATTTTCTAGGTAGCCTCCACAAACTTCAAAACTGTTGCGGGTGATGTCCCCCAGTGGTGGATCTAATTTTTTTTTTCCTATGGATACACTTTTTTCAGTTGTCAGGTTTCTCACAATCAAACGTTAGAGCTAGACCTGGCAAACGAGTCGGGTCGGGTCATGGGTCAAAACATGTTCGAGTCAGAACGGATCAATTATAAAAAAGGGTTGTTTTGGTTCGGGTCAGTTTTTTTATGACAACTAATATGCGTTAATTATTCATATACTAATGGCCATCTTTAAATGCCTATCACTCAACAACAGAAAATATTATTTGAAAATTTATTAAAATGGTAACACAAGCTGATATCCTCTAAATCCACATCTTTCAAAGTTGATATAAACTTGCAAAGAGGCCAAGAGTCGCTCACTAGCCAAAAAACATGATTGAATCTTGCAACAGCTAACCTACAGATCAGGCAGCACATGCAAATTAAAATCATTCAATATTGCCAAGTGCCAATCAACAGAGCTAGTCATGTAGTTGTTCATCACCTGACTGAACCTCAAATAGAAAACAAAAAAGAATGAACTTTTGGTCATGGTTAAGATAGCGATCAACCTAACGCACAACAGATGAGCATCAAATAGATGAACAATGATAGCCCACTCAAGCAAGCATTTTTTTTAAGTATAGAAAGAAAAAGTAAAACATTGCCTGACCCATGACTGCAACCACCAACACACAGAATATAACCAGAACAAATCAAGAAGTACCAACAGAAGTGATGATGATGCTCAAACCGAAAACCACTTCTTCCTTGAAAACCTACAGTGGAACACCTAACCCAACCACACCACTGCAACAACAAGAACACTCCGAGAAAAAACTAGACCTTAAAGCAAGTGGCCACTAAATCATGAAGAGATCTAACTTGACAAACCACCATAAACTTATAGAAGCACGCATGAGATCAAACTAAAAAACCAGATACAAGGTCAACCTCTCACCAATGAGAAAGGTCATTATGGACCAAGCCATGTACCAGACAATAATTTCATCTCTGCACATGTCCCAGAAAACATAATCTGATTTTGATTGTTCCGTTTGGTTCTACAAACAAGAAATGAACATCAAGTACAACCCACGCCGTAAGAGTGTAAACAAGACACAGCAAAATTGTAAAAAACTGGCAGTGGTGTTCATACAAAAACATACGTAAATAGCACAACAACCTAATAGAGTTATAAAACAAACATACTCATATACACACCTTCGTTTTTTGGTAGCCAAGATGCGATAATAAGCTTCTGTGGTGAATTCCAAGTCATCAGGTTCCTCTGTCAAATAAATAAACCACACTTAATCACATAGAACAATGCAGACACTTGTTTATCCTAGTTACAAGAGAAGTTATTTCATACCACTATCAGGGGCATTATTCCATGTTTAAGAAATTGTCGCTGGTGTTGCCTCGAATACAATAAGCAAAAACATCAGTGCAAAACATCGAATAAAGGAGACTAAAGCCAACATATAGAAGCAAAAAGCTTTTAGCTTTGTTCAACTTCTAAAATCTTATCTCCAGTTACTTGTATATTCAAATGTTACTAACTGAACATTTACAACATACCAAGTTACCAACAACGAATGAGAACACAAGTAATAAATCCGTATATATTATAATTTATAATTATCCCTCGATAAGATCATCGTCCACTGATTCGAACAATCTCTTTAAACAAGAAACATGGTTATTAAAAAATAAGCATCCAATTCGAACCCTCCCTTTTTTGTCTTCTAGATTCCTTTTCTCTTCTTTTATTTCCTTGAAATGAAATTATATCTTCATATTTCCCTTCCTTTTTTTTCTTCTAAATTCCATTCTCTTCTTTTCTTTCCTTTGTATAAACTCAAGAACACAATATAAAAAAAAATAAAAAAGAACGATTAAATCTAATAAAAACACAGTCTTTATTCTCATTCTATTATAGCTACAAAGTCGAATTTACCAAATCATTGCTTTCTAACAATTAGACAATTTATGTATTGCTTAATATTAAGTTGAGTAGAGTGTAATTATGTTTCTTATATGTACTCCTTTTAATTTTATGGGGGATCGATCATTGAGATCATGTGACACGTGACATTCCTTATAAGTATGAAGAAGGGCTTTTGATCTTAAAACACAAACTTTAACCCATTAACCCGTTTAACTATTTAGATTTTTTTACATTTTTGTTTTTTCCATTTCTATGTTTCATGTTAGTTATTATAATGTTAGTTTGACACATTATGTTGTTTATTTGCCACACTTATACTCATCATTAAACATGTTATCAATGACCCGCTTAAAACTCAACAACTCGCATATAAATCGTCAACTTCTATGATTCATTTAAAAGTAGGGGTTAAAAGGGTCGGGTTCGGGTTGACCCGGATTTATATGGGTCAGGTTAGGGTTGAAATCTTTGACCCGAATAATAATATGGGTCGGGTACAGGTTGAACATTTCAACCCACCAACCCGTCAACCCGCAACCCGTCAACCCATCAACCCGACACGATTGAAACCCTAATTTACACCTTATTAGAAGACACTAACAACCTACAATCCTGATTACCAAAAAAAAAAGAAGAAGAAACAAGCCTAAAATCGAGTATTTACACCTTATTAGGGGACGGGGCGCCCCGTTATCAACCATCCACCACGCGTGGATGTGCGTGATACACCACCGCCACCTAATTTGATAACGCCTGAACTTCACGATGCGTGGCCACTATCGCGTGTGAAGATTTGTTAGGTTGTGAGAGAAATTGTTGGGTGTGATGTGTGATGGACATTTCCACTAAAATCCATCACCAGAGGAACACTCCATTTCCTTCAA
The DNA here is from genome assembly GCA_947069175.1 of Scalesia atractyloides. Taxonomy (NCBI): domain Eukaryota; kingdom Viridiplantae; phylum Streptophyta; class Magnoliopsida; order Asterales; family Asteraceae; genus Scalesia; species Scalesia atractyloides. The sequence goes on from CAMTDV010001632.1 coordinate 25,087,195, forward strand.
AGACACTAAGAGGCAACGTGTAACAAATTGGGCCTACACAATAAAGTTCGGCCCATTAACTGCTACAAGGTATAAACCCTAATTTTTTCAACACAAACAAATTTTCTGTAACAACCTCCATTAATCCGTCATCGTCTCCACATCTCTCAACAGCAGGTATGAAGCTCCTTATCTTCCTATCTTTATCATTTAATCGTCATGATTACACACACACACATGTTCAGTTTATACATATTATTGCATTAATTACTTCAGTACTCTTTGAAAGTATTTGAAACCCTGAATTACTTATTCTCCAGCACATAAGCAACGAACAAGATTAACGGAGTCTGTCAATGGAGAATCCTCCAGCAAAGGAAGTTGAATCACTCTCTTTGAAAGCAGAAGATGAATCTGTATCTTCAAATTCATCCAATGCACAGTAAGTTGTTTCTAATTTTAGTACAATTGGTGGTTTGTTTGTATCTGGTATTAATTGTGTTTCTGTTTTTGGAGTTGGTTGAGAATAGATAAAGCTAGTTTTACTTGTATATTGTGTAGGATTTAGTTATGGGATTGGAAGCAATTAAGTCTGAATGTATCATGCCTGTGTTGAAAGGTTTTGTATATATAGCGACTGATATGTGTGAATAGAGTAAAACATATTGTTGTTTGTATTTCTCAGCTGTCTTTGTTTTAAAATGCCCGCATCAGGAGCGCATAATGCGCCTACCACATGAATTCTATGCAGTTATTACCGGTGATATATCGGTTATATCGGTCCTCTTTTAAAATATCGGTGTCAAATATCGGTACCGATATTATCGGCGATATTGACTGATATTGATCGATATAACCGATATATCACCGATATTTGACCGATATATCACTGAATTATTAGTGTTAAATTGCTACAAATATAAATTCTGCATTATATTAAAATTACCGATATGTCACCGAGATAACCTATAACTCAAATATCGGTCCTTGACCGATATCCGATATTTTACTGCATTCACTGCATAGCACAGGATGCGACTGATTTATGCAGTTAGCTTCTTAACCAGTATATGTACTAATTAGACCGTTACTTTTAATGGTTCTGAGTTTTTCGAATATGATTGAACAAATCTGACCACCGGTTGAACAGATTTGACCATCGATTGAGCAATGGGTTTGAGTATTTGAACAAATTAGACCATGGATTGAACAAATGAGACTCTTATATTTTAGCGTCTATAAGGTTAACAAGCTAATTAAATGTTATCTTTGGGCAATTTTTTAGTATTATTTTTTTGATAACGAATGCCTCACATAAGTGATAAACCCTTCTTGCGTCGGCTTTTGGGATCAAGACACATAAGAGTGCCACATGCTTTTGATAACCAAATCAGTTGTCAATTTCACTCTTTATTACCATAGTTGTTAATGGCGAATAGCGACAAATAGCGAAAAGGTACCTATATGCTACATAGAGAATATTGATACACTAGAAAAAAATTCATATGTATATTATATCAAAATACTGTGGTATATACGCTATTTTACATGTATATTTAACAAAAATCTATAATTCATCTATATTATAGTTATCGTTATAGTTATATTTAATTGCTATTTATATTATAAAAACAAAAAAAGGTAAGGTCGCTGTCTTTTGCTACAGACCATACAGCGAGCATGGACCTATACGCCACGCTATTCGCTATAGCGACTATAACGATTGCTATTGACAACTATGTTTATTACTCATACGTGAATTGGTGTTGTGTGTTAAGAATGAGCGTGGAGGAAAGGTTCAGGATTGTGAGGAGTATCGGTGAAGAATGTATTCAGGAAGAGGAGCTTTTGAATCTTCTTACCAAGAAGCCCCAACCCATTTGCTATGATGGGTTCGAACCTTCTGGCAGAATGCATATTGCACAGGTATGTTTAGTTGATCATTTTGTTATTGTTGAACATATTTCTGTTATTAACAATAAGATAAGTGAGATTTGTGCTCAATATGCTTTTTATGCTGAACAGGGTATTATGAAAACGATAAATGTCAATAAACTGACATCTGCTGGTTGCAAAGTCAAAATCTGGATAGCCGACTGGTTTGCACAGCTGAACAACAAAATGGGCGGAGACTTAAACAAAATCCAAGTTGTCGGGCGCTACCTCATTGAGATATGGAAAGCAACCGGGATGAATCTAGAGAACGTAGAGTTTATATGGTCTTCTGAGGAAATTAACTCTCGGGCACATGAATACTGGCCTATTGTGATGGACATTGCTAGAAGAAACAAGCTTCCTAGGATAACAAGGTAAACAGTTACAATCCTACTTACATTTGTGTAATATTAATGTTAACAAAAAGTGTTTATATCATGAGTCATGACATCATTAATGATTGTAGGTGTTGTCAAATTATGGGCCGCAATGAACAGGACGAGTTGACAGCTGCCCAGATTTTCTACCCATGTATGCAATGCGCAGATATATTTTTTCTCAAGGTCTCTTGTTTCTTTCTTTCTTTCTTTTTATTTTTAGTAAAATGCCATTTTCGTCCCTGAGGTTTGGTCAGTTTTGCGACTTTTGTCCAAAGGTTTGTTTTTCCGCATCTGGATCCAATAGGTTTGAAATCTTGCCATTTTCATCCGCCTCGTTAACGCCATTCATTTCTTTCCGTTAAGTCAGTGGTATTTCCATCTTTTTCGTCAATTTAAATGGCAATTCGATCTAACAAATTTGGTCAGGGGTATTTTAAATGGCTGTATATAAAGTGATAAAGACCGAATTGCCCTTTAGGTTAACAAAAAGATGAAAATACCCCTGAGTAGAGTTATCGAGCCGGATGGAAATGGCAAGATTTCAAATGTTTTGGATCCAGATGCGGAAAAACAAACCTTTGGACGGAAGTCGTAAAACTGGCCAAACCTCAGGGATGAAAATGGCATTATACTCTTTTATTTATTTTTGTCAAGTGCGAATTGTTTGTTTGTTGAAACAGGCTGACATATGTCAGTTGGGCATGGATCAAAGGAAAGTGAATGTACTTGCTAGAGAGTACTGTGATGATATCAAGAGGAAAAACAAGCCTATCATATTGTCACATCGTAAGTGCCGGAACTTTATCTTTCCCGCATATATATGATATCTTTCATCGTCATTATTATTATTATTAATTTTTGTTTGCTGTGTGCAGACATGCTTCCGGGATTGTTGCAGGGGCAAGAGAAAATGGCGAAATCTGAGCCTAATTCCGCCATCTTTATGGAAGATGAGGAGGCTGATGTTAATTTGAAGATAAAAAAATCATATTGTCCACCGAATATTGTTGATGGGAACCCGTGCCTCGAGTACTTAAAATACATTGTATTTCCATGGTTTAATGAGTTTGAGGTCGAAAGAAAAGCCGAAAACGGTGGAGAAAAGTAAGTTTGACATCTTAATATCGTTGTTTCTAATTCTTAATTGAAATTCATATTCGCACTTATTTACTTTGTATACGTTAATATAATCAGGACTTTTACAACTTTTGAAGAACTAGTTTCTGACTATGAAAAAGGGGACCTGCATCCTGCTGATCTGAAACCTGCTCTATCGAAGGCCTTAAACAGGATTTTGCAGGTTTGCTAGTGTTTTGTGTGTTATTATTTCATATACAATAACTTTAAATATCGTATTAGTAAATCATATGAAATGCAGCCTGTTCGTGATCATTTTAAGAATGATGAGAATGCTAAGGCTTTACTCAAGAGGGTGAAGGTTTGTACATTCTTATATTAATATTTCATAATCTTAGCTTGATGATGAATGACAAACTTTTGTCTTACCTTATATTTTTTGTAGGGGTTTAAAGTCACAAAATGATCAAACCGATTTTGCTCACAATGTTGACATTTTTTGGTAGATTGATACTTGGTTTATGTTTTACTTATATCGCATACATGCTATCGTGCACATTATTATTTGTATACAACCTTTGGGGAAGGTGTCTAGCATCCCGGATGGTATTTCTTTGACTTTTATTGCACATATTTTATATGATTATGGTGTATCTGAACTGTATTATTTTCCGAGTTTTGTGACGATGTTGATTTTTACTTCTTTTCCTGCTTTGATCATTTTTCGATCAACCAAATGCCCACGAGTAGATCAGATTTTTTTTATTATCAATAAGCGTTCTTGTTTGGTCACTGATTTAACAAAATCCAACATATTAATCATGTCATATCTGTTACAAGCCCCCTTAAGCTTATAAAAGAAGTACCTGGCTTGAGCAAAACTTGGTATGGTTATACTATCAGCCCGGGTCATATCTTTTGGTCTTTGGTTTAGTTTTTTTATGTTTCTTGGACTGGTTCAGTCTAGAACTGGATTACACCAAGCCACCCGACTTTTTAGTTCTATGTAATAAGAAGGAACATTATAGTTCAGGTATCAGGACAAATTATTATGAATGGACATGATAAGCAAGTTGCATGTGGTTACAGAGTTCTTCGAAGTCGAATAATATCACTTAGTATGCAAGGGTTTTGCATATAATCAAACTTGGTAAAACGGGTGGGTCGGGTTAAGTAAGAGGTCATACATGGTTTGGGTCAGAACATGTTGGCTAAAAGTGTTCAGTTAGGTCTGGGTTTGAGTGATCCTGACCAAATTAGCTTTAGATCAAAACACGTTGATTTAGGAAAAACTAACAGATTACTAAATTATAAAAAAGAAATGCAAAGATTATATCCTCAATCACCATCACCACATTAACATCATCAGGAAATGGATCATGGAATTAATCTACACACAAATGCAAATGGTAAATCAAGTGCTGCACGGACTATTTGTAGCAGATATTATTGTTGTTATTGGTTATGTTTGTTGTGTATTGCTATTGTTATTGTACCGTGAACAACAGTGGCGGGCTCTGGATTTTTTTTATGGGGTGCGGAAATTTTAGAGATCGTTTGTCTTGGCTGTACGGTATTTTCTTCCGTCCAATTCAGGTAAGGTCATATAAAAATGATAATCGAACTAAAGTTATATCAACAACAAAAGTATATCATATGTCATTATAAATGTATAATGAAAATATAATATATCTAAATTTATTCTCTATATTTTTTTAAAATCTAGTCATAACCAATGTTTTACACATTAAATTGATTGTCCGCTTTATTTTAGTTGAACGTTTCTTTGGGTTTTTTTTAAGTTGATGTTTAAATGATATATGATAAGTAATATTTTATTTTCCTATTTGAATACTTTAGAAAAAAAAATGCATAGATTTGCTATATATTGAATATATTCAATTATTCACTAAGATAGTTCATTAAAATAGAATAAAAAATAACAAATTATTCAGTGTTATGAATACAGAGTGACTTTCCAGATCCTTAACTTCTCTTTTGTATTTACTCTTATATTAATGTACGGGCCTATAAATAGAGGCTTTGTATTTCATACTTACATATGAATAAGATGTATGTTTATCATTCTATCGTTATCTCTATATGTTAATAAGCTAGTTGTTACACAACACGTTATCAGCACGACTTGCTTTTAGAATGGATGATATTAATTTTAATTGTTGCAAATATTAGTGTACCATGACGCCGGTGGTTGTTGTATCACGTATGGGGACCTCCACCAAGAACACAACCTTTCGATGGCTATCTACTCAAAATATCAGGTATCCATAATGGCTTTATATACTCTGTTACTACTCAACTATTAACCAGCCATATAGATTAATTACTGAAATCAACAAATATATATTATATGATAAAATTAAATTAATGGGTTGCGAATAAACTTGTATGATGGTATCTAAAAGTCTTAGTTAATAGATATGATGTTTCTTCTTTTGTGGTAGTCACAAAAGAAACACAAGGACACAAATATTCTTGAAAACGATTCAATCTATTCGTTGTAACAAATTCAATAATTAATATAAAATTCATGGACAATGATTTGCATTGAAATTTATGTTAATGTTTTATATCTTTTTTATTCACGACGTTTTGTTTTCTAATTAAAAGCAAATTAATTAATTATTTCATCTAATAAATACCACACTGAAATATTTTGGTGGACTTTGTTCATATAATATTTGTTTCTTATCTATTTGAAGTATTATAATAATTTCCTTTATCGTATCAGTTATTTTTAAATTCAAATTCCTTAAGTAATTATAGTATGTAATACAGATAATATGTCGCTAGATAAATAGTAAAAAATCTCAGTGTATTTATTTTCTAATGTAGTGCTTAATAATCTGGTATTATCTAAAAGAGTTATGTTTTTAAACATCTAGATAATTGGTTAACTTGTTCCTTAGCTATTCTTATGTATTTTATCTTATTCTTTGAAAAACAATTTTAGTTTGTTTATACTTTTCTTACTAAAAAGGATAAATAAAAGTAAAAATAACTAAGAATTTGCTTATACTTTCAACTCTAATGTTCATATAATGATGTTGAAATCTCATAATACTCTAAAGTGTAGAAACATTTTGAATCTCTCATAATATTTTATTATTGCCTTTTCTTTTGGTTTAAATGTGCAAACACGCTTGAATACACCTAGACATACCTACTGTATTTAGAGATTGCAAAATTTAGGTTGTTGCGCAATGTTATTTTAGAAAAATAGAATGATCTGCAAGTAAGTTGTATTGTCATAAATCCATGTCTTTAGTTTTGTGTTTACGATGAGATTTGATTTGTAATAACATGTTTTACATAAAAGTTTTAGCTAAGATTATAGTTTGACTTTTATATGCATGCATATATAAGTGTATTTTTGTGATTCTAAGATGTATGATTTGATGAAGTCTTACATCGTTTTCAGTTTTGTCTTTATGGAACTACAATATTTTGAAAGTCACATACTTGATGTTGGTAAAATAGAAAAATTCTTAGATAAGTTGATTAAAATACTTGAAAGATTATGAACACTGAGTATTATTGATTTATGGATACAAATTCTATAATCATTATCTTTTATACATGTTAATCTTCTACCTTTAATTAAGATTTTAACATGTTAATTGGGTTTTATTTGGTTATTATACTGTTGAAAATTTTTTTTGAACATTTTGTGTATAAAGGATAAAACTATAAAATAACTTACAACTTATGCATGGAAATTAAGATGAAAGATCATACATATTTCATGGCATGCTTTGTATAATTTGGAAAACTTGAAAGACATAATATTATATGCTATTAGTGAATACTCTAAATCATCGAGATATTTGTATAAATTCAAGTTAGAGTGATAAAATTGTGTATATGAGATATACTTATGATCGGTTATATCGTGATGAGTTACTAGGTAAATAAAACTTCATAGAAGTGATAGAAGTGATGAACGCATGTTATTTCAAAATGTTTGTATTATAAGTCATTTTACATAATGACATGACATAAAGTTATGCATTATATAATCTAATCTTGTGTATACATTGTGTTCCATATCTTCTAAGTTTAAAAAGAACATCTGAATGACCAAAGTTATGGTGATTCGATCACAAGTTATAAACATGATTAATTTGTGATCAAGGTTCAGTTTTAAAATATGACACCTAAAGTGTCTATAAAAGCTTGTAAGATTTTGAACCGATTTATCTTAATGATTTGATCATGTAACTTCTTCTCAATTGATATTATGTGATGAGAAGGTTATTTATACATTGTTATATGAAACATATTTTTATTATCAAAACTCAAATATGCTATTGAAGTAGCAAGATTATTAAAGAAAATAATATAAGGTTTTCATGAAAGTTGTGTGGTTATAATACTTTCCCTAGAGTGAATGTGAAGCCCTGTAGTTCTAATCCATTCACTAAAGTAAAGGCGATGATGATCAGTGTAAAGGTCACAATCATGATTAGGGAAATTGTAATGATGCCACCAAGAAAGTTATGTGTTAATGATACTTTCCTTGAAATGAATGTGATGATATACTTATCGACCGGTTTAAAGTTTGTGATCATTGTAATTGAGAAACTGTTATGCTCATGTTAATAATGAGATTGACCACCACAAATGACAAATAAGAGTAACATGATAGTTTGATCTTTGATGTTATAACATATTCTCTCATATCTAATGTTTTCTATAGTTTTGTATTACGTACATGCAAGTAATACATATACGACCATAAACCAGAGGTTTATGGATTATAATTATTTAATTAGTTGGCATGACTGGTTAGACTATACCGAGTCAATGATGATATAAAATTTAATCAACTAGAAGATTCTTCTTGACAAATAAACATGTCATGTTTGCTCTCAAGATGAGTTAATTTATAACAAAAAGAATAAAAAAATAGGGTGTGAATCTTAAATATTCTGGATGAATATCCAACATGATACCATTTAGTTTTTATTAAATTGATGCATCGTCTAAATGGTTATCAAATTCACAATCCGATATTTGTGTAATTGTGGCTTATCTAATGTGATAGCAAGCATATTATTCCAGAGTGATATATCTATTTTTGTAATAATTAGTGAATTCAATTCCCAAGTTATTAATAATTATTGAAATAAATGTTGAACGTCATATAGCTTATGTTTATACAAGAATTGCTTTGTTGAGATGATCACTAAACGATCACAATTGATTGCAAAGCCAATAATCATAAGATCAACAATTTATATTTTTTATTTGGGTACATGCGATTCTACATGTACAACATTAATTCACATCAAGCCAACATGTCATCATACTTCTCCCCGTTACAGTTGGTTTTGGTTAGAGACCTAATCTGTCCCTTCTAAGGTTTTTGGTTGTGCGATATATATATTAAAATTCATCCACCACGTTGCACAAAGATGGGACTTCTAAAAGGGTTGAGAATATGTTGGGTACAAATAGTTATCTATGATTAATTACTTAAAGCCATTAGTAAGAGACTTGTTTACGGTGCATTGTTTTTCACTTTAGGGAATGAATGTTCTCAACATTCGGGGGAGATAAAAAGCAGTTGGAAAGTGAAAAGTAGAATGAATTATCACAATCATACCTTGATCCTCAAACTAAACAATGTGAAGTTAATGTTTGAAAGACAAATCATTCACAATGATTAATGGTCTATTACCAGACGCATTCACTATCCTTAAATGTTACACATGCCAATTACTAATGCTCCAAATTAAGATTATTGTCATGGGCGGACAAACTTCGCATTGGTAATGAGTCTATGGCACCCCAGAAGCATGATAGACTAGTCAATACTAAGTACAAAATTCCTCGAAAATTGGAGCAAGTAATGAATATGGTCAACTCGAGGTTAATAGTAAATATGGTCGCATGAAGAGACATTAGAAATGATGGTTGCAGATGAACCTCAGGTACCTGAAAACAAAGAGATCTTAGTAAATTATATCATGTCTAGAAATGTTTGGAATAGAAATTAAAACGACGTCGTTATACTTTTGTATATAATGTAGCGCTTCAAATGATTAAATGATGAGGATCAAAATTTAAGATATGTCTATGAATTAATACATACATATAAATGATTGGCCAAAAGAGAAAAAAATGCAAATAAGACAGAGTTGAATTCTCTAATAAAATGGAAAGTTTTTCGGACCAACAAGGACCAACAGTCCATACAACTGAATTTGTTGGATACAAATGGGTCATTTATACGAATCATGTGAAAATCAAATTAAATGAGAAAAGGCAAAATTCGTGGCACGAGGATTTTCACAAAAACCCATGATTGATTATAAAGAGACGCATTCTAAAGTGGTGGATGCAGTGACTTTCTAATATTTATTCATCTGGTAATACAAAGAGAGAATTGTTATGCGTCTTATGGATGTTGTGTATCATTTGATATTGAAATGTACATGAAGCTCCATGATGGATTTAAATTATCAAAATCATGTATAGTAAGTTCTTGAGAACACTATGATTGTTATATGCATATTAAAATTTGAGTACTTTGTGATTATTTAATATGTTGATTATGACTGGAACTCTTGATGAGTTTCCTAAAGTAGTTGGGAGCTTAAAGTAATCTGAGACATCATAGGATGCAATTTTCTGCACCAATATATACGCAATGAATAAATAGAATTTGGTGATTATGATATCCTAATGTATAAGAATGGTACAATGTTCATTGGAAGTGATTTTGATGTTATCGATGTTTCAATTGATTTGCTAAATGATAAAGTTTATGTACCAAAACTCTTAAAGAGTAAATGCACATGCATAATTGGTCAAGATGGAAAAAGTCCATGATGGGCTGATGATGCTAGAAGCATTATTATCAATATCCTAAGAGTGTTATCTACAAAGTTAACAAAATGTGTAAGAATTAAAATAGTCGGGTTGAGTGTTTTATAACTCATGTGATATTGTGATAAACAGGGATATAAGTTTGATTAAGTTAGCCATGCTTCTATCAAAATTTCACTTCTAAAAGTTTGCTATAATCACAGTTTACAGTGATGATGTACACATCATCGAGAGAAACTGTTGAGCTTTAGAGAGAAATTTTTTTGAAAGACCTTGACTCAATGTAATTATTTATCGACTTGCAGCTCGAGTATATGTGTAATGATATTTTTATCAATCCATCAAAGTACATTCAGAAGTTGTTGTGACATTTTACTATGAACAAAGCTCATCCTTAAAGAACGTTAAATTTTGTTCATTACATAATACAAAAAAGAAACCTTATCATCTCCAATTAAATAAATTGAAAATTTTGGTCTAGAAGTACCATAGTTAAGTGCAATGGGTGCATTCATATTTCATGTTGTGACATTTGTGCCTTTTCAATCATTGCACAATTACAAACAATTACGTATTCAATGAAACCCTGTTTTTTATTTCAAAATATTTTTGTATTCAATAAAATCTTTTATTTTATTGATGAAAATGCAAAAATGTAAATCGTTGCACAATTTCGATCATTATCGTGTTCGTTAAAGCGAATTACGCATTTTTGCAAAATGCGTAACCGTACAATCGAATGAACCGACATCCACGACATTTTCGAGAATTATCAAAGTTACACATGTCTTAACACCTTTATATAACCTAAATATTAGGTTAAAGGGGTTAAAAATGGCAAACAAGTGAAAATACAAGTCTAAGGGCCAAAAATGTCAAAAAAATAATAAATATTTTTTGCTTCTTCACCAAGTTTGTCACCTATCTCCAATTTTTGACACATAGCACTCACTTTTCCACACTTAATATGGTGTTGACACATGTTAGGACACTAATCCACACTTGAGGACACTTGTCATCATCTCCTTAATCCTAAAATACTATAAATACCCCATGATTCTTCAATTTTTTTCACACCACTTCAAAACACTTCAAAGCAAAGTATGAAGTTCTTCTTTCTATCCTTCTTGTAGCTTGTTTATAGCCTTTGTAAGCCTCCTATCTTGAGTTCCGAAAGTGTTCTTCAACACGAGTAAGTACTCTTCTTAGTTCTTTCATTATTTTAGCTATTTTGAGCTAAAAGTCGAACAGTTTGGCTTCCTGATTGACTTTTGGTTCAGACCAGATTTGGTCAAGTCAAAGTTCAATTGAGCTTTGCAACGTGATCGTAATAACGAATAATCCCTAAAGATTTCACCTTCTGATTTCCACGTTTACTAGTCGAAGTGACGAGTCAAAGTTTCGGTCAAAAATGCGCATGATGTGCATTTTACGATGAAACTATTTTCGGGTATCAAAACACCAATTTTTGATACCAAATCAGTTTTATAAACTTAGTTAGACATATTTCGACATGTCTAACTCGTCACTTCTAGTTTAGTGCTTATTTAGGATCGTAAGTCGAGCGGTCTTGACCACCGCTTTGACTTTCGAATCCGACCCGTTTGGTCGATCTTAGGATCCGACCAAACACATATTTGTGACCATAGTTGTATAGGGAATAACCTACTGAGGGTATACCTATGGTCACATCGTTGGTTAGTGTTATGATAAGTTACTTCTATGTTCTTAAAAATGACCAAAATGCCCTTGTGCGCATAAATCCATTTTAAACACATGTAACCAAATTTTTGACACATAAACTGATGTTATAACATTTTTAAACATGTTTGGGCATTTAAAACTTATCATAGGACATGTTTAACCATCCGATCACGCGTTTACGCTAATGACCCGTTAAAGCAGCGTAAACTACCTTAACGAGTCAGAATGGGTCAAAAGCACTTAGGATCCTCTCCAAATCAGAATGTTAAGTTTGTTAAAACATATCACATGAGTTCCAACACTTGTTTGGTTTATAAGACTTCATTGTATCCGATCTCCCGCCTGTAGTCCGAACACGCTAACATATTCATCTGACACATTAGGACATGTTTGAGTTTTGTTTATTCCGTTGATCAATAACACTTTCGCAATCCCAAGTGAGTACATAGTTCCCCTCTTTTACATTTTCTAAATGTTTTAGGGTGATTCATATGTGCCTATAATTATTTTCAAGATTTCAAAATAGTATACATGGTTTGTATATATAAAATGATTTTCAAAGTGAGTACATAGTTCCCCTCTTTTATGTTTCGCAAATGTTTTGGGGTGAATCATATGTGTTAAATCATTTTTAAGTTTTCAAAAACAATGTCTATGGTTTATATATAAAACAATATGATTTCAATAATGTGAACAACTTGTTGATGCGTTATCCATAACACGAATGACATTCATTAGCTTTGGCTGAGCTGACCCGTAGTATGTTATGGTACCATAGGACTGACAATCCCATTATCAGACTCTTCACTGGATTTGGTGAAAGTTTGGGTAATGATAGAAACTGTTTCTGATTAACAAATCATTTGTTGATTTGTTAGTCTAGTTAAAGAGACCCTTTGGTGGTCTATTAAAGATACCCTTTGGTGGTATAGTCAACACATGTTTGAATGTGTTCATTAAAGAACGATCAAAAGTTTTCACAATTAAAAACACGGACGATTTGTTTATGACATGGACGATTGATTTATAACACGGATAAATGGTTTTGAACAATGTCACGCAACGATTTTCACTTAAGATATAAAGCATATGGAGTTTTCTTTCGAATAAATCTATTACAAGGTTTTTTCAAAAGAAACGTTTTGGTCAAGATTCATGGCTATAAGGTTTTCACACTCTAACCAACTTGTTTTAGTTGGTTAATTGTATTGCAATATAAAACACTTTTGATACGAGGTTTTCACTTAACGACTCTTGTAGTTGGACGAGGTGTTGTAATATCTATACAAAGCCACAAATTTGACACACTCACAATACCTATGTACTCGCCGGCATTTTCATGCTGACTCTCTTTTCACATATGTTTCAGTAGTCAATGCTTGATAATATGATGCATGCTTCACGTAGGAATGGATGTGGGCCTTAGTGACTTAAAGCATGAAAGACAATTTATTTATGTGTTGTTTCTGTTTATCCCAAGATAATGTAAACATTTAACTTAATAAAACAAAATTTTAAATTCCATGAGTTGTGAGACAATAGTTATGTGACATGACTCCTCGACGTTTCCGTCGTGGTTCGTTGTTTTACGCGGTCGGGGTGTTATAGAAAGATTGATATCAGAGCTTATGGTTGTAGGGAATTAGGTGATTAGTAATGCTTTGACCTAGACTATAACCTTCCTAGGACCCTAACACGAGTTATCTTGAATTTAGATTCTTAAAACAATACCATCACCTATCCTTAGGTGATTACCAAAACAAATACACAAGTTACACATTTGTTTTGAAAATCAAGAATCTATCCTTAGATGATTTGTTTTGGCTTAAAGCCTTGTAAGTTTTCAAAATCCCGTCAAAGTTTGAGTGTGCAATCTGGAAGGGTGGATGCATGTTCCCTGAGTTTTCTGTCTAAGGCTAGAGTGTTCGTACAAATCCGCATTATCGGACCAGTCACTCTTACCTTGGAACTCTTGGGGTGAGTGTCCACTTATAGGCTAAAGCATGTCTTCGCGATACATTATAAAGTCCCATTTACTTTGATTAGTCACCGTATGTCGTTTGTTTGTTTTTAAGTAACGAACGAACGAATGACCACCATCCTTATATTTAGTCGATATTTTTAACATCTCTCTAGATTACCCAGTGTTTGTCATTCTCCCCAAAACAAGCTATTTAGAACACTGTTCAACCCCAAGCCAACCCTGCTAGACCTCCATTCCCACCTGGTTCTTGCTACAACTGTGCCGAGATGGGTCACTTTAGAAACAACTGCCAAAATTGGTGAACTGAATGCAAATCCAGCACGTGGACGCGCATTCAACATCAATGACAATGAGGCTCGTGTTGATAACAAAGTCATTAACGGTACGTTCCTTGTTAACAATCATCATGCTTTTATTCTTTTCGATTCAGGTGCCGATAGAAGCTTTATGTCACTAGCCTTTGAACCTTTGCTTTCGATGCCTAGAACTAAACTAGGAAAACCCTTAACCGTGGAAATAGCTAGTGGTGAATCCCTTGTGCTCGACTATTTTGTTCGTAGTTACCAATTGAACTTGGATAACCACCTTTTTCCTATTGACCTCACACAATGCAACTCGGGAGTTTTGACATCATCATAGGAATGGATTGGTTAACCAAACACCATGCTGAGGTGATCTGTTTTGACAAGGTTGTTCGTATACCTCTTTCGTCTGGCGAAACCTTAGAAGTTCACGGAGAGAAACCCTCTAGTAGCCTAAAACTCATCACCTGTACCCAGGCCTAAAAATACATACGAAAGAATTAAGTAGCCTTTTTGCCACATATGTAGAGGAAAAAGGCAAGGGCAAAACTGTTCAGGACATCCCCATTGTTCGGGAATATCCTAAGGTGTTTCCTGAAGAGCTACCTGGTTTACCCCCAATTCGTCAAGTTGAGTTTCGTATTGACCTTGTACCTGGTGCCAACCCAATTGCTAATTCTCCTTACCGTCTTGCACCGTCTGAAATGCAAGAGTTGTCAAAGCAACTCCGAGAACTTTTAGACAAGGGATTCATTCGTCCGAGCTTTTCACCTTGGGGCGCTCCGGTCCTATTCGTGAAAATGAAGGATGGATCCTTTCGTATGTGTATCGATTATCGTGAGCTCAACAAACTCATAATAAAAAAATCAATATCCCCTACCTCGCATTGATGATCTCTTTGATTAGCTACAAGGTGCGACGTTCTTTTCAAAGATTGATCTGCATTATGGGTATCATCAACTTCACGTACTCGAAAAAGATATTCCCAAGACTGCTTTTCGCACTCGATACGGTCATTACGAGTTCACTGTCATGCCTATTGGTTTGACTAATGCTCCTGCCGTCTTCATGGACTTAATGAGTAGGGTTTGTAAACCTTATTTAGACAAGTTCATCATTGTTTTCATCGGCGACATCCTCATTTATTCTAAGTCTCATGCTGATCACAAACAACATCTCCGTCTAAGGATGGAACTCCTGAAGAAAGAACAACTTTACGCCAAATTCTCCAAATGTGAATTTTGGCTAAAAGAAGTTCAATTTTTGGGACACATTGTTAACGAACAAGGTATACATGTAGATCCCGCCAAAATCAGTGCGATTAGGGATTGGAGTACACCTACTACTCCTGCCGAAGTTCGTTCATTTCTTGGTCTTGCCGAATACTATCGACGATTCATCATGAACTTTTCAAAGATCGCGGTTCCCCTCACCACTTTGACTTAGAAGAATAAACCTTTCAAGTGGGGACCCAAACTAGAGGAAGCCTTTCAAACACTAAAACAAAAACTCTGTAATGCTCCTGTTTTATCTTTACCCGACGGCAACGACGATTTTGTTGTCTATTGTGACGCATCAAACATAGGCCTTGGTTGTGTTCTCATGGAAGAGACAAAGTTATAGCCTATGCGTCAAGACAATTGAAAATCCATGAGAAGAACTACACAACTCATGATCTTGAGTTAGGAGTCGTAGTTTTTGCTCTCAAAATTTGTAGACACTACATTCACGGTACGAAATGTGTGGTTTTCACTGACCACAAAAGTCTCCAACACATATTCTATCAAAAGGAGCTAAACATGAGACAACGACGCTGGGTCGAACTTCTGAATGACTACGACTGCAAGATTCGCTACCATCCTGGTAAGGCGAATGTTGTGGCTGATGTGCTTAGTCGTAAGGAACCTGTCAAACTTCATTATGTTCAAGTTCAATCTGATATCCAGACACGTATCCTTCAAGCACAACATACATGTGTGACCTAAAGCTTGTCGAAAAATGAGCTGCCACAAAATCTCGAACTTTAAATCGAAACAAAAGTCAACGGATTACTCTCCTACAAGAACCGTTTGTGGATTCCTAGTCAAGACAATCTCCGCACCTTATTGATAGACGAAGCTCACAAGTCTCGTTATTCAATCCATCCTTGTGCAGACAAAATGTATAAGGATATCCGTACCCAGTATTGGTGGCCGGATATGAAGAAGGACATTGCCTTATATGTGTCTAAATGCCTAACTTGTCTTAAAGTTAAGGCAGAACATCAATGCCCATCTGGTTTACTTGAGCAACCACAAATACCGGTATGGAAGTGGGAGAACATTGCGATGGATCTCATCACTAAACTACCATGCACACCTAGAGGTCATGATGCCATTTGGGTAATCATCGATCGTCTAACAAAGTCAGCACACTTTTTGGCAATTCGTGAGGATCTATTTGCTGACAAACTCGCCAAGATCTACGTTGATGAGATTTTATCTCGTCATGGTGTTCCTTTGAACATCATATCTGATCGAGATGCTCGATTCTCATCTCACTTTTGGAAGACCATGCAATCTGCCATGGGAACCAAACTCAATCTGAGCACTGCTTATCATCCTCAAAAGGATGGACAATCTAAAAGGACAATTCAAACACTGGAGGATATGCTTAGAGCATGTGTGATCGACTTTGGTGGTAGTTGGGATTCGCATCTACCATTGGTCGAATTCTCCTACAACAATAGTTATCACGACAACGTCAATATGGCGCCTTTCGAAGCTCTATACGGTCAGAAATGTCGTTTGCCTGTCTGCTAGAATGAGGTTGGTGAAGCTCAGCTCGCTGGACCAGAACTCATTCTAGAGACTACAAAAAAAGTCAATAAAATACGCAATAACCTTCTGACAGCTAGAAGCCGTCAAAAGAGTTATGCGGATCAGCGACGCAAGCCCTTGGAATTCCAAATTGGTGATCACGTCCTTCTCAAGGTATCCCATTGGAAAGGTGTGATTAGATTTGGAAAGAAAGGAACACTTGCACCTCGATATGCGGGACCATTTAAGATCGTCGAGAGGATTGGAAAGGTGGCCTACAAACTTGAGCTACCTCCTGAACTTGGGAATATTCACCCAACATTCCACGTGTCCAATTTGAAAAAGTGTTTAGCCAATACAAACCTCCACATTCCCCTCGATGAAATTAACATTGATGACACTATGCACTTTGTCGAGAAACCTGTGGAGATATTGGACCGTGAAGTCAAGAAACTCAAGCGTAGACGTATACCGATAGTTAAAGTTCGCTGGGAATCCAAACGTGGCCCAGAATTTACTTGGGAATGAGAGGATTAGATGAAAGCGAAATCCACATCTATTTTCACAAAGTTTTCTCTAATTGAATTTCGGGACGAAATTTCCAAAAGTAGGGGAGACCGTGACATTTGTGCCTTTTCAATCATTGTACAATTACAAACAATTTCATATTCAATGAAACCCTGTGTTTTATTTTCAAATTTTTTGTATTTAATAAAATCTTGTATTTTATTGATGAGAATGCAAAAATGTCAATCGTTGCACAATTTCGATCATTTTCATGTTCGTTAAAACGTATTGCGCATTTTTGTGAAACGCTTAACCGTACAACCGAACGAACCGAAATCCATGATATCTTCGAGCATTATCCAAGTTACACATGTCTTAACACCTTTATATAACCTAAATATTAGGTTAAAGGGGTTAAAAATGGCAAACAAGTGAAAATACAAGTCTAAGGGCCAAAAATGTCAAAAAAATAATAAATATTTTTGCTTCTTCATCAAGTTTGCCACCTATCTCCAGTTTTTGACACCTAGCACTCACTTTTCCACACTTAATATGGTGTTGACACATGTTAGGACACTAATCCACACTTGAGGACACTTGTCATCACCTCCTTAATCCTAAAATACTATAAATACCCCATGATTCTTCATTTTTTTCACACCACTTCAAAGCAAAGTGTGAAGTTCTTCTTTCTATCCTTCTTGGAGCTTTTTTCCAGCCTTTGGAAGCCTCCTATCTTGAGTTCCATGTTTACTAGTCGAAGTGACGAGTCAAAGTTTCGGTCAAAAATGCGCATGATGTGCATTTTACGACGAAACTATTTTCGGGTACCAAAACACAAGTTTTGATACCAAATCAGTTTTATAAATTTAGTTAGACATATTTCGACATGTCCAACTCATCACTTCTAGTTTAGTGCTTATTTAGGGTCGTAAGTCGAGCGGTCTTGACCATCGCTTTGACTTTCAAATCCGACCCGTTTGGTCGATCTTAGGATCCGACCAAACACATATTTGTGACCATAGTTGTATAGGGAATAACCTACTGAGGTTATACCTATGGTCACATCATTTTGTTAGTGTTATGATAAGTTACTTATATGCTCTTAAAAAATGACCAAAATGCCCTTGTGCGCATAAATCCAGTTTAAACACATGTAACTAAATTTTTGACACATAAACTGATGTTATAACATTTTTAAACATGTTTGGGCATTTAAAACTTATCATAAGACATGTTTAACCATCCAATCACGCGTTTACGCTAATGACCCGTTAAAGTATGGTAAACTACCTTAATGAGTCAGAATTGGTCAAAAGCACTTAGGATCCTTTCCAAATCAGAATGTTAAGTTTGTTAAACCATACCACATAAGTTCCAACATTCATTTGGTTTATAAGACTTCATTCTATCCGATCTCCCGTCTGTAGTCCCGATATGCTAACATATTCATCTGACACATTAGGACACGTTTGAGCGTTTATTCCGTTGATTAATAACACTTTCGCAATCCCAAGTTAGTACGTAGTTCCCCTCTTTTACATTTTCTAAATGTTTTGGGGTGATTCATATGTGCCTATAATTGTTTTCAAGATTTCAAAACAATATACATGGTTTATATATACAACATGATTTCAAAGTGAGTATATAGTTCCCCTCTTTTATGTTTCGCAAATATTTTGGGGTGAATCATATGTGTTAAATCATTTTCAAGTTTTCAAAAACAATGTCTATGGTTTATATATAAAACAATACGATTTCAATAATGTGAACAACTTGTTAATGCGTTATCCATAACACGAATGACATTCATTAGCTTTGGCCGAGCCGACCAGTAGTATGTTATTGTACCATAGGACTGACAATCCCATTATCAGACTCTTCACTGGATTTGGTGGAAGTTTGGGTAATGACAGAAACTGTTTCTGATTAATAAATCATTTGTTGATTTGTTAGTCTAGTTAAAGAGACCCTTTGGTGGTCTATTAAAGATACCCTTTGGTGGTATAGTCAACACAGGTTTGAATGTGTTCATTAAAGAATGATCAAAAGTTTTCATAATTAAAAACACGAACGATTTTTTATGACATGGACAATTGGTTTATGACATGGACGATTGATTTATAACACGGACAAATGGTTTATAGCACGGACAAATGGTTTTGAACAATGTTATGTAACGATTTTCACTTAAAGATATAAACCATATGGAGTTTTCTTTTGAGTCAATCTATTACAAGATTTTTACAAAAGAAACGTTTTGGTCAAGATTCATGGCTATAAGGTTTTCACACTGTAACCAACTTGTTTTAGATGGTTACTTGTATTGCAATATCAAACACTTTTGATACGAGGTTTTCACTTAACGACTCTTGTAGTCGGACGAGGTGTTGTAATATCTATACAAAGCCACAAATTTGACACACTCACAAAACCTATGTACTCGCCGGCATTTTTATGCTGACTCTCTTTTCACATATGTTTCAGTAGTCAATGCTTGATAATATGATGCATGCTTGACGTAGGAATGGACGCGGGCCTTAGTGACTTAAAACATGAAAGATAATTTATTTATGTGTTGTTTCTGTTTATCTCAAGGCAATGTAAACATTTAACTTAATAAAACAAAAATTTAAACTCCATGAGTTGTGAAACAATAGTTCTGTGACATGACTCCCCGACGTTTTCGCCGTGGTTTGTTGTTTTAAACGGTTGGGGTGTTACACTTGTTACCCGTGCATGATTATAAATCTTTATTTGAATATATTGACGTAATTTATCATTTGTCAAGCGAAGAGAAGTCTGAATTAGTTAAAACAAAACTTTGATACATCTAAGGTATGAAATATTATTTTACTAACCAATCGAAACAAGTTTGGTTAGCCTTGTTGATGCAGGGAATGTAACACAACACGGTTGTTGATCTTGTCGTACGCATATATGAGAGGAGGCAATAGAAGTCTAACATGAAGGTCATGCATCATTGCTTAGTTTAAAGAATTTCACATAAGGAGATCAAGCAACAATTTATTGACTATCAGGTTTTGAGAAACTTTCAAAGACAATCGATATTGTCACTTAAAAGATACATATTAAAACAAGGGGGAGTTATATACACGTTATTCATTCCTCTTCGCTAAGTTTTCTGCTACCGGGTTTTCTTAATAAGGTTCTTAACGAGTAAACAAATCTGATCCAGAAGTATTAGGGGGAGAAAATACGCGCTATACTCTTTTTCCCTTAGGTATGGTTTTATCCCACTAGGTTTTCCTAGCAAGGTTTTTAATGAGTTAGCATCACCAAGCGTATTAGAAGAATACTATAATATTTCATCATGTGGATAGTCAAGGGGGAGTGTTACGAATACATCATTAATAGTGACTCTCACATCCTTAACTCCTCTTTTGTATTTACTCTTATGTTATTGTACGAGCCTATAAGTAGAGGCTTTGTATTTTATACTTACATATGAATAAGATATATGTTTATCTATGTTAATAGGCTAGTTGTTACACAACACTCAGATTAGATGATTAGTAAAGATTAAAACAAATGGATTTTCTTTTGAACGACTTTAAGACAGATAATTAAAACAGATAATTAAGAGTATTGAAAGTCTGACATTTGCAGACATTTTTTTTGAACGACAAATTTGGATCACTGACGGACTACTGGAGCATCATTGTGCCACCAGCAGAACCACCTGATCATATCCATCTCCACTAGGTATAATTCTATACACCAATTAATGAGGAAACCCAATAAATCTAGGAAAAACCCCCTTGTGAGAACCGAACCCAAGACCTATTGGTCCCAAAGTCTTATCCCACCTCCCAAGATGCCACTAGGCTATAAAGCTATGGACGACATTTGTAGACATTGGTATTCCCCTTTGCGGCACATAATAAATAAATTAAAAATAGCCATAAATAAAAGATTCCTTTTAAAGTCATCTTCTACATTTCATTTGCAGAGCCTCTACCGCATAGTCCTCGCCGGAAAAAAATCCGGACAACTAAAAGTTGTTTCTTTTTACCTACTATAACCTTTTTATTTTGTTTCAAGGGGGCGATTACAAAATTTTATGAGGTGCGCTCAGGATTCTTACATACGTATAACACTAAAAATAATTTTTTCAAGGGGGCCGGCCGCCCCCCGGCTTAGAATAGGTCCGACCATGGTGAACAAAGTCATTATAATCCATGATTAACATCAACCATTGCAATGGAGAAAGGAAACATGTTGAAATATTGTGTTGGATTGTCATTCAGATATGGGCTTAGGGTTGTTTCGTGTATTGGGCTCACGTTGGTATGGTGTATTACTGGGCAAGCGTGTTGGGCTCAGCATATTTGTTATGTTGTTATAACAACTTGTTTCTACTTGTCATCAGATTGGAAGTATAAGGCTATGTGAAACATTTCAGGGACTGCATTCTTTTGTTGTGTTGTTATAACAACTTGTTTCTTGTCATTCTTTTGGACCGGGATGTAAGTTACGTTGATAAGGGTATACAAGGCATTCATCTGCTGAGAGGAGATCATTCACCTCTCATTCTTACACGCACATTCTCTCTGGTTCTTGTTGTAGTCTGTTAGGGTTAGTTAGAGGATTTGTTTCATTCTTGTTGAAGATCATTTGTATAATCTCTCAGTTGTGTTTGAGAGATTGATCTTCTTGTATTGTTGATCATCTATGGATGATCATTTCCAACATTCTTTTGTATTCTGTATTGTTTACTGATCTTACAATTTGTAAGATGTATTGGGTATTGGGGCGTAACATCTTTGGGTTGGATAATAAGATTTTGTCATTGTTCTCTGTCGCTATTTCTTTGTGTTGTGTTCTTTACATTTGCAATTGATCATCATACCATGTTATATGGTTCTTGTTTTTTTATCATTGTTGTTTGTTTCCAATGTGATATTATATCTGATTTTGTTTCTTTGTTATTGTGGTTAGGGTTTCTACTTTTGGAAACCTTTGTTGGTGATTTGTGGTTCAGATCTGCTCAGATCTATGAACCAGAGGTGTATATCCTAGTGTTGAAGGCAAACCCTAGATTAGGGTTTGATATTCGTGGTGGTATTTGCTCAGATCTGCATTGGTCTCTGTAATCCTTGAAGATTACAGGGCAAACTAACCAAACTGATTAGCTTGGAGTTATACGTTTCTGTGAGATCTTTCTATCTCTTGTCTTTTTAATTCTTTAATCTGTAGATTTGTTGTTGATCTAGTTGATGTCGGGTAGTGAGGACCGGCTTATCTGTTGATTGTATTGTTTGATTGTTAGTCTTGATCTAGGGTTGCATATGTGTTATTCTTGTCCAGACACCTATAGAGTGATGACCCTGGAATCTGGCCTCTGACACGGTCTTGCTTTTGGTTTTTTGTTCTGTCTTGGTTATTTGTGGTATTGTCTGTTATTTTGTTTGATCATCTATCTGTGTTGTTATTATGGGTGATACTACTGTACTTCTGCTACTTTGATTAGCAAACTTGATATAGGAAACCCTCTTTACTCATCCTAGTGATTCTAGTTCTTTGACCATAGTTAGTATAAAACTTAAAGGTATAAAAATTATGTTGTTTGGTCTAGTGCAATGAAACTGGCACTAGAAGCTAAAAATAAGTATGGTTTTATTGATGGTAAGTGTAAGAAACCTGATGATGATGATGTGTTGGCTGCCCCATGGGATAGGTGGAACTTTGTGGTGTTAACATGGTTGTTAAATTCTGTGTGTGAAGAATTATTTTTAGGATAAGTCTTTTCCAAACTTGCATCTGAAGTTTGGACAAACTTGAAAGAGAGATATGATAAGGTAGATGGTTATGTAGTCTATAACTTATATAAAAGAATTAATTGCATTTCACAAAATGTAGTTCTGTGGCTCAATATTATAACAAATTGACAACAATGTGTAAGCAATTTGTGCTATGGTGCATCTGCCTTCATGTTCTTGTCAAGCAGCCAAGGACTATAATGATTTTTCCACCTTAATAAAGCTTATGTACTTTTTGATATGTCTTGATGATGTTTATCAATCAGTAAGAACTAATTTGTTGACTAGAGAACCATTTCCTTCTGTCACAGCAGCTTATGCTTTGATTTCTAGAGAAGAGTCTCATAGACTCTCAAGTAGTGGGTCAAAGGTCCAGTCTGTCTCTTTTGTGTCTAAGTCTAATCAGTCTTTTGATACTAGAAGAAGGAACTTTAGGGGACCTAACCCAAACTTAAAGTATACTAATTGCAATATGTTAGGCCATACCCTTGATCGTTGTTTTGAGTTGATTCGTTATCCTCCTGGTATGAAGAAAAGAACTGTAGGACAGTTTGGTAGGAGTAATAGTGGTAGTCTACTTTCAGTTTCATCAAAACACAAGTCTAAACCTAAAAGCCTCAAATTCTATCTATCACTCAAATTCATAGATGGCTTTTATAGAGAATGAAGAATAAATAATATTAGGCTTTGGAATCACCTAAAAAGGATGGGTATGGAAGAAGGAATCGTACGATGAAGTTTGGAGCCATAGAATATTCTTCGATCAAATTCGTGATGTATGGTGGCTGAAATGTAGAAATTCTAATGGGGTTTTGCATGGTTTGATTAGAGCTTTCAAGAGGTATAAAGTTTGCCACCTAATTTGACAGATTTAACCAAAACCCATTTCCCGTCCCCTGCATTTATTCTCCTTTTTTTTCTAAAATCATTTTTAACGGTTTCAGCCCTTTTAAGTTTCAAACTTGATTTAACCACTATTTAACGTAGTTAATTATTCCCTTTACTGTTATTAACCGATCTAACTGGATTTTGCTCATATATCTCTGTTTTTTCGGTTTTAATCAGTCGATTAATTAGATAATATAATATCAAATATAAAAAATATAAAAAATTATTATTTTTATTAGATTGAAAAAAAGAGGATCCGGTTTTGCAATCCTGGTCGAATTTCAGAGATCCAATTTTGATGGATGTTACACACGGGTCGTTTCTCCAATTCCAAATAGTGGTAAGATTGCCTTCTTCATTGGTGACAAGCCTGCTTTCTACACTGGATTTTCTTGATCACCTCTAAAATAAAAATGTTTGGATATATATCTTTCAAATGTTCATTAAAAAGCCAGGGGTCGAGCCAAAAAGAAGTATGATGCCCATTACCAACCACACTTTTAAAAAATTACATAAAGGGATACCGTCAACCATAGATCGGGTGACCGTTTTACTGATATTCTTCCACACTCCATTCAAGCTTCTTTGGGACTGTGAGAGAGTCATAGTTTCTTCTATTTGCATAAAATGCATCCACCACCTTCCTCCATAGATCAAAATCACATTTGTGAATGGGTCACTCATATCACATATTCACATAAATTAATTCCATGGTACCTTCAGGAAAAAAATACCTTGACGAAAATTGGCACCTTAATTCAAGCAACGGTATCTAATGAAATGGGCTTGCAATTAACTTGATGTATCTTAATATCAAAAATTAGATTATTTGCACTGATTTATAAACATACAGCTTATGGCTTAAGGCTTAATGTAAACACTTCTTTGATTGTTGGAACTAGTTGATAGTCCTGCTATCAAAAAATAATAGATCCGTCCAGCACTCCATTATTGAATCATGAAAAGCCATACTTATGGTTTGTTTAAGTATTGATTTTAGATAACCTAAAGCAAATTAACTCATAGTTAAACAACGTTCCATCAAATACTAGTATGAATCAAAAACCCCTGCTAAATTATTTAAAAACATACAAATTTTAGCATCTGGTGCTGCTACAGAAGGTACCGAACTCGCTTTGTGGAAAAAGCAAAAGCAAATGCATTTTTTATCTGCTTGAGAGCCATGTTTTTCTGAATGGTACCAGACATTAATATCATTGGGGTAGATACAAAAATCATAGTGCTAAAGCTTTGTATCCATTGGGTAAAGACGGGTTGTCACTGGATAGTTGCATCTGAAAACATATCTTGAGGACGCTTACGTGTCACCGGTTTAAATTAAACGTTTAAATTTGGGTTGTATATTAATAGCTTAAAATTTAAATATATGTGTTTGTAGTATATAGAAACTGCATACACAATATCATAAATAAATACTGATGTGAAATCTATAAAAGCAAATGTTATGGGAAAAGAGACTTGTGAAGGTTAGAAACATATTGTTACAGATCGAGGATTGAATAAAAATGTTATTATTAGTTAATATAAAAGTAAACGTATATATGTTTGTATACTTTAGTAATTAAAACATTAAAAAAGTTGTTAGGTGGGCTAAAACAAAAATATGACCTCAAAACATATGGAATTTTAACAAGTCATTAAAAAATTCAACTAATTAATCACTATACGTTCATTTGGAATTCATTTACATTATCCAAAGCACATGGTTTGAAAAACTACACATATTATTTCTATAAGTGAGCCATTCTACTTAGGAATCCATCAACTTTGGCTCCTTGTAGTGACGTCTTTCAACCACTATATTATAAAAGCCATAGTCATCTAGATCTATTAGAATATTGAGATTAACTACCAAAACAATGCACGATTATAAACAATATACCAACAAGCTAACTTTTATAAAAATGTTTGAATCGATAATACCAACTAGTGCTTGACTTTTTATCTAATTTTGAATTGAACAAAGGGTGAACATGACAATTTTCTATTTGAAGACTTTATCCCCAAAGTTAACTATAAAAACATGTACAAGTTACATACTTTATGGCAACCATTTCCTGAGCTAGCAAATTTCACTGAAGAACAGGTTTTCACTTCTCAAAAATGACTTCTGCACATTTGCTTGTGGCGGGCCTCTTGTTGGTTGCTTGTTCGCTTGCTTTAGCTTCAGACCCTAGTCCTCTCCAGGACTTCTGTGTAGCTGATCCATATAGAAAAGGTACGGTTGTCAAAGTTTTTCTGTAAATGCTCCAGCAAGCATTCTTTATATGATTATACCCTACAGGCAACATTTATGGAGCTAATAAAGTTCCTATTTCTGTTTTCCAGTACTCGTGAATGGCGTGGTTTGCAAAGATGCAAAGCTTGTGCAAGCAGATGATTTTCTATTCAGAGGGCTCCACCTAATGGGAAACACAACAAATGACGTGGGGTCTTATGTGACTGCTGTGACTGTAAAGAGTTGCCAGGACTCAACACCCTTGGTATTTTCGTGGCCCGTATTGACTATAAAAAAGAAGAAGCAAAAACAAAATAAAAAGTCACTATTAATGAAAGTTGGTAATTTGACTATAAAAAAGAAGAAGCAAAAACAAAATAAAAAGTCACTATTCATGGAAGTTGGTAATTCTAGTATATGTGCAAAAAGAAAATAAAAAGTCACTATTCATGGAAGTTAGTAATTCTAGTATATGTAATGTGCAAAAACAAAATAAAAAGTCACTATTCATGGAAGTTAGTAATTCTAGTATATGTAATATGTAATGTAATGTTCCAGCAAGCATTCTTTATATGATTATAGCCTACAAGCAACATTTTTGGAGCTAATAAAGTTCCTATTTCTGTTTTCCAGTACTCGTGAATGGCGTGGTTTGTAAAGATGCAAAGCTTGTGCAAGCAGATAATTTTCTCTTCAGAGGGCTCCACCTAATGTGAAACACAACGAATGCGTGGGGTCAATGTGACCGCTGTGACTGTAGTAGAGTTGCCAGGACTCAACACCCTTGGTATTTCCATGGCCCGTATTGACTATAAAAAAGAAGAAGCAAAAACAAAATAAAAAGTCATTATTCACGAAAGTTGGTAATTCTAGTATATGTAATATCAAAACACTCTTAACTTATTTTTATATGAAAGAAAATTACAAAATAAAATTTATAATAGGTATTTATAAAAAAATATTATTTTATTTATAAAAGGTTTATATTATATTAAAATATTATAATAATATATTTCAATTATGGTGTAGAAGCCAAGTTTCAAAATTCCAAATACAACTTTCTAGTTTTCAATTTTCAACGGTCATAAACCACTACCACCGCAAAAGGGAAAACAACCACCGCCATCTCCCACAACCTGATAGAGTATATTTCGGACAAATACCAAGATGACAACCTGTTGTCTCATCGTCGACTGTTCAAGCACATACACACCAATATGTGGAAGTTTAATGGCTTTGTCGCGGGTAATCAATGACCCCTACGCAATCTGGTTTTCCCACACTCATTATCGGTTGTTTCTAGATAAATCGACAACAATCGGGTCCTGAAAATTCAAGCGTCATCACCGACACAAACACCAACACTATCCTCCCGTAAGCCAAGTGCGGTAACCGGCTATAAATACTATGACCACCATGATCTGAATTGAATTGGTCGTGATTCTTTTAACAACGGGCTCTCGCAACTGCCACCAGTGGGTAGCAGTTATCTGACCAAGGGCAATGTCTGACGCGAAGAGATGAAGTGGGTTTTCTTCAATCGGAGCCGGATCATATTCTTTCATCTTTGTGTTCTATGGTGGAGGAGGGAGGCAAGTAAGCATCATGAATTTATGATCTAACATCAATTTTACTTCCGAAACAAAACAATTACATGATGCATTTAACGTTCAATGAATCAAATCAACAGTTCCAATTGTGTATCTAGTATTTATACTTGTCAGAATTTTTGTGAAGCAGGGCATCCATAAATACAACCTGCGACGTGAAGCATGGCGTCATAAACAGGATCAATCCAACCCTTGAGCGTGAACCAGTTTCGACCCTATTTTTGGTAGTTTCTTTTATATGACAGTGCAAGTTGCCTTTTGTAAGCGATTACCCAAACTAAGAACCATACAGGAAACGTAAATAACCATGTTAATGGACACGTTAAGTTGCCAATTGTATTATAGAGTTGACGCCAACCCGCACGTTGCGACGGGACATAATTAAAGCATAATTTTATATATAAAAAGCTTTTAAAACTGGCCAAAAGTGCTTGCGGCCCAACCTGACCAACCCATTTAATCGCGCATGTTGACCTTTTTACCTGACCCCCCTAAACTACCCATCTTAAACATTTACCATGTGTTACACTTAATGTCCTAATGGGTCGTGTCTCCTAATGTGATCAAACGGATTTTCATATTCTAACAGTTAGAAGCTAGCCCACGCAACGTACAATATGCAAGTTCCAAAAGGCAACATGGTCGTGGGTCGGTTATCAACGGGTCAGAGGACAATATGGTCGTGCGTCAGCTGAATTATATGGAATATGGTTCACCTTATTAGGAGCAAACATGTGCTTAGGAGGGAATATGGCAGATGGGAATATGGATGAATAATATTTAGTGGGTTGTTTTCATTTGTTCTTATTTCCTATATAAGCAATTTTACATTTACTTTTCTATTTATCTCTTTTAAATCTCTTTTGAAGTGTGATATATAGAAGATCGTTGCAAGTGTGTGTTTTGATATGTATTTGTTAGTCAAGGCCTGAACCAACAAATTATCTGTTGTTCGTTAAAGAATCCATCCATTGTTCTTGGTTACTTGAACTAACTACTTCATTAAGAGAGAATGGCTCTAGAACTTTCAACAATTAACATATAAATAACAAAGGAATGATCTATCAATATTAACAATCTAAATCAATATTGAATAGCCAAATCAACCGGATTCAAAGAAAAATATTCTACACACGGCGACAAAACCATATATATCCGTAATCTGATTAACCTGGTTAACCGGAACTACATCGATTCAACTGTTGGCCTGAATTATATTAATTTTTCAAACACCCACAAAATATTCTACAAACGGCGACAAAAAGCACGAACCTGAAGACTGATTTACACCCTCTCGCAACCGTGTGGATCCAGTCTTCTATATCTGTTTTTCTGTGTAAACATCAAAAACCATATCCATACTCCGATTAACCCGGTTAGAACAAAAGTGCAGTATGTAAAATTGTAAGCCAACTCTTTTTTAAAATCAACAAAGATGTCTAGACCCAAACTACCAAATAAACCGACCCGAACTACAAAAAAACTTGAATGATAAACCCAATTAACACCCTAATTTGTAGGCGGTTAAACATATAATAAGAAGGAAACACCTTTTTGCAAGCCACCCGCCTTTCCTTGTATACTCAAATCATACCAATATTGAAAATTAAAATTGAAAACTACCAATTAAATGAAAAAAGAATCGCATAAACATATAACTTAAAGTATGTGATATTGAGATTCTAACCCGTCTGTAACGACCGGAACTCCGGAAGGGTCGGTCACAATTTCAACGAAATCTGCATCGGAATCGTCGGTGTCACGATCTAAGAACGATTCTGGTGATATTTTGGTGAGAAAGTAATCACCGTCACCGGCAACTTGACCAGGTTGTGGAATCACGGTTGGAAAATGATAGTCATTGAAATGAATAAAGAGAAGTACGTTTGATATACGCAAAATGCAACATATAAATTGCATCAAACAAGGCATAAAATCAGCACTTTTTCGGTACTAATGTTAGAAAAAACATGTTTCTTTGTTTACTTTTAAATTACAGGATCAAAAGAGCTTAAACAAACAAAAGAAGCAAATTAACAGCCAAAACTAACACAAATACAATGAATGAGGATTGACACAACTTTCCAAACGCCCATTCACATCCAAAACAACAAAAATAACCAAGACAAAAGCTTAGGCACGGGGGCGTGCCCACCAGGCATGGGGCCATGCCCAGTCAAAGATTCTCTTCAAAAAAGACAACAACAACAGACAACAAACACGGACCATACCAAGTCAACATGGGTCGTGGTCAACTTTAAGATTTGTAGAATATGGGATAGTACAGCAAGTACACTGACCACGCGGCTATGCTCTATCACCACAGAGCGTGTTGGTAAAATGACTTGACATCTGCAGTTAATAAAGGAAGAGAAAAAGTCCACCATGGGGCCGTGCAAAGAGGGCACGTGGTCGTGGTCGCCTTCTGTTTCTAGCTATAAATAGAGGTGCTTGGTTCATGAGAAAGACATCCCTTGGCAAACCATTTCTCTCACACCTGCCATCAGTCCACCACCACTACAACACCAGCACACACCACTATCATCCATCTTTTATCTTTTAGAGTTTGTAGTAGTCTCGGGATTAGATCATAAGCGTTCTTGTCAAACAAAGGCCATGCTTGGCTAAATTTTTTATATCACTTGGTAAAGACAAATCTTTTATGTATTACTTTTGATTTTCAATCTTTGGCAACTTTTTATTTGGGTATGTAATAATGACTTTAATAACTAGTTTTTAATATTGAAAGTGAACTTTATTTAAACATGTCTTCATGTTTCGTTGATTCACTCATCCGTGTCTTTACAGTCTATATAAAGCACATTAACTACCTAGAAGGGGGTTAGAAGGGTTTTTGGGCAAAGTTCTTGTCTCGCTCAGTGTATATATCCTGCGAGGACTTGGTTCAAGCTTATTAGGACTTCCCTTGAGGCAGATAGCATCAAATCGAGGGGAGTAAGAATGGCTTGAACACCTTATAAATAAATACTATTAAAATCTTTATCCGGCCTTGCGGGACTGTATCCCTGCTGACTCAGACCAATATGGCTGAGGGTAACGTCGCCTTCACAAGAGGGGCCGACCACTTTTCACATTAATAACTTACTTAATTATCTTCTAATATTTTGACCTTGCAGGACTGTATCCCTGCTGACTAAGACCAATAGATTTAGGGTAACGTCGCCTTCAGAAGAGGGGCCTACTACTATAACTATGATAATCTCTTAAAATGCCCCAAGTGGGAAATCATCAAATGATATGTAAAAGAGGAGTCGGAGTCAAGTGATTCTTCTTGTCTATTTGTTTTCCTTTTTTTTACGTTTCTACTTTTACTTTTCAACTTTCAAAACTTTTATAAAAAAATTGGTTAGATTAGACGTTAACGATAAGCCAGTATTAAAAGCTCTTGTGTCCTTGGCCGACTCGGTATCTTATCATCAATATACTACGTCCACGATGGGTGCACTTGCCCTAACATGTGTAGAGTGGTAGTATTGTATCGTGTTTTATAAATTTAAAGCTTGATATACGAGTTAAAAGTGCCTATAATATAATAACAATTATAACGACACTGGACCACGTCAATTTTTTGGCTCCGTTGCCGGGGACACAAGTGTTTTAAGAAAGCTTAAAATTAGTAACTTAATCAGATTCTGTACTTTTTTAAAACTACGCACCCATTTTCAAAAAATTTTAAACTTTCACAGTAGGTTGCCATGGGGCCGTGTCAGCTGGCCACGCCCCCGTGCTGCAGAAATTTAATCAAAACTTCTCAAACACCCAGATACAGGTTTGCCACGAGGCTGTGCTAGTTCAGCATAGGGTCGTGATTATTTCCCTGTTAAATTTAATTTTTCTGTTTTCTGATCCTAAGGCTCGTTAATCTTCTGATCTTCCATTGGATTACTAGTCAGAAGATTATACCCACTACTACATTGAGGATGATTACGAGGAACCATATTGTACCATTTGTGGTGAATCCCATTCAATACAACACAGTTACCTTTTTCAACCCACCAACCTCATACTCCACGTATGAGCAACCAATGTTTGAGCTCCCAAAATCAAGTTTTGATTAGGATACCAATCCGTTTGAAACAAACGACACTCCACCAACAATCATTAGCCGAAAGCCTCATACAAAGCCTCAAGAATTTAGAACTCTTACTTAAGAGATCTCTAGAGAAAGACGAGGCTATTTGTATTAAAGAGGTAATAATCGAAGAAGTAAAAATAGAAGAACCAAAAAATGAAAAACTTATGCATGAACCAAACACAAGAAGGTACGTCTAGAAATGATGATTTCAAAACCAAACCAAACTTTCAAGAAATTCACATTTTACAACCATCTTTTGAAAATCATTATTTGGTATCTCCTCATGCCGAGTTTTTAAAAGAGTTAAACACTACCACTAAAATCAAGGAAATGGTTAGCATTAACTTAACAAATGATCAAACTTCACTAATACAATATGAACACCATGAACTGCACATTAAACCGGTACCATGTTTTTTTTTTCAAAACATCTTTGTTAGTAACGTGCTAATTGATAGAGATCTTTCTGTTAACATAATGCCAAACTATATTTTTGAAAAAAATGGGTACTAATGATAAAAGCCAAAGGGGTGATTGAGGATGTCTTAATTCAAACAAATCAAATAGTAGTACCAACTGAGTTTATCATCTTAGATGATGCACTGCTCGTGTTGGGACAACCATTCATAAAAACCCATCAAACCTTAGTCAATCAGAAGCAAAACAACCTACCACTTAAATTAGGGACTGACAAAAGGTACATCAATCTTGACCAATCAACGAAATATCCCATTGGTAATGACGACCCCTAATTGAAGATGAAATAGAGCCACCCGATACGGAAGAAACAGAAGAACAACCCGCCGAAGAAGAAGACGTCACCAAACAAACCTTTTGGGCCATCGATCTTAATAAAGAAGAAAAAAAGCAGTCTCTTGAAGACCCACCGTCGTTTGAACTCAAGGAACTACCAAAAGGTCTAGAATACGCATTCTTAGACTACCATGGTAAGTTCCCCGTCATAATTTCTTCAAAACTAAAACTTTTTGGAAAAGAAAAATTAATAAAACTTCTGAAAAAACACAAAAAAAAACAATGGCATGGAAACTTATAGAAATCAAAGGCATCAATCCATCCATATGCATACACAAAATTTTAATGGAAGATGACTATAAAACAGTAATACAACCACAAAGAAAAGTAAACCAAAATGTTCAAGAAGTGATTAAAAATGAAGTGATTAAGCTACTAGACGCTGGACTTCTCTATCCTATCAAGTCATCAAGCTACTAGACGCTGGACTTATCTATCCTATCTCCGATAACCCTTGGGTCCAAAAAAGAAGGTATGACAGTTGTAACTAATGAAAAAAAATGAACTTATTCTAACAAGAATCATCACCAAATGGAGGATTTGTATAGACTATCGCAAATTAAACGAGGCAACAATAAAATGACCACTTTCCTTTGCCATTTATCAACCAAATACAAGAAAGACTATTCGGTCATACATTTTATTGTTTTTTAGATTGTTTCTCCGGATATTTTAAAACCCAATAGCACTAGAGGACCAAGAAAAACCAACTTTTACATGTCCATATGGAACTTTTGCTTATTGGCGTATGCCTTTTGGTCTATGCAATGCCCCCGCAACATTTCAACGTTGCATGGTGGCCATCTTGTACCATATGATAGACAAACTATCGAAGTTTTCATGGATGATTTTTCTATCTTTGGAAATACATATGACCAATGCCTCGATAATCTTGAACGAATGCTATCCCGATGTGAGGAAACTAACCTCGCCCTTAATTGGGAAAAATGTCATTTCATGGTAACGGAGGGAATTATACCCTGTCATAAAATCTCAAGCAAAGGAATGGAAGTTGATGGGGCAAAAATAGACAATATTTCCCGATTACCTCCCCCATCCTCAGTTCGAGCCATATGAAGCTTCTTAGGACATGCCGAATTCTATAGGCAATTTATCAAAGACTTTTCTAAAATCTCTAGACCTCTAACAAAATTACTTGAAAAAGATGCCCATTTGTCTTCGACAAGGATTTCAATAAAGCTTTTCATACGCTAAAAGAAATGCTAGTCAATGCACCAATCATGATAGCGCCTGATTGGAAATTATCTTTTGAAATCATGTACGACGCAAGCGACTTTGCAGTTGGAGACGTCTGAGGACAACAAAAAGAAAAACATTTTCACCCAATATACTATGCAAGTAAAACTCTTAATGATGAAAATTATACAACTACCGAAAAAGAATTACTTGCCGTAGTATTTGCTTTTGATAAATTTCATTCCTATCTTGATCTTTCTAAAACAATAGTTTATACAGACCATGCCGCCATCCGATACCTTTTCAAAAAACAAGATGCCAAACCGTGTTTGATTAGGTGGATTCTTCTCCTTCAAGAATTAGATATTGAAATAAAAGATAAACGAGTGGCAGAAAACACCGCCGCTGATCACTTATCTCGCTTGGAAGATCTAGCTTTGGAACTAACTTGAGAAGTGCTTATCAATGAAAAATTCCCTATTGAATCCTTAGAAATGGTCGAATATCAAGAAGAACCATGGTACGCCGACTATGCTAACTATCTCGGTAGTGGAATATTAGTAAAAGGTTGGTCACATTCATCAAAGAAAAAAATTATTTGCCGATGTAAAACACTATTTTAGGGAAGACCCATATCTTTTTAAAATTTTTTCCAACCAACTTATACAAAGATGCGTCCATGGTCAAGAAGTAAGAAGGATTCTTCGCCATTGTCACGAAGGACCATATGGAGGACATCATGGAGCAACGAGCATTAAACGAAAGGTATTCGATTCAGGATTTTATTGGCCAACCATCCATAAGGATGCACATAATTTAATAAAAACATGTGACGCATGCCAACGAATAGGTAACATCTCATCCAAGAATGAAATGCCTCAAAATGGCATTCTTATTTATGAAATCCTTGATGTTTGGGGTTTAGATTTTATGGGAGCTTTCCCACCGTTAAAAGGGAACAAATATATTCTTATGGTAGTCGATTACATGTCTAAATGGGACAAAGCCGAAGCTCTTCCATGATAGAAGAGTTGTGGTAAAATTCCTAAAACAATTATTTTTCCGTTTCGGCGCTCAAAAAGCTTTTATTAGTGATAGAGGCACCCATTTTTGTAATTACCAATTAAACAAAATTCTAACAAAATATGGGTCTATCATCAAGTTTCAACCGCCTATCATCCTCAAACCAATGACTAAGCCGAAGTAACTGTAGGTCCATTTGGAGGATCAAGATAACCTACTTCCTTGTTGTTTAACACACAAACGAGCGCGGACTCCACGTATGTATGCAAACCAAAGCAAAGTAACATAAACACAATGTAACCAAAGATTTACTATCTTGATTAACTGAAGAGAACTAGTACAAACACATACACACAATGTTCATACAGACTCAGGGTGCTCTCTCTTATTGAAATTGGGAAGTGCAAGTTTGTTTATATAGGCCCATCACCCAGTAACCCTACCAAGAAGGTTATTGGGCCATAAAGAACAGATAGGCCCACAAAGAATGTGTTCTTCGTGGCCTATCCTATGAACAACCAAGGGATCACAAAGAATGGTTCTTCATGACCGTTTACATCATGTTATGTATATTCTTCGTGAATGGTTTACTCCCAAGAAGAAATTAGTTCTTCGTGGGATGGCTGCATAGAGACAGTAACTTGCAGAAACAGTCAGCAAGAACATATACCAAAACACCAACAGTATGCACACAAGCAACTGTTTTACAACACGAATAAAATAAATGTCGTACCGAGTCAAGATAGGAGGATATCTGGACTTGGTCGACACGATCAAAACTTTACAGATGCAATAAAAGAAAACCGTACAATTATAGACATGACTAAGAACAAGCGACAGACACAAAAGTGCATCAACAAAATCCCCCTTGACAGTTGCTTGGTCTTCGTCTTCATTTCTAATGCCCTGCTTCGGACCATGAGCATCCAACGTGAATCCCTTGATAATAACAAAAACAAGCGACGCGTTGGAATAAAAAAGCTTGATGAGCGTCCTTGTCTTCGTAGAAGATGTCGTGTTGAAGTAGCTTCTTGATGTCACCAGCGGACATGTCCATGATCCACATTGGATCTAGCATACGAAAGTTTTCTTCGTTGTTCTTGAAGACTATAACAGCTTCATGGGTGTCCAAGTCATAACACCACAACACCATGTTTCCAAGAAGGTGCTTCATCGGCATGAGCAGGATTTTGTCCAGAACCTTCACCGGCTTGTAGAGAAGCTTGTAACGTGCGGTGTTGGTGTCTGGATCTAGCGTGTACTTGATCTGCTCGTGCATCGAAAATTATGGCTTGTACAACTCGTCCTTCCAACCCTTTCGACGTTCCATCCTTAGCTTGTGAGCGAATAGCGTAACACCTTCAAAGTTTGATCGGTTGATCAAATTTAACTGTGCTAAAGCTGCAACATCATAAAACGGTAAAGTTAGTATGCAAAGGAGCGACTTGAAGTACTAGATCCCATGTCCGCGCTTCACAGCCATGCAGTGTAGTTCCTTCACGAACATCCAGCTAAGAATTCTTCCTTGAGGACGATCTTTCTCATACTTCATGTAGTCGACTTGAACCGGAGGAGGAGCTGGCTTTGGAGTCTTTGCCAAGAACTGCTTTCTCTATTCTTCAAAAGTGTCGGTGGGAACATCAGATGTATCACGACTATTCAAATTTTCGTCGATCTCATCCATGTTATCCTGAAGCCAGTCAGCATCAAACGGATTGAACTCCATCCCGTCTTCTCGAACATAGTTAGATTTCTCCACTTCACCATCAAAAGCAATCTCCTCGAGATCCTCAACATTTGTCACATCTGGTTCACTCGGTATTTCATCAATAGTAGCATCATCTACTACCTTCATTTCCTTAAGAGCCAAAATTTGTTCACTTGAGAGCTCAGACACAAACTCTCCTTCCTCTAATTCCTCACCGGTTACAAGATGACAAGACTGTAACGGTAGGTCATCTAACACTTCAGTAAAACTCATTCCCACATCTTTGCTTGGTGCCACCACAATCTCAGCACCTGAGGATGAACCTTCACCGACATTAACAGTAGAGCTTTCAACCAAAGCCAACTGAAGACCAATCTCTTCAACACTCTCTAATACATCAAATTTTTTCTGGTTCCTCTTGAGTACCATCGGAGGTAACCGGATCGGTCACGATCTGTAGTTCATTAGAACCAACAACTAGAGTTGTAGCAGAACCCTCTGGTTGTGTGGATGAAGCTAGAGCATCAAGATTACTAGGGTCTTCACTGTCGTGATCACGATTACACTGTATCTCCTAAGCCTTGCATCTTTCATTCCATAGAATGTTTACCCACTTTCTGATCATCTCAAAATCGTCTTTTATACTATTAAATCCTTCAACCAGTGTAGTGTTCCGAGAGTAATACCATTCTCTCATGTCATTAGGCTTTGCGGCTAGTTTTTCTACAAATTGTTGTACAGATGCACTTCGTTCCTTCAACCTGTCCATCTCAATCCGACGAGCGTTATCAGCTGCTCACATTTGTTGTAACTGAGCTGCCTCTCACCATCTGTAGCCCTCATACGTTCATTTTCTTCCCTTAACTGTGTAATCTCGGCAGCTTGATTTCCAACAGTTTCCTTCAAAGTGTTGATTTCCAACTGTTGCTTGATAATGGTATTCCGATTGTAAGGCATGAACCCTGAGTGCCTATTAATCTGATTTACCACAGCTTGCAGTTGTTAGAATAGAAAGTCCACTTTCTCACCCTATTCCATTTCTGAGAACAATCGACTACGTCGTTCTGTACTTCGCTCGTGATTTGTGGATCGAGATTGTTGAGCTGAAGAAGTAGCATGTTGTGGTTGTACTAGAGTTGCTGCAACTGAAGGTGTTTCAACTGCTATAGTAGATGTAGCATGTGGTTCAGTGGCTGTTGTGGGAGATGTCATTAAAGCTTTAGTCTCCTCCGTTGTGAAGGCAAACTGAGCTTCTTGAACTGGTTCTGATATGGTTTCTAGTTGTGTGGTTGCAGGTTGTGCTGATGAGGTTCCTATCGATTTCTTACTCTTTTTCTTTCTAGGAACCACAACTTTCCTTTTGCGTGCTCGTTCAGTCTCTCTGTATCAGATGGAACATAATCTGCATCTATATATATTGGAATCCGTCTAATCTGCCTAACCCCATGCTCATCGACATAGCGTTCATACCCTGATTCAAGCGAATTGTCATCAGAATCCGATTCTTCATCATCATCCGGCTTTTTACCTTTGTCACCACTGGTAATACCTACACCACTCGCACCACCATCACTACCATCACCACCTTGGTCATCACCATCACCACCTTCATCATCACTGTCATCATCATCACCTTGACCCTTTCGTTTTCTTCGACCAAACTTTTCTTCGATCATCTTTTCGATGTTGATTCCTCATTCCGATTGGCTATCGTCATGACGACACTTATCCTTATCCAGCGCTACATATATATCCTTATCTAGAAAAACAAACAACTACGATGGAGGTGTGCTTTCCTTGTAATGTTTAGTTGCCATACCTCTAAAGATCATCAATGGATGTTCCATCATAACTTAAACTTTGAGAACATTGTTGTCGTTCTTTGGGAGGTTCGGATATTGCACATTCATGATCATCTGAAGAAAACAAGGATACATCCAAAACTTGCTTTCACCAACTCTGGTTCTTCCTAGATTTTCCTTCATGTTTGCAAAGATATACTTTGTAACACTAAACGGTTTGTTCAATGTTAAAGCTACCATCAACCCAACTAAGTCGTTATTTACCATGTCATAACCACTTCGTCTGTTGCTTAAGCATTGAATGAGAACATGTAAAAAGAACTTGTATCGGAGCGGCAACCACGCTTTGTTTAGTTGTCCTCCAAGAATGTCTCCGACACATTTCATTCGAAGCAGACGCCCATGTTGACACTTCAATGAAACTGAATATGGAGATTTTGGATCTTCGCCAAGTTGTAACACTATGGTTATTACTTCAACGGAAACATCCACGTCTAAGCCATTGACTCTTCCGCGGAAAATTTCCTTTCATCCACTTCAACAACATTTGCCGAATCCCAGAATTCCTTAATCAACGTCTTGTATACTATAGTTTGATGCGTGATTGCATAACTGATCCTTGAATTGCGCAACAACTTCATAATACCGTTGTATTCAGCAAGCTTGTCTTCCGGATCTAAGTAGGCAACCATGTTGTGCCTTGGTTCCGACATAATCTCAACGTCCAACTTGTCAGTTTTACTCGTTGTGGGCTTGCGTTTCTGTTCTTTTGGTGCCATCCTATACATCAAAGCAACCAGAATGAGAAGAAACATTAAAACACTTGGGAGCATAGACAAAAATATTCACTATGAACATTCTGTATGTATGCAACCCCTTCACGAGAACCAATGTTAACAAACAATGTCCATCAGAACAACCAATCTTCACAAAGAACTGGCTTAATATATTCTTTGAAAATCCAAGAAGAACTGAGTGACTATTTACCTATTGTCACGAAGAACCCTTATCAACGAAGAATGGGTTCTTCGTTAACACTGGTTCTTCGTCAGTTGATAATCACGAAGAACAAGTTCTTCGTCTTTGCATAGGTTCTTCGTCCAATTGATTGTTTGTGTTAGATGGTGACAAGCAACCAGATGATAACATGTTTCTGACACTTTGAATCAGAATACCCAGTTTGTTTTGTTTTCATTTCAACATTCATGTAACCATTAAAATCGATTAATATCTCCAAGCAATTTGTAATATCTCAAACTTCAAACAATCACATAAATAAACAAATAAACCTATAATTATATATATGTTCATTCATTTATAATTGATTTGTTTGATTTTAAGAACAACCCTAATTTTAGTCAACACATTGTTTGTCAAGATACTAACAAAAACACTAGTGAACTGGGTTTCCTTTGTTCAAAGTGATGACCGATCCATGAGTCATCGGTTAAGTTATACTCGATTTATCTTTAAGATACACCATTCATTGTTGAAAATACCTTAGAGATATCACAAACAACTCAAATAAAAGGTTTGAAGAGGTCGGTCGGTTGAGTTTCTTCCAAGAGAAGGAGAAGATGAACAGTTAAATGATATTGTGAAAAAGTGAATTTGAAATAAGAGAAGATCTGCTGAATAACCTGTCACACCCGCTCATAGGAGGAAGCGCACGGTGTGATCTGATTGGTTCTCATTGCATACAACATAAGTGAACAAACTATATGAATAAAACATTCTCCATATGCCATTGCTGAAATGGGTTCAAACGCAACATATGTTAAGTATATTGTTACAAGCCATTAAATTGTCAAACTGTTAAGTAACCAAAATGCAAGATTTTAAAATAATAAGGTTTTGTCCTTTATATCACTGCAAGTAGGTGGGATATACCGGACAAATCCTTCAAAAGTGGCATTGGAGTCTTGATGCTTGTTTCTTGATTTAACTGCTTGCAAAGATCCACTAATTACATGAAATACATGTTAAGTTGAAAATCAACAAAAGTTGGCGAGTTCATGTGTTTTAACTGTATGAGTTGAATCCATAAAACGTATAATGTATTTCTATCAAAACCCGATATGTAAAGCGTCAATGAAATCGTTGATCGTTAATGCTTTGTAAGGACATTAATATGTGTGACGACATAAGAAGCAATCCAAACCTAGACGATTTCTGTCAATTAACTTCGACTCGGACGACAAATGCACTCTTCTGTGTAGGTCCATGACCAAGAGTGGGGCTCGCCAACACCCGCTAGATTTAACCCTTTGTATCGTGGTCTTAAATAAGTTTAATGGTGCTTAAGTTCCACCCAATTCGCACATGATCTAAGTTGTTTCATTCCTTAGCTTATCATACCATTGAACATGTATTTCCCCCGATAGTTGTAAAACAGTAAAACATGTAAGATGAAAAGGGGGACATGAACTCACTGCTTTGCTTTCTGCTAATCTGATTAACTCGAATACTTTTCTCCGGTTTCGTACCACAACCTACAAACGCGTTAGGTTTTGTTAGACACTTCGGTCTTTGAATGATTCTTGTTCTTGTTTCTTGTCTTAATTATCTACTAAGACTTGTTCAGTTTTGGTTTTGTTTAGACATACATCTCAATGTATGATAACAATAGATATACTTCATTAAGTATATGTGTAACCTTGCAACGCATGTGTTGCTAGCACGGGCCCAGCCCGCTAGACTCCGTGCCTCGCAAGAGTAATACGTATGTGTTCCATGACACCTCATGGACGGGTTCCACCCGTTTGCCTCGACGACTCCATCGTCGGATATAGTCCATATATAATTCTTCTTAATTATACATAATTCCAAGTTCGATGCGTCACTTAAAATATTATATTTAACTTGTATTATTTGTATGCACCTCCTTATATATATATATCATTTTGTTTACGATGGGTTAGTCAAAATAATCTATTTGTAACATGTATTGATATATAATTATTTCATGTACATGTTTCATAATATCTATGACCAACTATTGAAATTGTTAAGTATTATACAAATGCATTTCCCCCCAAGTATAAGTATACTTGTATTGGGTGTATTTGTGTATTTACATTGTATTCTTATGGTTAACTACAATACTTGTATAGATGTATTTTCACCAAATATTAATGGTATATATATTGGCATGTATTTGTACGTATAGCAATACGTATATTCCTTGTATGTATTACCCTTATTTTTGTATATTCCTCAATTATAATATTAGGATATATTCAAGTTAGTATATTATTATGCTTGGTAAGTGTATATATATCCAAAATAATATATTTTTGCGATTAGTTCTAGAAACTATATATTTTAGTTTCCACCAAAATTATATGTTTTTAGGGGGTTTATGAAATATATATTTTTACACACTTCGAAAATAATATGTTTTTAGTATCGACAAAATACGATATAATTATATACTTGTAAAATTATGTATTTTTTCACTTGTTCGGTTTTGAAAATAATATTTACCAAGCTTCGATATATTATGTATTTGTAATCCATAATTCATATATAGTCCAAACGTCCGAATAATCCATATTTGCTTCGGTGTATGGTATTGGATAGGTATATATATGCTTTGTAATTATTTGTTTGTCAATTATTATGTATTTATTTGCATGACTTATTTTCAATTTCCTAATATATATATATGTAATACAAATAAAAAGCACATAAATTGTCATTTTTTATGATCACTAAATGTATATTTTTCCAAAAATATATATTTATGCCCATTTTTATCTTTATAAAAATCATGTCTTCTTGAACTTATATTTTGTACAACAACATGGGAGTTTTTATGTTTATGGTTTTTGAACAATTTTACTTGTAAGAACTTTAAACCATATATTTTTCTAAGTGTTTAATTTTTATAAAATTTTGCCGTAGTTTCCCCTAGATTTAGGAGGTTTCCTATGTTTTTAAAACTTGTTCTAAGCTTCAAAAATCATCAATTTATTCCCAATCTTTTCAACAAGTAATCCATGTACACACATATATATTTTTAGGTCCTGATGAACATGGAACTTTACCAAAACATGTAGTCTTTTAACCATGTGTTTAAGATGTTCATACATCTTTAAAAATGTGTTTAGTTTCTAATATACACTAACTTTGCTAAAAATCATTTTTAACAACTTACTTATATATATTCTTAGAAAACATTACTAGTCACTCTAATGACATTTTCAAGAACATCCTTAATGTTAAAAATACATTCATCAAGCTTTTTATTATTTTTATTCATATGATCATCCAACATTTCAAGAATCTTACAACCCTTTTAATCCACTTTAAAAAGTCGATTTATTATATATATCATGTTCATCACTTCTTTGATCATGGATTTTTTAAGATACGTGAGTATACTTGTTAGATCATGTTTTTAATCATCATCTAACAAGTTCACATATGGTGGTTATGATCCATAGCAAAAATAAACATCTACATCTCTATTACAACTTCAAGATAGCTTTGTTTCCTTTAGATTATGTTACTTGTTAATATGTTCATCTTTTAAAGTTGATGTTCTTGCATGGTGTAACTTATATATTATCAAGATACTAGTAATATGATATCAAATGAAAGTTTAGAAGGCTCACTACTAGCTCTTATGGCTAGGGAAGTGGCAAGATGAACACTTGAAGATGATGATGTAAACTAGGTGGATAAAAGCTCCCTTGGGTGGTCCTTTAGCTTCCAAGACTTGCACCTTTCTTAGTTAGGCTAGAGACACCTTAGGATCACCTTAGAACACCTTGATTTGGACTTGAAAATGGAGGTGTAGTGGTTATGGATATGGTCGTGAGGTAGGCAAGGAAGAAGAAAGAGATGTGTTTGAGTGATAAGGATATGTGAGGTTATGAGTCATGGTCTTGCTTTATGCTTACTAATAACATAAGATCCCTCATGTAATTACCAACTTACTCCCAACATGTTGATGATTAGGGGACAAGATTGTTGGAGTCAAGGGGGCCCTCATGTGGCCGTCCCATGCTTGTTGTTATGGGACTAACTTGGTTAATTTCTTTGTTAGGGAGTTAGTTAGGATTAGGGGTCTTAGTTAGGGGGTTTTGATGGATTAGGGGTTTTTTGATGCATTTTAAGGTATAAAATGCTATGTATTAGTTTAATATTGTTAAATAATATTAACTAGTTTATATTTTATGTCTAGTTCGTGTTCGATTGCTTAACGGGCGCTCGGTTGTTAACAGGTCCTCAAACGGGAGTTTAAGCAACTTGTATGGAATTTAGGGATTTTTAATCAAAACAATGTGTTTAATGATTTTAACTAGTTATATGATGTAAAAATATTGTTAACTAGTTCATATGATGTTTCATATTGTGTTCGGTGTTCGTTTCTTTGCCGGTTCGTTAAAATGTTAACTTTCAAGACTTATGTTCCTATGATATGTTATTGCGCCAAACAATACTTTCAATGTCTTTTAAGACATGCAGATGTTTAACAATAATTCTGCATATTAATTAAACTTGTATTTGCTGGATTTTGCTGAATTGTTGTTTAGTTTATAGTTCCGGCAGTTTTCAGTGCATGCATTGTTTCGGAAAGTGTTAGCATTAATCCTTGCTTTCCCACATGGGGTTTAATATACGGTTTTCATTGGACTCTCAT
Organism: Scalesia atractyloides; assembly: GCA_947069175.1. NCBI lineage: Eukaryota > Viridiplantae > Streptophyta > Magnoliopsida > Asterales > Asteraceae > Scalesia > Scalesia atractyloides. The sequence continues at coordinate 25,131,525 of CAMTDV010001632.1, forward strand.
CTAAGTCCTAAATCTGCAGTTTAACTGCGTACTGACACTGTGTGCCACAGCTAGTCTACTAGCCGTTTTCGATGCACTGTTTTAGGCAGGTTTTAAATGGTAACCACTAAACAATAATATGCATCATATAACATATTCAATGCACTTTGTAGATTGATGTCATGCAATTCAAGCAGTTTAGTCATTTCGAAACACATATTTATATCGCATACTTTACTGTTTAATTGTACATTGTCACATACTTCCACCGTCAAAAGAATTTCGTCCCAAAATTCAAGTTGAGGCATCTGTTGCAGGAGTCTTTTCGAATAGGTGAGGGCATTTAGCTTTGATTTGATCCTCACATTCCCAAGTATAATCAGGTCCGTGTCTTGAGTTCCAACGAACTTTTACTAGCTTGATACGACTCCTCCTAGTTTTCTGGACTTTCCAGTCCATAACCTCAACAGGTTCTTCAGTAAATTGGAGTTTATCATCTATATGAATCTCTGCCGCAGGAATTATAACCATTTCTTGCGTTGGGCTCTTCTTGAGGTTTGACACATGGAAAGTGTCATGTACACTGCTAAGCTCATCATGTAATTTCAACTTGTAGGCAACGGTACCAACCTTTGCCAAAATTTCAAATGGTCCGATGTACCGCGGATTTAGCTTCCCTCGTTTACCAAATCTGGCTACGCCCTTCCAAGGCGAGACTTTCAACAAAACTTTGTCTCCGACCTCAAAGGACAATGGTTTTCTTCTCTTGTCGTGTAACTCTTTTGTCTATCACGAGCCGCTTTGATACGTCTTGGATTTGGAATATCTTATCAGTAGTCTCTTGGACTAATTCGGGACCAATTAGCTATTTGTCGCCAACTTCCGCCCATCATAGCGGAGAACGACACTTTCGACCATAGAGAGCTTCGAACGGCGCGGGTTGTATGCTTGTGTGGTAACTATTGTTATAGGAAAACTCCACTAAGGGTAGGTGAGTATCCCAATTGCCGCCTAGATCCATCACACATGCACCAAGCATGTCTTTAAGTGTTTGGATGGTTCGTTTACTCTGCCCGTCGGTTTGAGGATGAAAGGCCGTGCTTAGATCTAGTCGGGATCCAAATGCCTTTTGAAAGGATTGCCAGATTCTTGACACGAAACGACCGTCTCGGTCTGAGATGATAGAAATAGGCACTCCATGACGAGCCACTATTTCTCTAAGATATAGCTCGGCTAGCTTCTCTGTGCTATCTTTTTCACGAATTGGTAGAAAATGCGCGGACTTTGTCAATCTATCTACTATTACCCAAATCATGTCGTGACCTCTTGAGGTTCTGGGTAATTTTGTAATGAAGTCCATGGATATTAGTTCCCATTTCCACACGGGAATCTCAGGTTGTTGTAATAATCCCGAGGGCTTCTGGTACTCGGCCTTAACTTTTGCGCAGGTTAAATATTTTCCAACATAATTCACGATGTCGCTCTTGAGATTAGGCCACCAATAATATTTCTTCACATCCTGGTACATTTTATCCGAACCCGGATGGATTGAATATTTAGACTTATGTGCCTCGTCCATCACTATTTCCCGAAGACCTCCAAAAGTGGGACCTAAACTCGTCCCATAAGGTATAAAGTTCCATCTTCTCTTGGCACTAATTGTTTCTCCATACCTCGGAGAAGTTCCGCCTTAATATTCTCTTCCTTGAGTGCTTCTACTTGCGCGTCATGAAACTGAGTAGTTAGGCTTGTTTGAATGGTCATCTATAACGCTCGAACCCTCAAGGTTTTGACTCGTTCCTTACGGCTCAACTCATCTGCTACGACGTTCGCTTTGCCTGGATGGTACTTGATCTCGCAATCATAATCATTTAGCAGTTCAACCCAACGTCGCTGGCACATATTTAATTCTTTCTGATTAAATATATGTTGCAGACTTTTGTGGTCCGTGAATATAATACACTGGGTACCATATAAATAATGTCGCCATATCTTCAAGGCGAATACCACCGCACCTAACTCAAGGTCGTGCGTGGTGTAGTTCTTTTCATGTACTTTTAGTTGTCGTGATGCATATGCGATGACTTTTTCACGTTGCATAAGCACGCAACCTAACCCTTGATGCGAATCATCACAGTACACCACGAAATCATCGGTACCTTGAGGGAGTGAAAGGATTGGTGCATCATATAATTTATCTTTTAGGAGTTGAAATGCCTCCTCTTGTTTCTCTCCCCAATCGAACTTTCGGTCTTACTGCGTGAGTGCGGTTAGTGGTTGAGCAACCTTGGAAAAATTCTCAATAAATCTCTGATAGTAACCCGCTAAACCCAAAATTGTCGAACCTCGGTTGGCGTCTTGGGTGCTTCCCAATTCTTGATCGCTTCTATATTTGATGGGTCACATGAATATCTTTCTCGTTCACGACATGCCGGAGAAATTGCACCTCATGAATCTAAAACTCACATTTAGAAAATTTCGCATATAGTTTCTCTTTCTTCAACAGCTCCAAGATGGCCCTCAAATGTTGCTCATGCTCGTCCTTCGACTTTGAATATATTAATATGTCGTCGATAAATACTATCACAAATTTTTCGAGATACGGCTTGCACACTCGATTCATCAGGTCCATGAAAACCGCTGGTGCATTGGTCAGACCAAACGGCATAACAAGAAACTCGTAGTGACCATAACGAGTTCTGAACGCCGTCTTTTGTATGCTCTCTTCCTGTATCCGCAACTGGTGATATCTAGACCTCAAGTCTATCTTGGAATAGAAGCTTGATCCTTGCAGCTGATCGAACAAGTCATCAATGCTCGGTAGTGGGTACCGATTCTTGATGGTGAGCTTATTCAACTCTCTGTAGTCTATGCACATCCTGAATGTTCCATCCTTTGTCTTCACAAATAAGACTGGAGCTCCCAAGGCGAAAAGCTTGGTCGAATGAATCCCTTATCCAACAACTCTTGAAGTTGTGTGGATAATTCCTGCATTTCTGACGGTGCTAGACGATATGGAGACTTGGCTACAGGTGCAGCTCCCGGTACCAAGACAATGTGAAACTCGACTTGCTGTTGTGGTGGTAACCCCTGCAAGTCCTTAGGGAATACTTCAGGGTATTCTTTCACCACAAGAATATCTTCAAGCTTAGGCTCCTCGGCCTTCTCGTCAACCCCATGTGCTAGGAAGGCTATGCAAGCCTTCTGTAAGCACGCTCTAGCTTTCATACAATTAATGACCCGCAATGGTGTGTCGCGTTTCTCTCCGTGAATAACAATGGTCTCTTCATTCGGTAGCGGTACGCGGATAATCTTCCCATGGCACACGACTTCAGCTCGGTTATCGGACAGCCAATCCATACCGACTACTACGTCGAAGCTACCTAACTGAACTTGTAAGAGGTCGATGTTGAACTTTTGCTGACCCAGCTCCAACGAACATCCTTTAATGATTTCCTTCGACTCAACTAATTTAACATTCGCCAACTCTATAGAATAGGGGGTGTCTAGTTTACTAGATTCTACGCCCAATATATTTTTAAATTCCATGGAAATAAAGCTAAAATCAGCACCGGTATCAAATAATATGGATGCAAAATGATTGTTGATAGGGAACGTACCAGTGACCACGTTAGGGTCTCTGCATGCACCCTTTACCCGATCACAAAAGCTCTCCCACGAGCTTGATTTCCCTTGGGGCAATCTTTCTTCCAATGATCTTTGCTTCCACAACCATAGCATCCAGTCTCTCGCGCAGCTCGATTCCCATTTCCAATACAAACACCATTTCCGTTTCCACCCTTTCCTGTCGTCGCCCAACATGTCTCAGAACGGTGGCCAACCCTGCCACACTTGTCACACTTAAAAACTCGACAAGCACCCAAATGGTGATACTTGCACTTGTCGCATTTAGGATAGGGGCCTTCATACTTCTTTGGGCCAGTGGTGGTAGTAGCTACGAAAACCCTCGCTTCCCGTGTCTGATTAGCCACCCTCCTTTTGTTACCACTATTGTTTTTGGGATGGTTGGCGTGATTATTGTTGTTGTAGTTCGTCTGTGTACCCTTCTTGAAGTGGGAATATTTCCTTTTCCCATCGTTTGTCGATTCAACGTGAGATTCCTTCCTTTCTGCCCCTTCACAAACAATTTCTTCATCCTTACCGCATCTTCTGTAAGACTAACCGCCAGTGTCACAGCCGAAGTAATAGTAGCAGGGCTCGATGCAGTTACCATACTACGGATTTCAGGCACCAAACCCTAGATGTAGCGCTCAATGCGCTTGAACCCCGGTGTCACCAGGTATGGCATCACACGAGTAGTTCCAGAACTCAGTTTCTAGCCTTTGCAGCTCAGCCATTGAACAATACTTTTCTCTCATTCTCTCCTTTAGACTTTCCCACATCATTCCATACGCAGTGTCATCACCCAGCGTTTGCACTTGTAAGTTCCACCAAGTAAGTGCTTCTTCAGTGAAAGACCAGTGATAAAAGTAACTTGCTGGTCTGGGGAGCATTTGCTCATTCGAAGTGTGGAATCTGTCTTCTCTGTCCAGCGTACAAAGGCCATGGCACCACCGGTGCCATCATAGTTCTGTGGCCTGCAGTCCAGAAACTGCTTGTAGGTACACCCTGAAATATTCATAAACAGATTATGAATGAGTAATTAATGAAACGCACGAATAGAATAAAAATAATTATGTAAGTTGTGATAACAACTGAATATTACCGTTCGCTTGGTTCCTATTGGAGGAACCGCCTTGTCCCTGACTTCCTGTTCCGCCAGTTCCACCACTTCCACCTGCTCCGCCCGTTCCACCAGTCCCTCCAGTATTACTTTCATTTCGGTTGGCCTCATATTGGGCCGGGATATTCTTTGTTCCAATAAGGCATTCAGTTCGGCCTCGTTCCTAGTCATGGATTGGGCTTGGTTTACGTTCAATGTGCGAGTTGTTCTCCGTTTTGGTGGCATGATCTTTCAAGATAATATGGTAACAAAGGTTAGACGTTTATTTATTATATATTCTCTCAGTTGGTTATAATTTGTATTTATTCATACATATATATATATATATATAAGCTAATAATCAAGTAACCAAACAGTAACACATAATAATTTTTAAATATATATATATATAGACGATCCAAAAAAAATATAAGTCGGCTCCGTGCAAACACCATGCATAGAAATCCATACAACGCATCATAACAAAGACATCAAGTTTTTATATAATAAGACAACTTGTTACATGATCATTTGTAAAGGAAACAATAATGTACTCAGGTTACACCACCCGGTCATACAAGTTTAATATATATAAAAACAAAATCTTCCTTCCACTTGCGATCTTCTTTCTTCGAGTTGCCTTCAGAACTTGACGTGCAAAAGTACCTGCAAATAAAGATCCTAGGGTGCTGGGGGGATGGTGGGGGGTAGGGGTGATAAGGCTACGGAGGTGGATAACCTCCTGCTCAAGCTCCCGCACACGGTGTAGAAGGACGCCAATTTGCTGTTCAAGCATTAGGATACGAGCAGCGTGGCCATTGGATGGCATGGGAGGTGGGGAGGATACCTCTAAAATAACGATGTCGAGCACCTCTCCATCCTCAAGGTCCTCATCTAAATGATCAACGTGAAATATCGGGACCTCGTCCTCGTCATCTGATATCTCAATAACAGGTGATCATGCAGCAAGAGGGATGGCGTCAATCGGCAAAATCTCTACAATGTGCTCACCCTCCGGGTGACCTATGATGATCTATTGGTGGTGCTAGGGAGGCAAGGCTAATACGTCGTCCACTAGAGGGACGTCTACCTCTGCTACGAAGTCGGGGTCCTCCTCCGGCTCCGACTCGTTATCTGATGAGATGTAGTGAATGAGGGTCCAAGCTCACTGTCTGAGTCGACCTCCATTGGGTCATGATCGTCGTAAACCCCGCTTTCTGCTGAAGACATAGTGACCTGGAAAAAGGGTTCGTACAACATGTATAATTTAATTGTTATTTAATATATATATATAAATATTACACAAAATGCAGGCATCACATATTGTCAGTTTTTAAGTTGTGCTATATATATATATTAAACCAAAATGCAAGATTTTAAAATAATAAGGTTTTGTCCTTTATATCACCACAAGTAGGCGGGATATACCGGACAAATCCTTCAAAAGTGGCATTGGAGTCTTGATGCTTGTTTCTTGATTTAAACAGCTTGCAAAGATCCACTAATTACCTGAAATACATGTTAAGTTGAAAATCAACAAAAGTTGGCGAGTTCATGTGTTTTAACTGTATGAGTTGAATCCATAAAACGTATAATGTATTTGTATCAAAACCCGGTATGTAAAGCGTCAATGAAATTGTTGATCATTAATACTTTGCAAGGATATTAATATGTGTGACGACATAGGAAGCAATCCAAACCTAGACGATTTCTGTCGATTAACTTCGACTCGGACGACAAATGCACTCTTTGTGTGGGTCGATGACCAAGAGTGGGGCTCGCCAACACCCGCTAGATCAAACCCTTTGTACCGTGGTCTTAAATAAGATTAATGGTGCTTAAGTTCCACCCTATTCGCACATGATCTAAGTTCTTTCATTCCTTAGCTTATCATACCATTGAACATGTATTTCCCCCGATAGTTGTAAAACAGTAAAACATGTAAGATGAAAAGGGGGACATGAACCCACTGCTTTGCTTTCTACTAAACTGATTAACTCGAATACTTTTCTCCGGTTTCGTATCACAACCTACAAACGCGTTAGGTTTTGTTAGACACTTCGGTCTTTGAATGATTCTTGTTCTTGTTTCTTTCTTAATTATCTACTAAGACTTGTTCAGTTTTGGTTTTGTTTAGATATACATCTCAATGTATGATAACAATAGATATAGTTCATTAAGTATATGTGTATCCTTGCAACGCATGTGTTGCTAGCACGTGCCCAGCCCGCTAGACTCTGTGCCTCGCACGAGTAATACGTATGTGTTCCATGACACCTCATGGACGGGTTCCACCCATTTGCCTCGACGACTCCATCGTCGGATATAGTCCATATATAATTCTTCTTAATTATACATAATTCCAAGTTCGATGCGTCACTTAAAATATTATATTTTAACTTGTATTATTTGTATGCACCTCCTTATATACATATCATTTTTTTTACGATAGGTTGGTTAAAAATAATCTATTTTAACATGTATTGATATATAATTATTTCATGTGCATGTTTCATAATATATATGATCAACTATTGAAATTGTTAAGTATTATACCAATGCATTTCCCCCAAGTATAGGCATACTTGTATTGGGTGTATTTGTGTATTTACATTCGAATTCTTATGGTTCACTACAATACTTGTATAAATGTATTTTCACCAAATATTAATGGTATATATATTGGCATGTATTTGTACATATAGGAATACGTATATTCCTTGTATGTATTACCCTTATTTTTGTATATTCCTCAATTATAATATTAGGATATATTCAAGTTAGTATATTATTATGCTTGGTAAGTGTATATATATAAAAAATAATATGTTTTTGCGATTAGTTCTAGAAACCATATATTTTAGTTTCCAGCAAAAATAATATATTTTTAGGGGGTCTATGAAATATATATTTTTACACACTTCGAAAATAATATGTTTTTAGTATCGACAAAATACGATATAATTATATACTTGTAAAAATATGTATTTTGTCACTTGTTCGGTTTTGAAAATAATATTTACCAAGCTTCGATATATTATGTATTTGTAGTCCATAATTCATATATAGTCCAAATGTCCGAATAATCCATATTTGCTTCCGTGTATGGTATTGGATAGGTATATATATGCTTTGTAATTAATTGTTTGTCAATTATTATGTATTTATTTGTATGATTTATTTTCAATTTCCTAACTATATATATGTAATACAAATAAAAAGCACATAAATTGTCATTTTTTATGATCACTAAATGTATATTTTTCCAAAAATATATATTTATGCCCAGTTTTATCTTTATAAAAATCATGTCTTCTTGAACTTATACTTTGTACAACAACATGGGAGTTTTTATGTTTATGGTTTTTGAACAATTTTACTTGTAAGAACTTTAACCATATATTTTTCTAAGTGTTTAATTTTTATAAAAATTTTGCGATAGTTTCCCCAAGATTTAGGAGGTTTCCCATGTTTTTAAAACATGTTTTAAGCTTCAAAAATCATAAATTTATTCCCAATCTTTTCAACAAGTAATCCATGTACACATATATGTATTTTTAGGTCATGATGAACATGGAACTTTACCAAAACATGTAGTCTTTTAATCATGTGTTTAAGATGTTCATACATCTTTATAAATGGGTTTAGTTTCTAATATACACTAACTTTGCTAAAAATCATTTTTAACAACTTACTTATATATATTCTTAGAAAACATTACTAGTCACTCTAATGACATTTTGAAGATCATCCTTAATGTTAAAAATATATTCATCAAGCTTTTTATTATTTTTAATCATATGATCATCCAACATTTCAAGAATCTTACAACCCTTTTAATCCACTTTAAAAAGTCCATTTATTATATATGTCATGTTCATCACTTCTTTGATCATGGATTTTGTAAGATCCATGAGTATACTTGTTAGATCATGTTTTTGATCATCATCTAACAAGTTCACATATGATGGTTATGATCCATGGCACAAAATAAACATCTACATCTTTATTACAACTTCAAGATAGCTTTGTTTCCTTTAGATTATGTTACTTGTTAATATGTTCATCTTTTAAAGTTGATGTTCTTGCATGGTGTAACTTATATATTATCAAGATACTAGTAATATGATATCAAATGAAAGTTTAGAAGGCTCACTACTAGCTCTTATGGCTAGGGAAGTGGCAAGATGAACACTTGAAGATGATGATGTAAACTAGGTGGATAAAAGCTCCCTTGGGTGGTCCTTGAGCTTCCAAGACCTGCACCTTTCTTAGTTAGGCTAGAGACACCTTAGGATCACCTTAGAACACCTTGATTTGGACTTGAAAATGGAGGTGTAGTGGTTATGGATATGGTCGTGAGGTAGGCAAGGAAGAAGAAAGAGATGTGTTTTAGTGATAAGGATATGTGAGGTTATGAGTCATGGTCTTGCTTTATGCTTACTAATAACATAAGATCCCTCATGTAATACCAACTTACTCCCAACATGTTGATGATTAGGGGACAAGATTGTTGGAGTCAAGGGGGGCCCCTCATGTGGCCGTCCCATGCTTGTTGTTATGGGACTAACTTGGTTAATTTCTTAGTTAGGGAGTTAGTTAGGATTAGGGGTCTTAGTTAGGGGGTTTTGATGGATTAGGGGTTTTTGATGCATTTTAAGGTATAAAATGCTATGTATTAGTTTAATATTGTTAAATAATATTAACTAGTTTATATTTTATGTCTAGTTCGTGTTCGATTGCTTAACGGTCCGCTCGGTTCGTTAACAGGTCCTCAAACAGGAGTTTAAGCAACTTGTATGGAATTTAGGGATTTTAAATCAAAACAATGTGTTTAATGATTTTAACTAGTTATATTTTTTGAAAATATTGTTAACTAGTTCATATGATGATTCAGATTGTGTCCGGGTGTTCATTTTGTTGCCGGTTTGTTAAAACATTAACTTTCAAGACTTATGTGGTATGATATGTTATTGCGCCAAACAATACTTTCAATGTCTTTTAAATAATGCAGGATGTTTAACAATAATTCTGCATATTAATTAAGCTTGTATTTGCTGAATTTTGCTGAATTGCTGTTTAGTGTATAGTTCCGACAGTTTTCAGTGCATGCATTGTTTTCGGAAAGTGTTAGCATTAATCCTTGCTTTCCTACATGGGGTTTAATATACAGTTTGCATTGGAGTCTCATCTAAGTCCTAAATCTGCAGTTTAACTGCGTACCGACACTGTGCTACCGCAGCTAGTCTACTAGTCGTTTCCGATGCACTGTTTTTGGCAGTTTTTAAATGCTAACCACTAAACAAATAATACGCATCATATAACATATTCAATGCACTTTCTAGATTGATATCATGCAATTCAAGCAGTTTAGTCATTTCGAAACACATATTTATATCGCATACTTTACTGTTTAATTGTACAAAAATTATCCAAAAGTGACAGGTGTCAGATAACCACTCCCCTTTTATAACACCGCCCCACGAAAAACCCTAATCCCACGAAGCATTTAAGAGTGCTACCAAGAACCAAAGTTGGGCCGGAAATTGGTTAGCCCAATTGTTAGTCCACAAAGAACCTTTGATGGGCTTAAGACGATTCGGGCCAAATATAGGCCACGAAGAACGAGTTTTCGTCACGAAGAACCCGCATTCAACATAAAAATGGGTTCTTGGTTGACTTGTGATCTTCGGTTGACCAGTTTGATTCTTCGTTGACTTTTGGTTCTTTGCACATTTCCACAGTGATCATCAGTTACCCAAAATTTTCAAATTGAACAGATTTTGCTCTTTCTAATGAGTTTACCCATTTGCAAAAAGATATTTTATGAAGTTGTGATAGCAAAACAAATTGATTTTTGGCGTATCTTGGTAGAAAACATTCGAGCTTCAACTTTGGCTAATCAAACGAATTTAAGAACAAAGTAAACTAAAACAAACACTAACAAATATGAACAAACTGTAAATTAACTAGCAATCCTTTTTGAGTTTCAAGGTAAGAGAATCATACCAGTTTACAGTCTTGCCAAAAACGATTTTTGTTAATATTTAAAATTAAGATAAATATCCTACCACAATTTTCGGTATTGTTGTCCACATAAGCTCAACTTATCTGCTTATCTGATGTAATCACGATTAGGATATACGATTAATGAATAATTTATACTTACTATCCGGTGTTCATCAACTTCACAACACATTCCCGTATCAAGACATGCACCAGAGAAAATCTTACCGGTGAGTATATCGCTTATCATTTGTTTTGACGTATAGACTGTGACATACTCACTTATTTTAATTGAAAACAAGCGTTATGTGATTAAATCACTTCTTGATGAGGAACTTGATTTTCAGATGCATGCAAGGCATAGGAGCATGTCCGTGAACAGGTTAGTACCAACGTACCGACAAAGAGACGAACTTAACTCCCGCATAAAAGCTATGATATTATCACTTATTTATTGGGTGGATGTGATATGTTTATAACTTATTGATGGTCGTATGCAACATTTACACGTATGTATGGTATCATGGAAGTTCTAGACTTGCATCCTTGTTATTTTTCGGTAAAAGATTCAACCATGATACCTAGATGATAAACAAGCATAAAGACCGCATATCTCAGAACCTCGGCATACTATCAAAGGAAATTTCGGTACCAAGACCATATGCCAATAAATGGTTCCCACCTGACTTTCAGTCCGTTAAGTTTATATCAACCTGCACATTTTAATCTGATTGTGAGCCTACCAATACATCATTAGTAGTGCTACTTATCGTTTTTCATTTTATATTTTCGACCATATTTGACATACACCGGTGTATCATCATCTTCTCTTATCTTTTCAAAAACTCATTTTTGATTTTTTGGGTTTTATATTGTTTTTGTATTTTTCTAAATTTCTCCCCCTTAAATGTAGAAAGTAAATGAATAAAAGGCATATTTTTGTATTTTTTTTATTTTTCTCATGTTTTTTTGTATTTTCTTGAATTTTCTCCCCTAAAATGTAAAAAGTAATGAAAATGGATAATCTTTTGTTTTTTTAGTTTTTTAAGAAATATTTACAAAAACGATTAGCCGATGATGATTTACTCGGATTTCACCTTGATGCCATTGACCAAAAGAAGATAATCAAAACGTGGTTTATCAAAAGCTTTTGTAAACAGGTTAGCACATTGGTGATCAGTGTGGATTTTAACAACATCGATAAGTTTCTTTTCATAATAATCTTGTATGAAATGATACTTAATCTCAATGTTTGGTCTTTTAGTGCTGTACAGGATTAAGAGTGATCTGTTAAGCAGCTTCATTATCAACATAATTAGGAGTAGTTAGAAATTCAAAACCGTAGTCGCGCATCTGCTATTGGATCCATAAAAGCTGGGAGCAGCAACTAGAAACCGAGAACTGACATCCCGCTAATGTTGACTTTGCATCAATCTTTGAAGTCACGCATCTACTATTGGATCCATAAAACCTGGTCTTTGAAGTAGCTACACAGGTCTGCCTTTTGCACTGCCGCGTGACTATGTGGTTTCCCATGAACTGACATCCCGCTAATGTTGACTTTGCATCGATCTTGCAGCCACCATGATCAGAATCATTGAATGCTATCAAATCAAAGTTATCATCCTTACGGTACCAGAGACTAGTGTCCGGGTGACCCTTCAAATAACGTAAGATTCTTTTTACAGCCCTAAAATGAGAAACTTTTGGACTTGACTGGTAGCGAGCTAGAAGACACGTTGGATACATGATATCTGGTCTTGAAGCAGTAAGATACATGAGAGATCTGATCATAGCACGATAGAGCGACCGTTCCACATGTTCACCCATTCCATTAGGAGTAATCCCATGATTTTGAGCTAATGGATTTCCCGAAGGCTTTGAGTCTTCCATTTAAAATCGTTTGAGAATATCCCCAACATACTTGGTCTGATGATGAAAATCCCTTCTTTAGATTGATGAACCTGCAAACCTAAAAAGAAAGTCATTTCCCACATGGAGCTCATCTCGAACTTCTCTTGCATCACCCGCTCGAATTCTTTGCACATTTCATCATTTGTAGACCCGAAAATAATATCATCAACATACACTTGTACAAGCAACAGATCCTCATTCTTTTCTTTAATGAAGAGAGTACAGTCGATCAACCCACGTCGAAAACCATTCTTGAGTAGATAGGAAGACAACATTTCTTACCAAGCCCGTGGAGCTTTATGAAGACCGTATAACGCCTTGTTGAGAAGCCAAACCTTGTCAGGATGGATTGATCTTCAAATCCAGGTGGTTGCTCCACATATATATCTTCTTCGACCACACCATGAAGAAATGCACTTTTCACATCCATTTGATAACGAGTAAACTTCTTGTAGGACGCCTAAGCCAAGAAAAGTCTTATTGCCTCAAGACGTGCTACTGGTGCATAAACTTCATTATAATCAATACCTTCTACCTGATTAAAGCCCTGGACAACCAATCTTGCTTTGTTTCTCACAACAACTCCTCGTTCATCCTTCTTACACTTGTAAACCCATCTAGTACCAATCTTCTTGTAGTTGTCGGGCCTGTCAACCAATTTCCACACGCCCAATTTCCGAAACTGCAGAAGTTCCTCTTGCATTACTTCAACCCATGAGTTTTACTTCATTGCCTCCTTCTAAGATTTCGGTTAAACTTGGCAAACATAGCAGGCAAAAGACCAATCGTTCTATTCCCCGGATTCTCTAATTGCCGTATACAAACCAGCATTCTGGTTGTTCCTTAGCTGATTACGTGTCTGCACTCCACTTTTGATATCTCCTATAATATTTTGCTGAGGATGAGTATCATGGATTCGAGTTTCAGGAACATCGGGAACTCGAGCATTTATACCCAAATTGTTGATATTTAGATCAACAATCAAATTCATGGCTGGAATCGATGAAGATGTGGATGCATGACCCTCAGCCGTCCCTTGATTTTGCACATTTGAAGTCACTTCAGAAACACCATGAACAGGAGCTGAAGTAGCTTCATTTGCATCATGGAATTCATCATCTTCTGACGAAACATTATAATTAGCAGCATCTTCAAACTCCTCATTTTGAACAACATTATTAACCGAAATAGACACTTGTTGGTTAACAATAATTGGTCGCACTAAAGATGAATCAACTGTAGTATCACTTTCAAGTAACATTTGAGCTGCTGCAGACACATCATCAAAAGTTGGCAGATTAAAGGAGTGAAACAGTCCATCATAGTCAAACATCCAAGGAGCACCCGGAGTTCTTACTGATTCAGTGTACCTTTGAACCTTAACCTTACCCCATTCTTGAATCCTTTTAGTTGTTAAATTCCACACTCTGAAATTTGGTGTAGAATATGCAAGAAAGAAACCTTCGATAGCCTTTGGACCGAATTTACCATGTGGATCAATCATAGTGCATGGAGCTCCAAAAGGTTCTAAGTAAGACACATCCAGTTTCCTTTTATGTAACAATTCAAAACACATTTTCCCATGCCTTTTAACCGTAAGAACTCTGTTCATTGTATAACACGCAGTAGCCACAGCCTCCCCCCAAAACTGAACAGGAAGTTCTGACTCTACTAACATAGTTCTTGCAGTCTTGATAAGTGTTCTATTTTTCCTCTCAGCGACACCATTTTGTTGTGGAGTATAAAAATAATTGTATTCAAGTAGAATGCCCTTAGAATAAAACTCTTATATAACATGATTCTTAAATTCAGTGCCATTGTCGCTTCTAATTCTCCTTATCTTTAAATTGTACAAGTTTTCAAGTAAAGTGAGGAGATTCTTGAGGATCTCAGGAGCTTCCTCTTGTCTGCCATAACATTTACCCATGAAATCTTGAATAGTCATCAGTCACAACTAAACAATATGCATCGCCAAAGGTAGTCTTGTGTTTCACAGGTCCAAAAAGGTCCATATTGTGACAACCGACAACTCCCGATTGTAATCACGCGAATAAAAAACATTAAGATAATAATACTAGCATAATTAGACGTAGATTAACTTAATTAGGCCCTTGGAAAACATAGGCACGTCTACTTGATTCACATTACGCGGTCTTGCGATATTCGAAAATCTTAGCGCGCAATTGAACTTTAAGCGAACTGACACCAAACAAAATATTTACAACGCATAAAAATACAAATTTTGTGCTTATATTTATCATATATTTATAATTATGGAAATTATTCGGATTGATGAACATCACAAAGCACCAACGCGGAAGTTACGCGGAAACCGGAACGCACCGGCAATTAACAATGAAACGAAAACACCAGGCTCAAGTTACGTATCGATATTAATATATTATGATATATTTAACTTGGTAATCAAATTTTACATCCGCAGTTGAAATCGGATCGAAAAACAGTTTAGAAACGACAACCGTTGAGATTTTACGCAATTTTAACGCAACCAACGGATGTACGCGATAAAACCAACTCCCGACTTAAAATTCACATGTTTAGACTCTAAATAAATATTTTACGACATTATACGAGGTTCTGGTTCAAAAACAAGGCGGTAGAGATGTGTTTGGGCCATGCAAGAGATTGGACACGCACTAACGGGCTTTAGGCCCAACCCACTCCATTAACCCTAACAATATATACCTCTCTTTCCCCTTCACACATTCCAAAAAACCCTAGCCCCCAAGTCAACCATCTGCCTTCTCTCCCACTAGTCCGATCGCCGGACTCAAGCGATGATTCCGGTCGGTAACGGTCGTTTCTCCGGAGACACGCACACCACATAACCCCTCCTCTCTTGTACCATCATACACACGCACACATCCAGATCTGTAGAGAGAGAAGGCAGCAAGAGAGAGAGACAGATCGTAGAGGGAGAGAGAGTATGACGAGAGATAAACAAAACGGTGAGAGGAAGGGAGCTCTCCGCCGCACACGGCGATGATGAAACGGCAGTAGAGTTGCCACACCCGGTCGCTGGAAATGGTGGCGGTAGGTGGTTGTTCCACGTCAGGTTTGGTGGAGTGGCGGTGCTCGCCTAAAAAATCTCCGGTGGAGATGGTGGTATGGTGGTTGATGAAGTAGTGACACGACGGTGGTCACGACACGGTGACGGTAGCGACGCCGCAGCCGGCGGCTCCACGGGTCAAAGTTTGGTTCAATAGGTTCAGTCATCACGGGTCAAGGTTCTGTCGGTAAGTCAATGGATAGCTCGGTTCAGTTATTGGTTCGAGTTCGGCTAATTCTATTTTGGTTCGGGTTTCGTTTGGATAGGGTTCGAGTTCAACTCAGTCAACGCGATCAGATTTCGGTTCGGGTCAAACTATGGTCAACAAGTCAAAATCAGTCAACACCGGGTTAACTCAGTCAAACCCGATCAAATCGGTTAACATAAGTCAACTAATCAACTGTTGTTCAACGCAGTCAACGTTTCAGCACGAGATTTGGTAAAATAATACGCGAATTAAATTATATCGTTATTTTAATAGCCGTAACGCGAAACCGAGCTTAAACCGGGACGACATATCATCGTAATAGAAAATACATATAAGTATATCGGACTTGTATATATTATCTAGTGTGTACAAATGCTTTGTACACCAAACCGACACGTGACATAAAAATATGTATTAGCGCTTAAATTGTTGAGTTTTGAAAATATATAGACAACTTGTATTGTCGGGATTGTACAAAAACAAAGGAAACTCTGCCTGTTCTTTACGTAAATATGTAAAACGAAACGTGTTTTATTATAAAAACAAAACTTATCTGATCCAAGTAATTGTTATAAAAATAAACATAGATATATATTTATTTTGACGACACTATTATAACCTACAAAATCAAGTCGGTCACGTTTCAACGAGCGTGATTACAAATAACAAAATTTGGTAAGCTATTAAAAAATAAATATAATTATTTATATTTATTTCAAATGAGAAACGCCGGAAATCTTTTACAAAAGAAATATAATTATTTATATTTATTTCAACGTTAATAACTCAAAAACTTTATAAACTAAATATAACTTCTATATCTATTTCAAACGCCCAAACGGCATACGATATTTTGCCATACGATCTAACGCATACTAATAATCGAGATACTCCCGGTGACGAACAAACAAGTCGACTAAAGTAAACATACAATATATGTAATTATGTTGATAATTATATACGAGACATGATACATTATACGAGTTACAATATATTACTTTCATATAAATATTGGTTACGTACACGCACGACCAATTAGGACGACTAATACGATACCTAAATAAATTTTATAATTGTATATAAATATATAGATACGCTAAATCTCTCGGAAATTAAGTGTTTCCAAGACTTAGTAACTATCACCGAAATTAAATGAAACTTAACAAGTTATCTTATCCGTTCCCATTTAGATTAGAACTTACCATTGAGTTCGGTTAGCGATTCAGTAGAGCTCCGTAACATGTAGTTTAGCTACGTTATATTTAGAAACTTATAAGTTATTCCGTTTTAGGAATATCTTAGATTGCATGCTAGCAAGTCACGATTTGGAAACCACATTATGGAATCAATATTATGCTAGCTTTGCATTGGATATCGAGGTGAGTTCATAACCCCCACTTTTTACTGTTTTACATTTTTATAAATCTTTTCGGGGGTGGAAAGACATGCAAGTTTCGCAAAAGTACACAAACTTTCGATGAACGAAAACTATATGTTTCTAAAACATGATACGAATGAACCCCAACAAACTCAAATGGTTTACAAAAGATTATTGCTAAACATACCGGTTTTTGAACACACACGTATTTTCGAAACGTGCATGAGTTACATACATCTTAAGGACGGGATTGTCCTAGTTACAACGGGACTAGGTTGTCCTGCATACAAATATGGGGACTCGTTGGTCCTGCTTACAGACTCAAACGGGCAAGGCCATTTTCATTTGTGCGAGGCACAAGGACTCCGAGAGATTCATGTCCCCCTTTTCATCTTAAATGTTTGTACTGTTTTACAATTATCGGGGGACAAATACGTGTTTAATGGTATGATAAGCTATGGAATGAAATAACTAGATCAGGTGCGAATAGGGTGGACTAAGAACCATTAATCTTGTTTAAGACCACGGTACAAAGGTTAGATCTAGCCGGTGTTGGCGAGCCCGACTCTTGGTCATGGACCCACACGGAAGAGTGCATTTGTTGTCCCAGTCGAGGTTAATCGATGAAAATCGTCTAGGTTTGGATGCTTCCTATGTTGTCACACATATTAATGTCCTTGCAAAACATTAATGATCACGATTTCATTGACGCTTTACATACCAGGTTTTGATGCAAATACATCATACATTTACGGAACTTTTGCATACTAGATTTCATACAAATACCAAGTTTTCAATTGAGATGCCGAGAAAAATGGTTTTAGTACATTTTCTCAAACAATATTCAATCCGGTTACCAAAAAGATATATTTTAAATCTTTTCAAACAAACTACGAACTCGCCAACTTTATGTTGATTTTTCACATGTTTCTTTCTCAGGTTACAATTTCAAACTATGACACGGTTGGAATAGGAAAACCCATGGGAATTTGACTACTTATCAGACATTCACTTTCTAGAAGTCTTAACATTAAATACTTCCGCCAAGAGATTGACTCCTTTTCAGTGGCTTTTGAGACAAAAACATGTAACTTGCGCAGACGTAGTAATAGCTTGGCTCATGTCAAGAATATACAAATCATTTATCCTTGGAGCCGATAATAGAATTCATTCTTTGGAATTTTAAAACCATGTTTTAGCACACAACAACCAGAATCATCAAAATGAACCGTGAACTTCTTGTCGCAGATTTGAGAAACACTCAGAAGATTGTGATCAATTTGACCAACATAACTAATCTTGTCAAAACTAACAACACCGTTGGAAATCATTCCCTCCCCAGTGATGTAATCGCCTTTATCTCCAGCAAAGGCAACATAGCCTCCCCTAATGCTTTTCACATCGTAAAGGAGCCTTAAGTCACCTGTCATGTGCCGGGATGCTCCACTGTCCACAATCCAATGACTATTCACAGTTCCTCTTGTAACACCCTATACATTACATTACCCGATTAGTTTGAGATGGGGACCCAAGCCTTAGTGGTCTTAGGTCGACCCTTATCATCAAGAAATGTGATTTCTATTTCTTGATGATTTCGAAATTGTGTGCCTCCCCTGAAACAGTACCAATTTTAGGTTTCCAAGATTGTTGACGTTTACCAGATTGATTATTATTTACAGATTTAGACACTTCTGGTTTTACAAGCTTGACGAATTTGGTTCCTTTTGTACAACATCCGATTTTAATACCTTTTCAATTACTTTGACTTGTTTACGTCTTTGTTTTTCTTCTTGTTTCTTAACATTAGGTTTGTCTTGTTTAGGTGACACAGATGGACGTTGGCAATTCTTTTCAGGAGGGCCATTTTCAACAAACTTTGGTTTTGACGAGTTTGTACATTTTTTATTATGTTGCCAAACTCCCCACATTTAAAACACAATCTCCTTTCACAAATTTAGGAGATGCTATTTGATGACTCGATGTAGAACTTGCTGGCCTAGAGGTACTTGGTCCATCTCACACCCATTCGTGTGTTGAGTGTAATTGTTTTGACTATCACTTTTTAAAATCTTGGCTTGATTTACAAAATCTATATTTGATGTATTTTCAAAAGTCTCGATTTGATCAGTATCATTTGAGGCTACAAATTTAACATTCTTTCCCTTTTTCTTGTTGGAGCTCCTTTAGCTTCAACCTTCAGTTGTGACACCTTAGGTTTTTGAGCTTGCTTTTCTTGTTGTTTACTTTTAG
This sequence comes from Scalesia atractyloides, assembly GCA_947069175.1. NCBI lineage: Eukaryota > Viridiplantae > Streptophyta > Magnoliopsida > Asterales > Asteraceae > Scalesia > Scalesia atractyloides. Next base: position 25,151,053 of record CAMTDV010001632.1, read on the forward strand.
AAGTGATTGATGGTTGTGGTTTGATTGTAATTTTTCACACTGATTTACTATCACGTTTGGACTTTTCTTTCCCAAAAATTTGGTTGTTGAATTTTCAAAAACTTGATCAATTGATGTTGGATTAACATTTTTGATCGGAAAAACCTTGTTCGAGTAAAATTTCTCATCACCAATCAAAGTATATAACACATTATCACTCTTAAACATAGAGACAAGTGCCTCGACAGATTTGATAGGATCAATCTCTTGTTCTGTAACTGACTGCACAACGGGAGTAGTAGGATCACATAAGATATGATTCTCAATTGGAATTTCTAACCCTTTCCTTTTATCAAGAGATTGATCCTGATCAGTCTCATTTGACTCATCATCTGGTGAATCATCCTCCTCAAGTATAGGTGTACTTTGTTCAACAACAGATGACAAGTTCTCTGTCTTTCTAGATTCTTCTCAGGAATTGCCCAGTTTAAACCCTAACCCTGTTTCAAACTCTTCGGGATTAAGAGGTACAGATGGTTCAAAACGTGGCATTTCCTCCACATCAGCCAATTTGGTATAATTGTGTTTCAACGGCAGTGGACACGATTTATATCCGATGCATTTTACATCCCCCTTAAGTTTTTGAACATCAATGATGTGATCAAGCACATATCGAGAGTTAGAATAACTCTCCAAATTTAGCTTAATTGTATCATGCTCGCATTTGGCAATGGCTAACTCCTTTTTCGTTTCTTCAAGGATATTAATGTAGTTATTAATACCAGTTTGCTTGTTCAAAACCGTTTTTGTTAACTTAGACACACTTTTCTTAAGAGTCTCAATTACAGATGTGAATTCTTTTTCATTTCGAGTTAGAGCCATATTTGCCTCTTTGCACTTAGAAAGTTCAACTACCAAGCTTTGATTGTGACTGTTAATTGTTTCAAGTTTATGTTCTAAATCAGCACAATCATTACATATCCAAGGAGAGTCGGATTGTACCTGACTTGTCGAAGCTGCAACATTAGCCCTAAAAGCAGTATGATAAGAAAAAGATCCATCATTGGTAAAGAATTTCTCTATTTCCTTTGCAACTGTTGCTTTCTTTATCAACCCAGACTTTTGACTTTTCAGCTTCTCTGCTTCTTTCAGCAACTCATCGACCTTGGTATCAATCTTTTTCCTGACATCCGGATCTGATCCATAACCGGTACACTTGAGCTTTCCTCGTCAGAACTCCCATTATACATAGAACTATCATAATCATCAGAAGAGTCAACACTATGAACATGTTTGATATGATTGATTATCTTAGCATAACAAGCAGTTCCTCCTTGATTCCCATTTCCTAGCTGAACTGAACAATCACATCCTTCATCTGCTTGCACTACTAAAGCTATGCTTGTGTTGTTTGAAGGCCTGGTTGGAGTTGTTTGGATTGTTAACAGCTATATACCCCGTTCATTGTTATCTTGAGTTGTGTTGGATGCGTTTGATTGATTTCGGAAAGGGTTGTGATTTCCTTGCTTGCTAGGTCGAGTACATTCACGTTTGAAATAACCTTTCTCACCACAGTTGAAGCAAGTAACAACATCTTTATCAAAGCCATACTTTGTTTCTTTCTTGCTTTCCAAACTTGTTCTTCCAGTTCTATTCATGTAGTCTTTCACTCTTCTAACCGCACTTGCAAATGCCTACTTAATATCCATCAACTCCATTTCCTCCCTGTCTATTTGCTGATAGTCCTCATTAGTCAAATTCATGTTTCCAATTTGACCCGTGACTAATCCAGAATACACACTAAACATAGTGTTTAAAACTTCTATGTGTTCACGAGCAACTTCCAAAATTACCTTGGAAAGATGTGAAGTATCAAGTCTAATCGTATTAGGATTTGAAGATTGAAAGTTGTTATCATAGAAAGCTTGTTGAGAAGCTTGTAGTGGAATTTGAGGTGTAACAACTTGTGGTTGAGGAAGAAAGGCTTTTGGATCAAATGATTAGCCATAAATATGAGCACTTGAACCAACATATTGATCTGTATGAACTGGTGGTGGTAAAAAAGGATTAACATTTGACACAAATGCTGTTTGGAGTTTCGGTTGCTGAGTTGTACTAACACTTGTGTTCATACCTCCAAAATAAATTTCAGGGTTTTCTAGAACTAGAACTCTTTTCTCTTTTCGTATTTCTTCTTCATTCTTGTTATCAAGCTTCTGAACGAATTCATAAATGCTAATCACATCCAAAACACCAGTATGCTATTGCAAGTCAATGAATTGACTCCACTTAGGTGGTAAAGCATCAGCAAAACGCATCACAATCTCTTGTGGAGACGCGTTCACCTTGTAAGAGTACATTTAACTAAGCAAGTGATAGAAATGAGTTGTCATATAGCTTAGTGTCTCATTCTCCATCAACAGAAATCCTTCAAACTCTTTCTTAAAAAGATCATGCCGTATAGTTCTCGTTGCAACATTTCCTTCCCCTATTGCTTCCAAAGTATCCCGCAAATTCTTGGTTGTGGTACAATACATAAATTGATGATAATATCCTTATGAAATGGTTGTGTAAGGATAGCAAATGCCTTCTTCTCCAAATCATACGCCTTTTTATCATTTTCATCCAAGTTAGCTATGGAGGTTGGATTTGATCCTGCTTCTTCGATAGATTCCTTGTATGGTGTAGTAAAACATGTCCACAATTCCGTATTTTGACCAAGAACATGCGTATGAAAACGACCTTTCCAAGAAGTATAATCGTTCATATGATTCAACTTTGGTGAATGCTTTGGTTTTGATTTGCAAGGCACGCCCATTGATTAGCCGTAATCATGGCCGTTTACTGAGGCATTAACGATTGTACCCATGAGGCTGCAGAGCTAGATTGTGGTGGATCTTGGGTTGTACTTGACCACACCCCCAATCCCAAGGATTTGTACCCATATTACTTGTTTGTTTATGAATATTAACTTGGATATCCAAATTCAATTGATTAACTTGAAATAAAAGCCTTCTGGTTGAAATTTACAACTTCAAAAGTCACAAACTACCAATCCACAAAATACATGGTCATGAAATACCTATACCACGAACAACTGGTACTTGGTCATGAAATGCCAATACCACGAAATACTTGGTCATGAACTACCAATCTACGAAATACTTGGTCGTCAATTGTTAGGTGAGAAGTTTCCTTTTATACCAGAATCTTGACCGTGAATTTTAGAAAGTTGGTAGCTGGTTATCCAGATTTGGTTAAACAACAAACATTCGAAAATCACTTTTCAGTCAAATTTTTAAAGTTCTATCAACACTCAAGGAATATCCAGGTGAGTTTTCCGGATAAACGGTTCACCGGAAAATATGTCAAACTAAAAGTTTTCTAGAAATTTCAAGAAAAATCGTATTCTAACATGTCTCCATGTATTTTAACAAGGTTTTTATAAAAATTATCTCCAAACAACAAGTTTTACCTAAGTTTTAAATGACTTTTCTTGTAAAAACTTAAGTCTCTTGTTTTAAGTTCAAGAACACTTCCAGGAAGCTTCACAACTTGCTCAAACACAACACTATGCTTGGTTTTAAACAAGGAAGAGAGCCAAAGCTCTGTACCACTTGTAGGTCCAAGTGGAGGATCAAGATACCCTACTTCCTTGTTGTCTAACACACAAACGAGTGCGGAATCCATATATGTATGCAAACCAAAGCAATGTAACACATACACAATGTAACCACAGATTCACTATCTTGATTAACTGAAGAGAACTAGTACAAACACATACACACAATGTTCATAAAGACTCAGGGTTCTTTCTCCTACTGAAACTGTGAAATGCAAGTCTGTTTATATAGGCCCATCACCCAGTAACCCTACGAATAAGGTTATTGGACCACGAAGAACAGATAGGCCCACGAAGAATGTGTTCTTCGTGGCCTACCCTACGAACAACCAAGGGATCACAAAGAATGGTTCTAAGTGACCCTTTACATCATTTTATATATATTCTCCGTGAATGGTTTACTCCCAAGAAGATGTTCTTCGTGGGATGGCTGCATACAGACAGTAACTTGTAGAAATAGTATAATCAGCAAGAACATATACCAAAACACTAACAGTATGCACAAATGCAACTATTTTACAACACAAACAAAATAAACGTCGTTCCGAGTCAAGATAGGAAGATATCTTGACTTGGTCGACACGATCAAAACTTTACAGACGCAATAAATGAATACCGTACCATTACAGACGCAACTAAGAACAAGCGACAGACACAAAAGTGCATCAGTAGTAACCAATCGCGGTTTAAAAAGAATCTTAGAAAAAACTGTGGGTCAAAATAAATAAGATTGGGCGGATAAATTAGACGATGCTTTATGGGCCTTTCGAACAGCCTATAAAACACCAATAGGCACTACCCTATATATGGTAGTCTATGAAAAAAAATGTCACCTCCGAGTAGAAATCGCACACAAAGCATATTTGGCCTTTAAAAAACTTAAAACCTAGACCAAGAAACTTCTGGTAAATATCGATTTTATCAGTCTAATGAATTAGAAAAATGGGAAATCAAGCATATTCCAACTCTGAAATTTATATGGAACGCATAAAAAATATACACGATAAAATAAGCAAACCTAAAGAATTTCAGGAGGGGGCTCAAGTGCTCTTGTTTAACTCAAGACTTCGGTTGTTTCTCATAAAACTCAAGTCTAGATGGTCGGGACCTTTTTCCATTACCCAAATCTTTCCACATGGCGCTATAGAAATTAACCTCCAAACGGTGAACCTTTCAAAGTCAACGGACAAAGGCTTAAGCTTTATAGATGTTTTCTTGAGGATGAGAAAGTTGAAATAAAACTCCCAGAAGCGGAAAAGTAATCAAAGAGTAACCAAACGTTAAATTGTAAATATGTGTATCTTTCTTTCTTCTTTTTAAATATCTTGTAGGTACATTTGGAGGAAGCAAAATGAAAGCGAAACACGTAAGTACAAAAAAGGGAACCCTTAGAGAAACGGTCACACACACGCAACTAAAAAAATTGGGCACGGGGCCGTGGCAAATTTGCAGACGGGTTTATAACCCCTTTTTCTTCACTTTTCAACACAAAAACCATGCCCTATTTCTCTGAAGCAGCCGGTTCCTGCCCTACTTCCACCATTTTTGACAATTTCTTACCAAAATCCATCGACATGGTATGATTCTAACAACATGATTAGTTAGATTAACACTTTGCATGTATTTAACATAAAAAATTTGGGAAAAATCTCGGGTTCATGAACTAGACATGTGCCAATCCCAAATTTTTGCTTAGATCTTGTTACTAGTAGTAAATAGTAGTGTTTTGAGAAGTAAATAACCAACCATTGTCAGAAATATTGAATTGTTCAAAGAGTTTTTCACAGGCCCTCGTTCATAACCGAAAAGAGTTAAAATCGAAGGGGTAAACAAGTATAAAGAACCCTAATTTCAGCTATAATTAAATTAGAATAATTCAGGATTCTATCACTGAAATTGATAGACGGCTTTTTTAGAGAGTGAAAAATAAGTAGTATTATGTTGCGCCTCGCTTTTTCGTACTTTCCTTAATTAGAAAGTGTAATCGTATTTCTATTTATGGAAACTTGTATTTGTATCGCATTCGTATTTCGTTTCCAAATCTTATAATCCGAGACTTTGATTGTAATAAAATTCATACCTGATACATACTTCTCTTACATGCATTTAATTGTTTAATACGTGTTTACATATAAACCGATACTTGTTATACGTGCAAATACTCATACATTCATACCTGATACCTAAAATATACTTACATATACATTATACACTTGAAAACATGCGAAAATAACAAGTTTTACCATGAAATGAAAGATAAACTAAGTTTAAGGACTAAAAATATCATAATCCGGAGAAAGTGGTTTCTTACCCATGGATTGGCCTTCTTGTGTTTGTTGCATTAAATGCACCCAACTAACAACCCCCTAACCCCATCTATAAATACCCACCTCCTCCCACTCTCATTTCACACTCAAACACTTCTTCTCTTCTCTCTAAAGCTCTAAAGCTCTCTGTATCTAAAGGTTCAAGGCTTTTAAAAGATAGCTTAGTGTTCCTCCAACCCTCCAAACCCTTCATGAAGTAACAAGCAAAAGCTTGCAAAACCGTGAGTACACTCAAACACTCTTTTTACGCTTTACACTTTTGGGTGCAATATGTTAACCTATCAAAATACATGCAATCACACTTATACTTTTATGCAATCACATAAACAATCCATCATACATGCTATAGTTACTTGATACATGATTCGTATACTTGGAACATTCTTATGTGATACTATTCGTCACTAACATTGGCTAAAGCCTCCACTATGTATAGCGCTATACTAGTAACGCACCGCCCGTATTCTAGAGGTCATGTTAAGTCTTATTCTATTTTTGCGGTACACACGAGGATTGACTTATAGATTGCATGCCATGTTTACATAAATCTTGTATGCTAGCTTAACATGTGGATTCGTTTAAGCCTTTTGTACTTATGCTATATCAAACTTGTGTACTCGCCAATACTTTTTGTATTGAACTATCCTTTTAACATGTTGCAGGTTAAAGATGTTGAATATGACGAATCTAGTAGGGACGACATAGAAACGCACCTAGAATGTTAAGCCTTTATGTTGTAATTCTGTTGAAATGTTGTATTGGATTTATCTTGTATTTGACAATTGCTTTAAATGAAATGAGGTTTTGATTTAAATATTGTCGCAAATAGTGTTATGATGCCTTGAGCAATCTATTTTGTCTCACTCCGATGTTTCCGCCATTGGTTAGGGTGTGACAGATTGGTATCAGAGCCATAACTATAGAGAATTAGGTAGAATTACCATTTTCGACCTAGTCTTAGTTTAAGTGACCAAACTTGACATTCATGTTTAAAATGCTAATTCTCCCTACCTTGCTTCTTCTTATTTCTTTTGGTTTTAATATATGCAATATGTCTTTCCTAAGACTTTTACACAATAGACACACTTGAAGACACTCATACTACAAACGAGACGACCTCACCAAAATAGGGGTGAAACCCGCACTTTGATGATCACTCTCAATCCGCGTATTTGACTTTTTTACAAATGACGCCATCAAGTTAGGAGTGATATCCATACCTTGATGGAAAATTTCCATTTCTAGTAGACCCTTACTAGAGTCAGAATTCGCTTCTCGTTTTGTAAGTACCAACCACACTTAGGGTACGATGTTGCCAAGTTAGGGTTGAAACCCGCACCTTGTCAACTAGTCCCACTCCTCGATTTTCGATCTCGCCAAAGTTTCGATTTTTCGATCAATTAGATACGTGTAGTAACTGGAAGGGTAAAATTCTATTAATCCCTTCTCGACGAGAGCATTTTACCTATAGATCAAAGCATGTTCCTCTAATTTGAAAGAATCTTCGATTCACTTTGGAATAGTCGATGCTTCTCAACCCAAAGCACTCCAATATTTTACTAAGCCTATCTTTTATGCTATCTCAATTTCTATGTGTTTTAATGCTTGTTATCTCGTTCATTTCAAACCCGATGCACAATTCGCACATCTTTTGCAATAAAAAACAATAATAATTCTCGCAAACCAACTAAATTCATACTCCTTACACAATCATACGTGTTTATACTATAGAATACTTGTTATGCTTATGTCACCTATGTGAACTCATACATGTTATACAATACTTACATGCTCTAACGTGATTTTTATTGTCGATCACCTAGATGTCTTTTTTCGCAAAACTCAAGTTGGAGAAATGAGTCGAAGTCAAACTCCAACTCGACTATTTTCATAACAATCACTATATCAGAACTTATATACCTAAACCTTTTATCATTGTTTCAATTTTTCTCATTTATGCATAAACCTCGAACCTTACTATTTTATCCAAACGATTTCCCCCCCTACAATAATTTACGTAAATTACATACACGAAACCCCTAATGACAATTTAAACGTTTCTTTCACAGTTTTTCAAAAACTTTATGAAATGCTACCCATCAACTTAGTCGGTCAAACGAACCTCTTGCCCTCGATTTTCACAACTCGTCCAAAACACACTCACTTTATACTACCATTCTAAAGACATTTTATTTCCACAAGAAACCAACGAAAACTTTCTCTCACATACGTATAAGTACTTTGCTAAAATACTTCTCAAAATTTTAAGTTTTACATGAAAATTTTCAAAACACGACTTTTCTTGCATCAATAAGATAAACTAAAATAAAATAAAGCAAGCTCACTATTTCACTACCTTTTCAAAATACGCAAATCTAAATCTGAACACATGGGCAAGAAAATTTCATATGCGAATACAAATTTTAAAACATAAGTAGCATTTCTTTTTACAAACCACATTTTACATCAAAAATTAATACTTTTCTCAATATTCACCCGGCATTCACAATTTTGGTCATTCATTCCTGACAAACCCGACTTATTTTATTTCAACCAACTTAATGTTTTGACTCAAGCAACCATACACATGCATATCTCCTTACACGTTTCTATTTACATTGTCAATATTACATGACAATATTACGCATATCACCATTACACTATGTATTTTACACACTCACAACTTCATAGTAACTTATATATGTTAAATCCCATTTTATGCCACCTATATGCTCGATACTACATGCTAATATTATACGTATTTGTCTTCAATCATACACAAAATTTATGCATTTGCACTACTTGGTAGTCATACTTGAAATCTATAAGTACGCATAACCCGAGTGGTTTTGCCTACGTTCGACACACTCATATATACATACAATCATGCTTACATACTTCATTTTTATACACTATCTTACATACCCTTTGCTTACTAGATGTAACCTGACCCGTCCACTACTAGTACAAACTATGTGGATCATGCACAAACCAAAATAATCGCGGGTGCACACAGGATTATATTCGTAGGCGCATGAAAACCATAGTGGGTTCTACTATGTATCATAACACGGAACGTAACATGACAGGAATAGCGAAACGACGTAACATGGGTGAACATGGTGGATACGCCGCTGGTACTTGTCACACCCCGATTTTCGATGTAGCGGAAGCGTGTCGTGAGGTGTGGCCAGAGCGGCAATCGTTGCATTCAACCAAGTAAACGACAATTGTATTACATTACAAAACATTCATCCATACTTTTTATTTAACCATAATTCACATATAAACTTTTGTCTTTAAAACAAACCATAAGTTTAACAACATTATTTAAAATTTAGACATAAGTTTATAAAACATAACAACAAAGACTGGATGAAACATAACATCTTGACTTCACAACAAACGAACAAGATGTTTCCCCGAAGGCCATCCACTAGTTTCCTGTAATACATGTTAGTTTTGAAAACAATGTCAACAAAAGCTGGTTAATTCATGTTATAAATTTTGTATCAAATGAATTATCAAAAACATTTAAAATAAACTTGTTTAGTATAGCTTAATGAAATTTGTAAGATCATTAGTGTGTTGCAAGGACACTAATCTGTATGCTGAATAAGGTGGCAACCAAACCTTGACAATTTATTATGTGTCTGAGACACTCGTTTTAGACACAAAAACACTCTAATATGATCTGTTATTATTGTCGTAATAGAGTGGGGCTCGCCCAAACCCAATAGATCTATCCCCTTGTTCCTCGGTACTTGTTATTTCATTAATGGCCCCAATGCTTGAGCCTTATTCACATGTGATCTAAATATTTTCATTTTCCCAGCTATATTAATTGTAACATGTATACATCCCCGCACGTTTAAAACCATAAAAATCTTAAAATAAAAGGGGAACATGAACTTACTAATTTGTGTTCCGTACAAATCTCTATTCGATTCCTGATACTTCGTTCGTTTTTCGACCTACAAGTGTTCTGGTCTATTAGACACTTAGGGTTTCGTTTGTTTTTCGTACAAGTATTTTATCTCGAATTTCATACTTATAATTGTTGGTTTTTCATTATTTGATAACGTATATATATTTCATTCATATATATATATATATATATCAGATTGGTTATATGTAAATGGACCTAGTCCATAATTTAATTGTAAATAACTTAATCTAATAATTTATTACTTATGGGCCTAGCCCAACAGTTTTTGTAAGTATGGGTCTAGCCCAAATTTGCTTACTTTGTGTGGGCCTAGCCCAATTTGTTTCAGGTATGTGGGCGTAGCCAAAGTTAAAATAAAAGATTGGGCCTAGCCCAATATACTTTATAAACATTTGTAGCCCAAGTTTAGTTTTATAAAAGTGGACTTTAGCCCAAAGTTAGTTTTTATAAGATGGATTAGCCCAATTTATTTCTTTATAAAAGTGTGCTTGGCCTAAAGTTATTTTTTTTAAATGGGTCTAGCCCTATAAACTTTTATAAAAGTGGACTTAGCCCAAAGTTTATTTTTATTAAAGTAGGCCTTAGCCTAAAGTTTGATTTTATAAAAGTAGGTTTATCCCAAGTTTGATTTTTATATAAGTGGGCCTTAGCCCAAAGTTAATTTTATGAAAGGGGGCTAGTCTATATATTTTTATAAAAATAGTTTTTATAAAAATGGGCTTAGTATAATAATTGTTTAGTGGGGCTTATCCAAAAAACTATTTACTAGTAATGTTATAACTTATAAAAATTTATTTATAAAAACTATAAGTTATATATATTTAAAAATTCTAGTAAATATAAAGTATATCGGTTTATGTGTTTGTTTTGACAGTTAGGTTCGCATCGACTATTTTATTGGTTTCGTCTTTGTCGTTTGTTTCGTTTATACCATATATTTTATTTTGTCCGAATTGTCCGAGTTTGTCCAAATTGTCCGATATATATTATTTTGTCAAAAGTTGAACACTTAAACATATTTTTATACAAAAATACATGTGCATTAATTTAGGTGGTTTAAAATATATATTTTATCAAAAATATATTTTTATCTCATTTTTAGTGTAAGAAAATATAAGTAATTATATTCTTAACTTTTTATCCAAATCCTTTATCTAAACATGATTAAAGTTCCTAATCACTTTTAACCACCAAATCTTTAGTTTAATCATATCTTAATCAAGATTAATTTTATAAAAAATTTTCCAGAGTTTCCTTTAAAAATATAAGTTCTCCCATATTTTTATAAACATGTCTTAAGTAACTAAACTAACTCAAATCATCATCCATCACAATTTTTATATAAATGTATTAACAAAATGTCATGAACTTGTTATAATTTTTAATCTTTCATAATATGGAAACTTTATTATAACTTTTATATAAAATTTCTAAATCATAATTTTTATTCAGTGATATAATACATGTATGATCATATTTAAAATATGAGATTATGTTCATCACATATTTTGTTAATGAATCTTGCTAATCTAAACATGCATGTGTTTAGATCACCTTTTTATTCATAATTTTGCAAGATTCAAGTTTACTAGTTCATAACAACTTCAAGATCATCAACATTTATCAAGAAAATCACATGACTATGTTAGTGATCTTAGATTTAGTAGTGTTTTTTCAAGTGGGTTTTTATATAATTTTTATGATGATCTTGTGAAATTTTATAAAATAAAAAGTATAACAGAAGGCTTAAGATCTTACTACTAGCACAATGGCTAGGGATGATCTAAAGGATGAAGAAAATGGTATGATCAAGAGTTACAAGCTTCCAAAGTGAGCTCCTAATCCTTGCAAGTTCCTTATATCTCCTTTAGATCTTCATGCATGATTAAAGTTCTTGTGTTTGAGTTTTAAAAAGTTGAAGCTGATACTGGTGGTATATGGCCGATTTTGGAAGGAGAAATGGAAAGGAAAGTGTTGTTGTTTTAGTTTTTGAGAAATGAGATGAATGGAGTGAGTTTGGTTAGTGTTGGTTTTGATTTAAGATCATAATCATACACCACAACACTAAACCATCCCCAAATATTACAACACAACATTTGAGGTTAGTGGCATGGGGGAATGAACCCATTTTGCCGTGAGGTGTTGGGGGGGGGGTTGGTTTACTTATTTTCTTTTATAAATAATATATAATTTTTATAACTTTTATAAAATTTAATAAATTTATATATAATTTTTATAAAAGCTAATGCCCCAACACTTTAAAATGATGTTATAGTAGGCCAAAATAATTTATTAGTCTTGTTGTTTTGTTTTCGGTTGATAAAGTTGGTTCAGGTCTTGTACTAGGTGAAATACTAATATATAGTATTACTTATAAAATTTTATGTTCATAATAATTCTAGTACAATTTTTATTGTTCCGTTAATTAATCTAGCTCTTCAGACTAATAATTTTGTCATTTTGAGTTCGGTTCTGATACCGGCTTTGTTGTCAGGTTTTTACTGAACAAACCGTTTAGCTTTAAATAATAAGATTTATATATGGGTTTTATACTATTTCTAACACCCATTATTATTCTTTAGCTAAAATTTTATTTTTGACTTTTCGGACAATTGTTGAATTTTGCTGCAGAATGCTGAATTTTGCTGTAGACTTGGACAATTTAGTGTTTTACATAAAATTTTTATGGTATAATAGTGCAGAAATACTTTATGTCTTAATTCTATTATATCAGACTGTACTGTACTGTAACTAGTTCTGATATTTAATACATGTTCGCGTCGTTGTCATTCGTCTAGGATATGGTTTTATATATTCGTGATCATGACGAATCGATTATCATACCAAACTATGATTTGGTTAAATTCCTATACTTTTAAGACTTAAAATAAAAAAATTAAGTCATGTTATACGATAAATAGACAATGTACTAGTTGTTCAAGTTGTACAGAATTACCGGAATTTTGCCAATTGTCACAGTACTTCCGATATATAAGTGTCCCTACCATGTTACCAAACTTTCGTAAAACGTGCGATGAGAAATTCGGTGTTTTCCCAGACCTTGTTAAATACATTTGATTCATAACAAACTTTGGTGACCCCACTTCGAAATGATTAGTACTCGATTACCCATGACAAAGCTTCATTCTTAAAATCGTTAGCTTTAACCGCCACAACTATCACTAGCATCTCTCAACATTCCATGTCGCATTTTATCGATATTTATACTATTTTTACCCCTCGGTACACCTACCGAATCATTCACTACCATACCACGATTTTCCCAATTCTTCCCTTAACCTTTCATCCAAACTTTATTTACAGCAAATCAGCCTAAAACGTTTAATCCATTTTTATAAACGTCCCCACCGGCTCAATTTGGTCAAAATGTTACCTTCTTTTAAAACTATCTTTCACTCTTATCTACGTGGAAACTTCAACCAATAGGTCTATTACCGTCAAAACCTTTTAGAAACCATAAATATTACCACCCTAGCTCTCTCCAATAAAATTTTTTTTTCTCTACAACAAGTGATTTTACTAATACGCCTTAGAACGACAAAACTTTTCTTACAGCTTTTGGGCGGACCGCTCATTTTAATCAAAATACATCCATAGTCATACTAAAACCTTCCTCTTAGGTCGCACCCTTTTAAAATATTCCTTCCAATGAGCTGTCCAGACCCATCAGACTCACTTGCTTACACACACATACATGTTTTTACTTATCCTTATACATGTTTAAGATTGGTGTCTCAAAAACACCTTAGTCAATCAAATTACTTTCACGAACCTACCATTCTTATCCTACAAGATTTCGATACATATTGACACACTTATACATAAACTTCAAAATTTTGGCCAAACATTTTCACCAAAATGACATCTTTTCCAAAGTCTTCCTCTTGAATAAATTTCGCGACGAAATTTCCTAAAGGAAGGGCGACTGTAACACCTTGCTTTTTCGTACTTTCCTTAATTAGAAAGTGTAATCGTATTTCTATTTATGGAAACTTGTATTCGTATCGCATTCGTATTTCATTTCCCAATCTTATAATCCGAGACTTTGATCGTAATAAAATTCATACCTGATACATACTTGTCTTACATGCATTTAATTGTTAAATACATGTTTACATACAAACCGATACTTGTTATACGTGCAAATACTCATACATTCATACATGATACCTAAAATATACTTACATATACATTATACACTTGAAAACATGTGAAAATAACAAGTTTTACCATGAAATGAAAGATAAACTAAGTTTAAGGACTAAAAATAGCATAATCCGGAGAAAGTGGTTTCTTACCCATGGATTGGTCCTTTTTGTGTTTGTTGCATTAAATGCACCCAACTAACAACCCCCTAACTCCATCTATAAATACCCACCTCCTCCCACTCTCATTTCACACCTCAAACACTTCTTCTCTTCTCTCTAAAGCTCTAAAGCTCTCTCTATCTAAAGGTTCAAGGCTTTCAAAAGATAGCTTAGTGTTCCTCCAACCCTCCATACCCTTCGCGAAGTAACAAACGAAAGCTTGCAAAACCATGAGTACACTCGAACACCCTTTTTACGCTTTACACTTTTGGGTGCAATATGTTAACCTATCGAAATACACGCAATCACACTTATACTTTTATACAATCACATAAACAATCCATCATACATGCTATAGTTACTCGATACATGATTCGTATACTTGGAACATTCTTATGTGATACTATTCGTCATTAACTTTGGCTAAAGCCTCCACCTTTACATGTATAGCGCTATACTAGTAACGCACCACCCTCATTCTAGAGGTCATGTTAAGTCTTATTATATTTTTGCGGTACACGCGAGGATTGACTTATAGATTGCATGCCATGTTTACATAAATCTTGTATGCTAGCTTAACATGTGGATTCGTTTAAACCTTTTGTACTTATGCTATATCAAACTTGTGTACTCGCCAATACTTTTTGTATTGAACTATCCTTTTAACATGTTGCAGGTTAAAGATGTTGAATATGACGAATCTAGTAGGGACGACAAAGAAGACACACCTAGAACTTACGCCTTTATGTTGTAATTTTGTTGAAGTTGTATTCGATTTATGTTGTATTTGATAATTGCTTTATGAAATGAAATGAGGTTTAGATTTAAATATTGTCGCAAATAGTGTTATGATGCCTTGAGCAATCTATTTCGTCTCACTTCCATGTTTCTGCCATTAGTTGGAGTGTGACATATTAGGCTTTGGAATCACCTGAAAAGGATGTGTATGGAAGGAGGAATCGTACGATGAAGTTTAGAGCCATAGAATGTTTTCGATCAAATTCATGAGCTATGGAGGATGAAATGTAGAAATTCTAATGGGGTTTTGCATGCTTTGATTAGAGCTTTCAAGAGGTATAAGGTTTGCCACCTAATTTGACGAATTTGATCAAAACCCAATTCGTGTTCTTGATACCCTTTAATGGTGATGAATTCTGAACTAAATTGATCGGTTAGGATGTTGATTTGAACGATTTAGTGGTGATGATAATCACTCGCCATCAATACGAGTTATATGGAATTAAAAGGGAGTCAAAACGTTAAGTGAAACGTGTTTAAACACCAAGTCGGGGTATAGATAGGAACCAAGTTGCGTTTAGGTGTAGAAGATGAAGAGTTCCACGTTTTAAGTGAGATAATACCAATCTTTCACCCCCCGACTCGCATCGGATTGGTACAGGGCAGACTGATTGCCCATAGCTCATGACACTATTATAAGTTTAATATTTAAAACCATTAAATTAAATTGTTAGATAACATATATCAATCAATATTTGTACGTATGATGTTCAAAAATAAACATAACAAATGTTTTTGATTTATTATCCTAAGGCCCATGTTACGTGTCCTCTTCACTTGATTATCAACCTTGCTCCTGGACCACGTTACGAAAATATATTTTTAGGTCAACAATTATGTTGGTGAGTGGTTTAGTATTTATTTTAAAGAAAATTATATTTCAACATGCTCACAAGATTAAAATAGAGATTGTCACATATCACTAATATAACCAACAATACACATATATCAACAAAGATACATAACAAAACAATAAATCATACCATGACCAAAATAGCACACAACGACAATAGCGTGCAAGAGCGAGTCTAATACTTTTGGCGATACTAGGCTACAACCCATGGCCGTGGGGAACCTAGTCACTCGTGGATCCACTAGACTAAATAGCATGCAATTGACTGACATAGCATATAAGTTAAAAAGATAAGACACACGAACATCTAGATATCAACACTTTGGTTTTAGCATGTTACAAATAAAATAAATCATAGATTTAAATAACATGATGCACCCCAAAATTTGTAAAATTAAAAAGGGGAATTTGAGAGAAATTACTCACAGGTTGCGAATAGATAATCCACAAGATATATTGCACGACAAAACCAAACAATCTAAAACAAATAATATCAATAATAATCATCACCCTAAACAAAATACTAATCGAAGGGACATCCTATTGTTTTTAGAAAATTGGGTTCTCCCATTTGGGGACTTAAAATTATATTAAATAATTATGAAAGAAAATAACCAAAAATAATAATTTAATAATCTAAATAATAGTGTCAGAAATTAATTGGGTTCAAAATTATCTAATACATTACACATACCGAATTTAAATATGATAAAAAAAACAATTTAACGGAATTTGTTTATTTAAACAAATGTGATTATAAAATAGCTTTCCGAAATTAGAGAAAATTTTCATAAATATTTTATAACCAATATGTAATCTCAAATAGTTAATATAAAATTTCTTTAAGATAAACTTAAAATTTAAAGGGATTAATATATACATATAATTTGTAATTAACACAATTTAAGCCTTCAATTTCCGAATAATTATGCAAAAATCCTGAAAATTTTCCATAGGATTCATATGATCATAAATATTCAGTAAAATTCTTGGTAAATTTAGTTAGGATCATTTTGTATTTTTTAATGGATTTATTAATAGATTTAAACATGAATAATTCATCAAAAATCCAAACCATAACTGAAAATCATCAAAATTTCCACAAAGTATACTAACATAATATATAACAATAGTCTACTTCCAGTTTTATCAAAACACAAGTCTACACATAAAAGCCCAAAATTCTATGTATGAAGAACCCTAATTTCAACTATAATTAAATTATAATAATTCAGCCTTCTATCACTGAAATTGATAGACGGCTTTTATAAAGAATGAAAGATAAATAATATTTGGCTTTGGAATCACCTGAAAACGACGGGTATGGAAGGAGGAATCTGAAGAAACACTGGCCGGAGATATCTTAGTTACAGCCTAATATTTCTGCATGAAAGGTTGTCTCTCGTTCGTTCTTCTGGGTGATCTCACTCCGATTTATCTTTAAAACTATCAATGTCGTTAGGCTCGTCACGAGAGAAAGGGGAGGGTTTTCTCCTTCACCACACTCCGGTGTGAGAATAAGTATTTTGGGATTACAAGGTAATAAGCAAGTAAATAGTAATTAGTGGGTGAGCTAGAACTGATGTCCTTTACCTTTTGGTGTAACCGCTATTTTATAGCCGAAGGTAGGTGTGAAGGAGATGGGCTGATGGGCCTTTGGCCCGACCCAACGACCAGGGATATCCATTTTCTCCCCTCTGCATCGATCATTAATGATCTCTGGCAAGAGGTGTGCTTTGTCACATGGTGAATGGAGCCACGTGTCATGGCAGTTGTCCCTAGTGTCAGACCTGTCATCAGCCGAAAGTGGAGAAAGTGCGATAGTCGCTGGCGTGAGTTTGGTAGGTGCACAGTCTGTCCTCTGCATACTGTTCATGTGACACAGTTTGACACAACCTGCCGAGCGGCTATTGGGTCACAACTCTACCACTTTGTACCCTTGTATGTAGTCAACGCCTCTTTGCACTTTTCCCTTCCGCGTGGCTTTCAGTGCTTTCTGGCCAGCGCAGAGTTGTAGGGATTAAGTCCTTTTGTTCTCAAGATTATGAGTTGCTCTCATTTTGGTCTTGTCCTTGTGCACGGTTTAGGACTTCACGGCTAGAGGGTTGTTTGATCCGCGCAGGGTCAAGGGACATGTCGCTTCTAGGTCTAACTTGCCGTTGCGCCAAGTACGCAAGGTTTGTTGTGTGACCTGCTAGTATCGTTCTAACTTGCGTTGCGCAGTGTGTGCAAGGCTCGTTGTGCGACATGTGAGTATCAACATTGTAGTACCGTTGCGCGTTACGCAAGGTATGTCTATCAGCACAAGGTCAAGGACCTGCCTTCCAAGTCTAACTTACCGTTGCGCAGAGTGCGTAAGGTTCGTTGTGTGACCTGCAATTTTCAAGAATGGCACACCATTTCGCATTGCGCGCAAGATTATTTTTGTGGTATGTTGTCATTGAGGGTATGGTTATTTGCGCAGACGTAGAGTTTTTGGGACCCCAGTCCGCTTCTGCTCCTATGTGCATGTTGGCAAGTAGGTGGAGTGCTGGACTACAAGAATTCTTTTATGCGTGCTTATTTTAATGGCAAAAAATAATAAAGGGTTGGACAAAACCTTTGTGTGAAGGAAAACCTTGCTCATGATGAGGTTTTTGAAATTTGAATGTTCGTCATGCTGATGTTGTAGGCGAGTTGGTGAGAAAAAAGGTGCCTTGGAAGTGACTATTGAAAGCTGTGGTTTACTGTCAACAGTGCAACCTCTATTTCCTTAATGAATTGGCAAAAAAAATACCAGCCACGCGCGCGTGGCGACTGTCAGTTTCCACTTGCCCTACATGCGTCATGCGCTAATTGGTTGTTGGTTCGGCGCGTGCTTCAAATTTCCCCATCACATTAAATGTGATGGGTATAAATAACGGAACTGTTTGGGGTTTCCATTCACGCCTTCAAACTTTCTTCTTGCTTTCTTCCTTTTAAACCTTTTGTGTTCTTGAGTTCTTGTTTTCTTCTCTCCCTAAATCTTCTTTTCTTTTTTCCAGTGATTTCTAATGGCAACAAGGGGTCCCAAAGTGTGTATGCGAGTGAGCCCTCAACATCGTTGCCGGTGTTGAAGTGGTCTTCCGCAAGTTTCAGCATCTGCTCTCCGGCTACCGGTTCCCTAAGGACTGGGATGCCCGGTTTCCAACTGAGAGAGAGACTGCCGCCGATGCTCCGGCCAGCTATATTACTTTATTCTCTGATTTTTTTGCCGATGGTAACTTCCGATTACCGGCAACTAAATTTTTTCTTGAAATTTTGAGCTTTTACCATTTCCACATCTCCCAACTCAATCCAATGGGGATGTTGAGAATCAAACATTTTGACTTTTTATGTAGGTCGATGGGTATTACCCCAACCGTTGACCGGTTTAGGGCTTTTTACCAATTACACTTCTCCATGGGGTTTTATTCTTTTCCGCATCGCATCCAGGCCAAGAAGATTTTGCTCTCTCCCCCAAAGTCCTTTCATGATTGGAGGTAAAAAATTTTATATGTGAAGGCCAGCGTTATACCCTCTGGATGTACTTCCGGGGGGTGGAGGATATTGCTGTCGAGACCTCTCCTATACCAGTGGCGGAGTCCTGGTATAAAGACCATAAGGAGTTCCCGGCAGTCCAACTGCTAGAGAGGGCGTTAGTGGCGGTGGGTATGAGTTTGGTCTGGAAACCCAACCGCCGGGAGAGGCCCGTTTATGGAGGGGGAGAAAAGTAAGTACCTTTCTCTCATTTTTTCATTATATCTTGATTCCACCTTGTGCACAGACTAATTGTATGCGCTATCTTTGCAGGGGTGGCGCTGTATGTTGTGGCGTTCTAACGGGAGCAAGGGCGGATTGAGAACATCGCCCTTAGCCTGGATGAGCCAACATGGTACACACAAATCCTGGGGAACTTTGAGCTTCCTAGGAAAGAGGATTTGGCGGCCCCCGCGCCTGAGACTGGTAAGCTTTCATAGTTTTAAGTGTTTACATCTTTGTAGATCACTTATTGTGTTGCGCCATTGTGTAGGCGCTTTAAAGAACTTGGGCATTGGCCTAGATCCTAATAAGAAAAGGCACGCGGGGCCCAACGTAGTGGTGGAGAAGAAGGCTACTCAGCCCAGGGCGGACCCGCCCAAAGGTATGTGTTCTATGCTCAGACACTTGGAATGACTATGTAGTGGTCTCTGATTCTTTGGAGGGTCTCGCATTTGTAGGGTTGAAGAAGCCGGAGCCTCTAGAGATCCCGGCTACTAACCCAGACGACCCGGTGGAGGTCGAATCCAGCTCGGAGCCCCGCAAGAGGAAGAGGGCTCCGAAGAGTTATTTTTCCGCGCAACCTCTCAAGAAGGCTGCGTGGAAACTTATAGTGAAGCTATCAAAACACAATCTACACATAAAACCCAAAATTTTTGTATAAAACCCAAAAATTTTAAAATAATTAAATTAAAATAATTCCCGAAAAAGGGGCGGCTTTTTTAAAGAATGAAAGTAAAAATAATTTGGGTTTGGGAACACCAAAAAAAGACGGGGAGGAAGGAGAACGGAAAAAACCCTGCCGGGGAAAATCTTTGTTACAGCCAATATTTCTCATGAAAGGTTTTCTCCTTTGTTTTCTGGGTGATCTCCAACTCCCCCATTTATCTTAAACTATCAATGTCTTTGGGTCGTCACAGAAAAAGGGGGGTTTTCTCCTTCACCACACTTCCCGGTGAGAATAAGTATTTTTGGGATTACAAGGGAAAAAGCAAAAAGTAATTTTAATAATCTAAAATAATAGTGTCAGAAATTAATTGGGTTCAAAATTATCTAATACATTACACATACCGAATTTAAATATGATAAAAAAAACAATTTAACGGAATTTGTTTATTTAAACAAATGTGATTATAAAATAGCTTTCCGAAATTAGAGAAAATTTTCATAAATATTTTATAACCAATATGTAATCTCAAATAGTTAATATAAAATTTCTTTAAGATAAACTTAAAATTTAAAGGGATTAATATATACATATAATTTGTAATTAACACAATTTAAGCCTTCAATTTCCGAATAATTATGCAAAAATCCTGAAAATTTTCCATAGGATTCATATGATCATAAATATTCAGTAAAATTCTTGGTAAATTTAGTTAGGATCATTTTGTATTTTTTAATGGATTTATTAATAGATTTAAACATGAATAATTCATCAAAAATCCAAACCATAACTGAAAATCATCAAAATTTCCACAAAGTATACTAACATAATATATAACAATAGTCTACTTCCAGTTTTATCAAAACACAAGTCTACACATAAAAGCCCAAAATTCTATGTATGAAGAACCCTAATTTCAAATATAATTAAATTATAATAATTCAGCCTTCTATCACTGAAATCGATAGACGGCTTTTATAAAGAATGAAAGATAAATAATATTTGGCTTTGGAATCACCTGAAAACGACGGGTATGGAAGGAGGAATCTGAAGAAACACTGGCCGGAGATATCTTAGTTACAGCCTAATATTTCTGCATGAAAGGTTGTCTCTCGTTCGTTCTTCTGGGTGATCTCACTCCAATTTATCTTTAAAACTATCAATGTCGTTAGGCTCGTCACCAGAGAAAGGGGAGGGTTTTCTCCTTCACCACACTCCGGTGTGAGAATAAGTATTTTGGGATTACAAGGTAATAAGCAAGTAAATAGTAATTAGTGGGTGAGCTAGAACTGATGTCCTTTACCTTTTGGTGTAACCGCTATTTTATAGCCGAAGGTAGGTGTGAAGGAGATGGGCTGATGGGCCTTTGGCCCGACCCAAACGACCAGGGATATCCATTTTCTCCCCTCTGCATCGATCATTAATGATCTCTGGCAAGAGGTGTGCTTTGTCACATGGTGAATGGAGCCACGTGTCATGGCAGTTGTCCCTAGTGTCAGACCTGTCATCAGCCGAAAGTGGAGAAAGTGCGATAGTCGCTGGCGTGAGTTTGGTAGGTGCACAGTCTGTCCTCTGCATACTGTTCATGTGACACAGTTTGACACAACCTGCCGAGCGGCTATTGGGTCACAACTCTACCACTTTGTACCCTTGTATGTAGTCAACGCCTCTTTGCACTTTTCCCTTCCGCGTGGCTTTCAGTGCTTTCTGGCCAGCGCAGAGTTGTAGGGATTAAGTCCTTTTGTTCTCAAGATTATGAGTTGCTCTCATTTTGTCTTGTCCTTGTGCACGGTTTAGGACTTCACGGCTAGAGGGTTGTTTGATCCGCACAGGGTTAAGGGACATGTGCTTCTAGGTCTAACTTGTCGTTGCGCCAAGTACGCAAGGTTTGTTGTGTGACCTGCTAGTATCGTTCTAACTTGCGTTGCGCAGTGTGTGCAAGGCTCGTTGTGCGACATGTGAGTATCAACATTGTAGTACCGTTGCGCGTTACGCAAGGTATGTCTATCAGCACAAGGTCAAGGACCTGCACTTCCAAGTCTAACTTACCGTTGCGCAGATTGCGTAAGGTTCGTTTGTGTGACCTGCAATTTTCAAGAATGGCACACCATTTCGCATTGCGCGCAAGATTATTTTTGTGGTATGTTGTCATTGAGGGTATGGTTATTTGCGCAGACGAAGAGTTTTTGGGACCCCAGTCTGCTTTTGCTCCTATGTGCATGTTGGCAAGTAGGTGGAGTGCTGGACTACAAGAATTCTTTTATGCGTGCTTATTTTAATGGCAAAAAATAATAAGGGTTGGACAAAACCTTTGTGTGAAGGAAAACCTTGCTCATGATGAGGTTTTTGAAATTTGAATGTTCGTCATGCTGATGTTGTAGGCGAGTTGGTGAGAAAAAAGGTGCCTTGGAAGTGACTATTGAAAGCTGTGGTTTACTGTCAACAGTGCAACCTCTATTTCCATAATGAATTGGCAAAAAAATACCAGCCACGCGCGCGTGGCGACTGTCAGTTTCCACTTGCCCTACATGCGTCATGCGCTAATTGGTTGTTGGTTCGGCGCGTGCTTCAAATTTCCCCATCACATTAAATGTGATGGGTATAAATAACGGAACTGTTTGGGGTTTCCATTCACGCCTTCAAACTTTCTTCTTGCTTTCTTCCTTTTAAACCTTTTGTGTTCTTGAGTTCTTGTTTTCTTCTCTCCCTAAATCTTCTTTTCTTTTTTCCAGTGATTTCTAATGGCAACAAGGGGTCCCGAAAGTGTGTATGCGAGTGAGCCCTCAACATCGTTGCCGGTGTTGAAGTGGTCTTCCGCAAGTTTCAGCATCTGCTCTCCGGCTACCGGTTCCCTAAGGACTGGGATGCCCGGTTTCCAACTGAGAGAGAGACTGCCGCCGATGCTCCGGCCAGCTATATTACTTTATTCTCTGATTTTTTTGCCGATGGTAACTTCCGATTACCGGCAACTAAATTTTTTCTTGAAATTTTGAGCTTTTACCATTTCCACATCTCCCAACTCAATCCAATGGGGATGTTGAGAATCAAACATTTTGACTTTTTATGTAGGTCGATGGGTATTACCCCAACCGTTGACCGGTTCAGGGCTTTTTACCAATTACACTTCTCCATGGGGTTTTATTCTTTTCCGCATCGCATCCAGGCCAAGAAGATTTTGCTCTCTCCCCCAAAGTCCTTTCATGATTGGAGGTAAAAAATTTTATATGTGAAGGCCAGCGTTATACGCCTCTGGATGTACTTCCGGGGGGTGGAGGATATTGCTGTCGAGACCTCTCCTATACCAGTGGCGGAGTCCTGGTATAAAGACCATAAGGAGTTCCCGGCAGTCCAACTGCTAGAGAGGGCGTTAGTGGCGGTGGGTATGAGTTTGGTCTGGAAACCCAACCGCCGGGAGAGGCCCATTTATGGAGGGGGAGAAAAGTAAGTACCTTTCTCTCATTTTTTCATTATATCTTGATTCCACCTTGTGCACAGACTAATTGTATGCGCTATCTTTGCAGGGGTGGCGCTGTATGTTGTGGCGTTCTAACGGGAGCAAGGGCGGATTGAGAACATCGCCCTTAGCCTGGATGAGCCAACATGGTACACACAAATCCTGGGGAACTTTGAGCTTCCTAGGAAAGAGGATTTGGCGGCCCCCGCGCCTGAGACTGGTAAGCTTTCATAGTTTTAAGTGTTTACATCTTTGTAGATCACTTATTGTGTTGCGCCATTGTGTAGGCGCTTTAAAGAACTTGGGCATTGGCCTAGATCCTAATAAGAAAAGGCACGCGGGGCCCAACGTAGTGGTGGAGAAGAAGGCTACTCAGCCCAGGGCGGACCCGCCCAAAGGTATGTGTTCTATGCAGACACTTGGAATGACTATGTAGTGGTCTCTGATTCTTTTGAGGGTCTCGCATTTGTAGGGTTGAAGAAGCCGGAGCCTCTAGAGATCCCGGCTACTAACCCAGACGACCCGGTGGAGGTCGAATCCAGCTCGGAGCCCCGCAAGAGGAAGAGGGTTCCGAAGAGTTATTTTTCCGCGCAACCTCTCAAGAAGGCTGCGTGGAAACTTATAGTGAAGCGCGGGAACTTAGATGCGCTCGCCGCCAAGCTTTCCCCAGGTAAACTTCTAACTTAGATGCACTTGTCTTCATGTTGCACTTGTCTTACCGTTTGTCATCCTGCAGTGTGAGGTGAGGTTGCTTTTGTTGCACCTACCAGTCCAGCGCGCTTGTTGATATTCCAATGCCCCCACCTGTGGCTGAAACGGCACAAGCGTCAAGCGCACAGGGGGGAGCCAACTGCCGGGGCGGCAGAGGTATAGGTGGATGTTGAGGTCATAGAGCCTGAAGTGGTGGAAGGTAGTGAGGTGTTGGCGGAACCGATGGTTATGGTTGTCGAGGATGCTCCATAGGGGGCTCATGTAGCAGAGTGGCGCTCGGGGGAGAAGTCGGAGGATATGGGGAGAGCCCTTCTGCCGAAGAGTCCCTGATTCGCCCGGACGAAACCCCGGTGATTACTGTTACAGGTCTTATACTAAAGGCCGCGCTGATGAGGTTCAGACCCCTGTGTGGAAGCTGAAGAAAGGGGATGATTTCTCTCACTAGCCGGTGTGCCGTGAGTGGTTTAAAGGCGTTTTCCCCCAGTGAAAGTGCGCGCGCGCTGAGCGGGGTCACGAACAAACATATCGCGCGTACCTCCAGGTAGCAGCTAGCTCCGCGTCCAACACACATAAGATTATCAGGGAGTGGCGGAGCATGCATAAAGAACAAGAAAAGTTTGAACCTGCCAAGCAGGACCTGGTCCAAGAGGAGCCCAAGTGGATGCGCAAAAAACTGAGCTGGATGATGAGAAGGCAAGGTTTGCCAAAGCCCAATGGACCGAAGAATGGTCCGTGCTGGGTGGAAAAAGAAGGTAGAAGGCTGCGGTGCCACCCGTGCGGAGGAGCGCAAGAGGTGGAGAGAGGCCTATGAAAGAGATAACAACGAGAAAAATCATTGAGGGGTGAAATCGTGAGCCTGCGTGCCGAGGCTGCACGCTTGAAGAAGGAAAAAGAGGTAGCAGCTGCTACGGCCGGTGAGGCCAAGGCGCACCCGAGCACAGTGAGCAAAAGGAGGTAAAAATTTTGCCCTTTATTTAATTTGTATTTATCAAAGATTGCCAGACTAACCTTGTTGTATGTAACAAGGTGGAGGCTTGCGCTGCGCTTGAGGGTGCGAAAAAGGATCTCCAGGTGGCCTTGGTGGAAAAGGCTGAATTACAACGCAGGCACCTGGATGATAAGGAGAGGCTCCGCTTGCCAGAGGACAAGGTGGGCGCGGGCGAGAAAAGACTAGAAGATTTTAAAGCTGCCCGCGCCATGTCTACGAGTCTGGTGGAGTTGCTGACCAACAAAATGTTGTGGATGCAACAGCATGGAGTTGTCAATGTAAGTACTCTGTTGGTATTTTGATCACTTTGTCTTGATTCTCATCATGTGTTCCTTGTATTGTAGATCGCAAACTCCATCCTTAATTCGGCAGAGTTGAATGGCGCAGTGGCCAAACTGATGGTCACTACGCGCCATGATGGGTATGCGTAGGGCTACGCTTAGTGTGCACACCATGTCACTCATGCGCTGGACATACAATGGGACACCAGCTGTGCACTCACTCCTGGAGTTGATACCAAAGCTGCCTTCTCCCAGGCCAATCGGGAGTACGACCGTCTTCAACTACCGGTGATGGATTTGGTGAGCGAAGCTCTCCAGCATGATGACTATATTGATCGTCTAAAAGACATATTCCCGGATGAAGCCGAAGTTGAAGAAAGTGAGTGATGAGTGATGTTTGTAGGATCTTGATTGTAATAACTTTGATGTAATTGCGTGTTGCGAATTAATGTCTATATTTTTCTTTCAATGAAATGTTTTTATCTCAAGTTACAATATTTGCATGAAAATAACGAATTTGTGTAGGTAGAGCGAATAAAACATGTAATGAAATCGTGTATGAACATCCCCTCCTCGCGTATGCAGTAGGTAGTGAATTTTTGTTCATGAGTCATTGTGTACCATGGTGTTTTCGCATAGACACAAAGTGGTTTCGCGCAATTGAAACAAAACATCTTGATAAAGAAATTCATGTATCCATTATCTATATTAACAATAAGGCATAAGAGCCATGTACACAGTAGACAATAAGATAATAGGTTTGCTAATTTACATGTAGCACCGCCTTAGCTGTTGCACATTCCAGGTCCTAGGAATATTTGTGCCGTCCAAATGTTTAAGGGTTTAAGCACCCTTTCCTAGGACTTCATGAATTATGTAAGGACCTTCCCACTTAGGTGCGAATTTTCCAGGACTTTCAGCATTAGACGCTTCGTTGTCGCGCAGAACAAAATCACCCGGTAGGAAGGTACATATACGGACCCGCGCGTTGTAGTATTTCTCGAGCTTGGATTTGTACTTTGCTTCGTTGATTGCGGCGTTTTCACGCCTTTCTTCCAAGAGGTCCAAGTCAAGTCTGTGCTGGTCTTCATTGTTGTGGTTTTTCACAGACAGCATGTGCGGTGATGGGAGGCCTTTTTCCACGGTAATCACTGCCTCCGTCCCATACACCAGGCTGAATGGTGTTTCGCCGGTGCTGGTTTTTAGCATGGTTCGATGAGCCCAAGGATACTTGGTAACTCATCTACCCAGCCTCTCCGCGTCGTCCCCAATCTCGTCTTGATCCCTTTGACGATACTCTTGTTTATGCTTTCCACTTGGCCGTTCCCTTGGGGATGCGCGACCGAAGTGAACACATGTTCGATATGCATTTCCTCCATCCACCGTTGTAGTTCTTCAGCGCCAAGTTTGTGGCCGTTATCACTGACAATGTGCAGGGGTAGCCCGAAACGGCAAATAATATGCTCCCAAATGAATTTTAGCATTACAGTTGCTGTGGTGGATGCAAGGGGCTTTGCTTCTACCCACTTGGTGAAGTAATCAACGGCAACGATTATGAACTTCACCACGCCAGGGGCATCTGGGAAAGGTCCCACCATATCGATTGCCATTGTTGAAAAGGCCATGTTGTTGTCACTGGGATCAAGGGATTCTTGGGGCGCAACGTTTTTGGTGCATGGCACTGGTATAAGGCACATTTCGGCAACGTTTCGACTGCATCTAAGTGTATGCCAGGCCAATAGTAGCCGGAGTTCATGATCTTCGCGACGACCATGCGCGGACCGACGTGAATTCCGCATAATCCTTCATGTATTTCGCGGATCAAGTACTCCGCGTCTTGCGGATCAACATAGTGGAGGAGTGGTCCAAGGTATGACTTCTGGTAAAGGATATCATCTGCCATTTCATAGTTGAGCGCCTTGTTCTGGACCTTTCTTGCTTCCGCTTTGTTTTCTGGGAGAGTCCCATATTGCGAGAACATGATGATGGGAGACATCCAGGAATGATTCCCCATTTCGATGATGTTTCCTTGACGCAAAGGAACAGAAGGGTTCTTGAGTACCTCAATGCGCACTTCACGCGCGAGGTGCTTGAAGCTTGTAGCGGCCAATTTTCTGAGCGTGTCGGCATGTTTATTCTCGCTTCGGTTGACATGGGTTATTTTGAAGCTTTGGAATTTGGTCTTTAAGGTTTGCGCCTGTTCAAGTTACCGGGCCATCATTTCGCCTTTTGCGTCGTATAGGCCGTTGACCTGTCCTGTGACCAAAAGGGAATCGACGTGTGCTTCCAAATTCCGTGCGCCCATTTTGATGGTTAACTTAAGGCCTGCCAGAAACGCTTCATACTCAGCTTCATTATTCGTGCTTTTGAAATCCAACCTGATGGCGTAGGTGAATTCTTGGTTGTCGGGTCTTATTAGATGGAGACCTGCCCCTACGCCATCATCATTGGATGCGTTGTCTATGTGAAGTATCCATGCACGATCATCCGTGACCGGCGCTGGGTTTTGTACAGCTTCATATTCTTGCGCTTATTGCTTGGTACTTCTGTAACAAAATCGGCTAATATTTGGAACTTCATTGCTGGGCGTGATTTATACACAATGTTGTGTCCACCAAGCTCAATCGCCCACTTTGCCAGGCAACTAGATATGTTCGGTTTGGACAAAATTTAGCACAAGTGATAGTTCGTGAGAACAGTTATCACATGACTGGAAAAATACTGAGGCAACCTGCGGTATGCGTGGACTAAAGCTAGAGCAAGCTTTTCCATCATTGGATACCTTGTCTCTGGGCCAGTTAGCATTTTGCTGGCGTAGTAGATTGGAATTTGGACTCCTGTGCGCTCTACTAACAAGACTGCGCCCAGAGTGATATCTGATGCGGAAAGATACAGGATCAGTGCCTCGTTCTTTTGCGGTGCCGTGAGCGTAGGCAGCTGAATCAAGCATTCTTTCATTTGTGTGAAGGCTTTCTCTACATCCGGAGTCCACTTAAACTTATTCTATTTTACACAATTCCTCAAAGTGCTGATGAAAGAGAAGAACTTCATTGTGTGGTTGGCCAAGAACCTGTTTAGCGCAGCCAATCGCCCCGCCAACCGTTGCATTTCTTTAATGGTCTAGGGGGAAGACATCCGCTAAATCGCTTCCACTTTCTCGGGATTGACTTTGAAACCGTCGCGCGTGACGATGAATCCTAAAAATTTGCCTTCTTCGATTCCAAACGAGCACTTACCGGGGTTCAGCTTCATATTTGCCTTGCGTAAGGATGCAAACGTTTTCTGAACGTTTGTCAACATCCTCTCCTCATCCGGGCTCATGATGACTAGGTCATCAATGTACACTTCTATGGTTTCGCCAATGTCTTCGCCGAAGACCTGGTCCATCAAACGCTGGTAGGTGGCTCTTGCATTGCGCAATCCGAAAGGCATCTTTGTGTAACAAAAGATTCCCTTGTCAGTGAGGAATGCGGTTTTGTCTTCGTCCTCTTTCTTCATTTGTATCTGGTGGTAGCCTTTGTAGTAGTCAAGAAAGCATTCCACCTAAATGAAGTGAGGGAGTCCACCTGTTTGTCGATTTCGGATAAAGAGTAGCAGTCTTTGGGACATGCTTTGTTTAGATCTTTGAAATCGACGCACATGCGCCAACTGCTGTTGTGTTTCTGGACCATGACTGGATTGGCTACCCATGTCTGATAGCGTACTTCTCTGATGATGTCGGCTTGGAGGAAGCTCTAAAACTTGCTCATTCAGTGCGCGGGTTTTTTTCAGGACCAAAACTGAGCTTTTTCAGAACGATAGGCTGAACTGAAGGGAATGTGTGCAGCGTTTTATCTGGAATTCCCCTTGGTATGCCTGTCATATCCACCATTGACCAGGCGAAAATATCTAGGTTGCGGAACAAGAGTTGTTTTAACCGCGCCTTGACTTCGGGAGCCATGGCGGGTCCTAACAGAACTGTTTGTTCCGGGTATTTGTTGTTGAGTACCCATTTCTCTAGTTTTCCATTGGATGATGCCTTTGGTATCTTTACTGGTGGTTCCTTGTGGACGGACATGATCTCCTTCCTCGAGTACATGATGGCCACCCCGGTTTCTGTTGGGAAACCGCAAGCAGCATGAGGTGTGGATGTGATCATGCTGAACTCTCGTTGTGCGCGACGGCCCACAAGACGTCATGGCGCGATGTTGCTGGCATGACCATGAAGTTTACTGAGACCGTGCGCAAGTGCCGCCCATCAGAAAGAGTTACCAGAAATGAGATATGGCCCAGTGGAAAGACGGCCTCGTTGTAGAAACCAGTGAGTGGGAAATCGATCGGCTCCAAGCGTGCGTTGTCTTCTGGGTCCAGCTGTTGGAAGCATTGTTCATATATGATGTCCATAGAGCTTCTAGGGTCTATGAACATGTAGTCGGTGCGATAATGGCCAAAGATGCTAGATATCACCACCGGACGTTCCTCTTGCGGGCCCCAGGAACGATGAGGAATGTGACATGTTGTTCGCGCCAGTGTGGCGTACAACTCTTATGATGGCTGCGCTTGCGCGCTGGGCTACCCTGATCATATTGACGAATGATTGCTTCATCTTTTTGTTACTCGGGCCCTCTCCGCCGCGAGTAATCTGGTGCACCTCTTGCGCATGTTTTGATGTAAGTGGGTGAGCTTCCCACTTTTCAACGCCTTTTCGATCTCTGTGCGCAGGGAGATGCAGTTGTCGATTGTGTGCCCTGTATCCTTGTGATAATCGCAAAATAGGTTGGGTCTTGGCCTTTTATGTTTTTCATCGGCAGCGGCTGCTTGAACTGGTGGTCTTCGGTGCTCAATGCTTCCGCCGGAGTCTTCGTCAGTGGTGTCCACTGACGATCTCGATTATCTTGCTTGATTGCTCTTTAGGTAGCAATCTTATTTATCATCTCGCGTGCGTCGACAGGTGAGTAGGAGGGGTTTTGGTTGGACTCGTTCCGACTCTTCTTATTCTTTATAAAACTATACTCATGTCTTGCGGACGGTGTTGGGGTAGAGGAGGTCTGCTGGAGTTTAGGTTGCGCTCAATCTGCGCATAGACCATTGCTGCCCCATTAATATCTCCCAGCTCTTTGGGAAGCCAGTAGTTTCCGACAAGAGTTTGATCATCTTGTCGCAGCGGACAACGTATTTGAATTGTGCGCGAATCAAGTCTTCGTGCACATCTCCGATCTCCAGCACATCTTTATTGTAGCGGGTGATGAAAATCTTCGAAACTTTCATCATCACGCCGCCAGATGTTCATGACTACAGAGGAATCTCTGACGTACCGCCGTTGCTGGCTGAAATGCGTTAGGAACTTGTCTTTGAGATCATTCCATGACGTAAGCATACCGTAGGTAAGTTGTCAACTCATAGGCGCGCAGCGCCTGTAAGAGTTTGGTTAAACAAATTGTAGGTCCCCTAGTCCGTATGGATCTTCACAGAATCGTCTACCTAATCTACAGTGCGGAATCCCCTAGATCAGATTTCACATAAACAGGAACAAGAACACGAACACGAACACTAACACAATCACCTTCAAACTGTCTTCTGTTGATTATCCAACACAAAGTTTACAATCAATTCAAGACTCTCTCTCAACTCTCTCTAAACAACTAAACCAGCAACACGAACAATAGAAACAACAACCTAAACCCTAATGCAAACCTCCCTATATATAGAGACAGGTTATGCAACTGGGCTAGGGTTTCCCTACATGGACTGCTATTGGGTCTAGGCCCAATTCGCCTACCATGAGCTTTATAGTGTCTAGTCCAGCCCAATTACTTATAATTAACTATTACAAAACTAAACCCGCTAACCGTTTATCATTTACTAATTACAGATATCCAAACAATCTAAGATGTTGTCCAAATTCACACAACCCTGACAATAGCTACATAAAACTAGTCTTCATCTCTTACAATCTTCAACACTTGAAAACTTGCTTTGGTAGTTCAGCTTTAAAGTTTCTGTCAGCAACATCTCCCTAACTGATGTATCAATCCAAATCTTCTAAATCTTACGTTTGAGTAATTCCTTTAGTACTTGCATAGCAATCTTCAAAACTCTTCAACTTTGTCTGCAATGTAGAAAAGAGGTTCTACCAAGCATCCAAGCAAACTCCTTTTCACCAAACTTCTCAGCAACACACTGCTACAATTTGTATACTATAGGACAAACATCTCGAGAAACCATAAGAATTTTTCAACACAAGTTAATCAAATTATTATTATTCAAGAGATAGTAAAATGTATCACAGATTAAGCACTCCTCAACTCAAATCACATACTTAAAATTTGAAACACATTGAACCTGCAAGATCTTAAAAATTTTGAACTCAGCTTCTAACAACTGTCTCCCCCTAATGGTAAGAACTCCTCCATGAACAACCATATTTCGTACATTAAGAATTTACAAGAAAATGAAATATTTTGGATTTTTATATTTCTGAAAGCAAATAAATAACGAAATAATAAACACTCTGTTTTTGTGAGAATCACCGGTGAGAAGATCATATCAGCAACATCAAACTGTTTTCACACTCTTTGATAATTCTAGAGATGGGCATAATAACCGGGTTCCAAACCCGACCCGGTAGAACCTACCCGGAACCGGTTCCAGTTCCAACCCGGTGTTTAGAGGAACCGGTTCCAGGTTCAGAATACCCGACAGTTCCTACCCGGTTCCACATTTTAGGATTTTAAATGGGTCATACCCGGTTCCTTACCCGTACCCCGGTTCCTACCCGTACCCGGTTCCTACCCATACCCGGTTCTAATCAATACCTGCGTATATGTTACTGTTGGAATCGATTCATCACTACTTATAACCGGTTACATTATTAAACGAAATTTAAAAACTTAAAACAAGCTAAAGATAACTAAACCGGTTAATAAACCAAGCTAAACATTTGAAGACCCGGTGCCGGAAGCTTCACTCGTTTCATTTTTCTTAGCCTTTGTCACCAGGCAATGGTGTTCGGTGTGTTTCTTTAGAGTGGAGTTAGCCGTCGCCTTCATAAACTTCCCACATGCTTTGCACCTAGCCATCTCGTGGCTATCGAACATCAAACAAAGATCAAAATGCCTCCAAATTGAAGGGTTTCTTTTTGTTTCTAACACCATCACAACTTCATCGTTACTAGCCATTTGATCTTTGAAAATATGGATTGAAATGTGTTAGGAGAATATGAAAGTGGATGAATGAAAGATAATGAATAATATGGGGTATTTATACAAAAAAAATACCGATTTTAATATTCAAAATCGGTTCCAGGCGAAACCGCAGTACCCAAAACCGGTTCCACAGTACCCGAACCCGGTTCCACATTACCCGAAACCGGTTCCATAGTACCCGAACCCGGTTCCACAGTACCCGAAACCGGTTCCAGGCGGTTCTAGTTTTAGCGACAAATACCCGGGTACGAACTGGAAGCGGTTCCACACAGGACCCGGTTCCTTTCATCAAAGACAGGAACCGGGTGCGGGTAGAAACCGGTTCCGGGTATTTAAAATACCCGATTATGCCCATCTCTAGATAAATCTATATGCAATATTCATGAAAAATAGTTCAAGACAATTACCAGTATTGTTTATCCAATTAAACAAAATACATGAACATTTCAAGTACCATTACCTGGTGATATGTTTAGATAATTTATATTGATATGCTAGTGTATCCCACGTCAAGACATACCCCCACGATCAAGGTATACACAAAAATTCATCGTATTAGGTGAGTATAGCGAAATGTATCCTTTTGATTTACAACATTAGATAATTGGTGATCAGGTCAGTACTTCGGTACAGCAAAGAGACCAATATCCAACGAGGGTTAGGGCAAATA
Organism: Scalesia atractyloides; assembly: GCA_947069175.1. Lineage (NCBI taxonomy): Eukaryota > Viridiplantae > Streptophyta > Magnoliopsida > Asterales > Asteraceae > Scalesia > Scalesia atractyloides. The sequence continues at coordinate 25,184,620 of CAMTDV010001632.1, forward strand.
CCAAATTTTGGTACGAATAATGCAATTTGCACATTTGAATAACTCTCTAGGAGAGCTTCTTCAATTTTTGGGATTTGGCATTTTAGCTCATTTAAGATATACTGAGTTGTGCCTAGGTCAGCATATATCTGGATGCAGCAGAAGGACAACCTAGATACCCCGGATGAATAAACGATATAAAGACCTAAAACCTCAGATTTGGCAATCTATCAACGCAAGATTTAAGGTTATAAAACCATACGCCACTGATATGTTACCCACTTATACACAGTCTATTATATTTGTATCACCAAGGTAAGTTGATTATTTCATGCCTTTTGCCTACTGATACATCATATGATGAAGCTGCTATCACCCTTAAGCAATTTTAGTTTTAATATCAGTGTGACAGTCTAACCTTCTGATGTACTATCATTTCTTCTTTTCCACACAGTGAAAACTCATTTTTGATTTTCTATTTTTTTTGTTTTTGATTTTTGAAAAGCAGTAAATTATTTACAAACTATTTTTATGGAAAAATGGTTATTCAGGATTCCTCATCCCGTTGAGTTCGACTAAATGTTCAAAACAAGCACTGTCAAAAGCTTTTGTGTAAGGATCTGCCAGGTTATCTAGTGTGTCGACTCGATGTAGTTCAATTAATTTCTTTTCAGCACAATCCGTATAAAATGATGATGAATGTCAATATGTTTTGTACGACTGTGTTTTACGGGATTGTTTGTTATTGAAATAATGGCATTATTGTCTATCATAATAGGAGTACGAGTTAAATTCAAACCGTAATCGTGCATCAGCTGTTGGATCCAGAGAACCTGAGAGTAACAGATACCCGCAGCAATATATTCAGCTTCACACGTAGAGGTAGACACGCAAGACTACTTCTTACATTGCCATGACACTAGCCTCCCTCCTAAGAACTGACAACCACCTGTGGTAGACTTCCTTGTAGATTTGCATCCTCCAAAGTCCGAATCAGTTAAAGCAACAAACTTCAAATCACTAGCAGCTGGATACCATAACCCAAGTTTAGGTTTCCCCTTCAAGTAACGAAGAATCCGCTTCACCTCTTTCATGTGGGACTCCTTTGGATTCGCTTGATATCTGGCACAAAGACATACTGCGAACATGATGTTGGGTCTTGAAACAGTCAAGTACATCAGAGAACCGATCATTGCCCTGTATTGAGATGGATCAACATCCTCCACACTCTCATGATCTGGACCAAGATTGTGATTCTCACAAATAGGTGTATTGAAAGTAGCGCAATCTTCCATTTTGAAACGAGACAAAATGTCATACACATACTTCGTCTGATGTAAACATCCCATCCTTCTTCTGTTCAACTTGTAAACCCAGAAAGTAGGATAATTCACCCATCGCACTCATCTCAAACTTGCTCTTCATTAGCTCCTCGAAATCATGACACATGTTCTCATCTGATGACCCAAAAATGATGTCATCTATGTATACCTGTACCAGCAGAAAGTTTTCCTTCTTCCTTTTAATGAAAAGTGTACTGTCAATCTGACCTCTTTCAAAACCATTCTTTAACAAATGTGCTGACAGTGTCTCATACCACGCCCTAGGTGCTTGATGCAATCCATACAATGCCTTATCAAGTCGATAGACTCGATCTGTATAGTCTGGATCAGTAAACCCATCTGGTTGTGAGACATACACCACTTCTTGGACTTTCCCGTAAAGAAATGCACTCTTCATGTCAAGTTGGTAAACTCTGAAGCCCTTGAATGAAGCAAAAGCTAGGAACAAACGAATTGCTTCCAACCTTGCTACTGGTGCAAACACTTCGTTGTAATCAATCACTTCTTGCTGATTGAACCCTTTTACCCCCAACTGAGCCTTATTCTTTATTACAATCCCTCGGTCGTCTTTCTTGCACTTAAACGCCCACTTAGTGCCTATTTCCTTCTCTCCTTCAGGCAAGTCAACTAGCTCCCAAACCTTTAATTCTTGAACTGAGCTAGTTCCTCTTGCATAGCTTCAACCCAACAATTGTCTTTTAGAGCCATATAAACATTCTTCAGCTCCTCTTGGGCAATAAAGCAGCTATACAAACACTCATGAATCAACCCAGTCTTCTGAATTGAAGTAAACAAACAGGAACCTTCGAGCACACCTCTTCTTGTCTGAACACCTGCAGCGGCATCACCTATGATGTTTTTAACTGGATGATCTATGTTTACACGTGTGGTAGCAATGGTGTCAACAACCAGATTATCTGCCAGATTAGATCCAACCTCCCCTGAATATTACTATTAGCAAACTGATTTGTGAAATCCTCCCCCTTAATAGGTTCAGACTCACTATCACTGGAGTCCTCTGGAGCTGCACTTGAAGAAGTTTTTGCAGCATCGGACATCGATATACTCGATCTGGGCATGAAGTCACACTCTCCATCTTCACTGATCACAGTTTGGATCACCTGAGACTCATCTGCATTGGAAAAATCAGGAATACTAAATGATTTAAAAACATTGTCATAATCATATAATATAGCAGGACCACTCGTTGATTGTTGAGGTGAATAACTAGTGATTTTCATGTTAAACACAACCTCAATTTTGCCAGTTTTTAGATTAAAAAACCTTTTATTCGATGTTCGAGGCATATAGCCTAGAAAGTAACCCTCATCAGCTACTTCGCCGAATTTTCGCTTATCTTTGTTTCGCACAATGGTGCAGGGTAATCTAAATGGTTCAAAGCCTTTTAAGTTTGGTTTTCGGTTAAACAATAGTTCGTGACATGTTTTGTTAAACCGCTTAACCATCAAAACTTTGTTCAGGCCATAACATGCTGTGTTCACAGCTTCTCCCAGAAAAGAGCTGGAAGCTTTGAATCAGATGGCATAGTCCTTGCAGCTTCAATCAACGTCCTGTTTTTCCTCTCAGCGACTCCATTCTGTTGAGGTGTATAAGGAGCAGAAATTGATGTTCAATTCCTTTGCGAAGACAATAGAGATCCAAAATCTGATTCTTGAACTCCGAGCCATTATCACTCCTTATCTTCTTGATTCGTGCATCATGGACATTTTCCAATCTTGTAAAAAGATCTATCAGCATCTCCGCTGTCTCATCTTTTGTACCTAAAAAGAAAACCCATGAATATCATGAGTAATCATCAGTGACAACTAAACAATAGTAACTTCCACCTATGCTCCTTACGTTCACTAGACCGAATAGATCCATATGAAGTAATTCATAAGGTGTATCTATGGAATTTACTGTCTTAGACTTGTGAGGTTTCTTATGTTGTTTTACCTTTTGACATGGAAGACATTTATCTTCCACTGAAACCTCGGCACTGGTACCCCTTCCACTAAACCATTTTTAATAATATAATTAATTTTTCTGTAGTGGATGTGGGCCATGCGTCTGTGCCACAACAATGACTCAGCCTCAGATGCTTTTGATAGTAAACACGCCACCACAATGGAAGAATCCTTAGCACCCATGTCCATGACATAAGTGTCATTTCTCCTTGGCGCTCTCATCACTATACAATCATCCGGTATCACCAAACCAGGTTTCAACACCAAAGCTTCAGACGTAAAGTGGACCGAGTGACCCTTGTCGCAGACTTAAGACACGCTCATCAGATTGTGCTTCAGCTGCTCAACATAGTTCACTTTGTCCAGTGTGATCCCGTTAGTCACTTTTCCTCGACCTGTAATGTGCCCTCCTTTAGCACCTGCAAAATTCACATAACCACCATCTATATTCTCACACTCAGTCAGCAACCTCGCATCCCCCCGTCATGTGCCTGGAGCAGCCACTATCAACATACCTCAAGTTGATACTCCTCCTTAGCAGCTCCTGTACCACCCAACAAAATTAGTTAGATTGGGGGACCCAAGCCTTAATGGTTTTGGTTCTTCCAGATTCATCAACCACATGGACATCCATCAAATATCCATCACTCCTAACAGGAGTCTTGGATCTTAGACCTGTTGATGGAAATGGTTTTTGATTTCCACTAGGTCTCTGGTCCTGAGGTTTCCTAAACATGTTTGGACTTTGCGAACTTTGGAATTATGATTTTGGTTCCATGAATTTTGATGATGATAATTTCTAAAGCTATTGTTATAGAAATTTCGACTACCAACATTCTGGTATCGAGTTTGATATTGACCTTGACTTCTGAAATTACTTGATCGACCATTAAAGTTATTCATCGTGGTGAACTACTTCTAGGTCTTTCAAATCTGCCTGATGTAGATTCGGGCTGAAATCTTTGTTGATTTCTTTGAAAACGAGGAGCTTGGTGAGTTCCTTTTTCAGCCTTATCTACACCCACAGTAACACTCTGTTGCTTGGTAGCATATATCTTTGGTGAGTTAACCTTCTTCTCACCATCACCACTTTCTGCTGGTGATTTTTCTCTCTGTCTCTCACTTACATATGCTACATTCTTTTTGTTAGGACAACAGCTCAAAACCAAATCTCTCCCCCTACTCAAATCATGATCCAAACCAGATTATTTACCAAGTTTGTTAGGACAGAAATGAATTTATCTAGTTTGTATATAAGTATAATAAAAACCAGATTATTTACCAAGTTAGACACACAGTCCAGCGGTGGACTGTGTTCCAAACTAAACCACAGGTCCCGGGTTCGAGACCTGTGGCGAGCACCTAGTCGATACATTAAATCCTTTTTAAAATAAATGATTTTCGGATTAATTTAATTAGTATATAAATATAATTAAAAACAGAAATATTTCGGGTTAGACACGTAGCTCAGTTGGTAGAGCTGCGTGCACGCGTACGGGAGGTCACGGGTTCGAGTCTCACCCAGCGCACACATATAACCGATCGAACCGGTCAACAAGTCAACGGTCAACAGTCAAAAATCAACATTTTTTTTATTTCTTTTATCTATTTATTTAAATTAAAAATACTTAAAAATAACATTTTTAAAGTTAGAAAATAGCCTTAAACTCACAAAAATATATCCAATAATCCTACTAAAATTGATTAATAAAATCCGCTTATTTACCGAACCATTATGTTATTATCTAGGTTAGTTTCACTCGTGGTTAAATCCAACTCCGTGCGCATTCAACATCATCAACCGAACGCACCCACTGTGAGTGAATCTTACAACTCCCCTTTTTAATTACACGTTTTGGGGTGTATCATGTGTCACTTAAATTAATTCGTTTATTCAAACTCGTGCCATACCATATTATGATTTAAACTTAGAATGTAAATATTGTTTGTAGTTATGTATTACATATTGTCTAGTTGTATGCAAATCATTCATTAGGCCCATCGGTTCGTAGAACAACGCGTGCCTCAAAACTCATTCATTAGGCCCATCAGTTCCTCGTGGGAGACGGGTTGAGCAACGCGTGCCTCAAAACAATCTATTATTGTATGTGTGTGCATTATTTAATAACTAAGTGTTTTGTGAATAAGTTTACATCTATATTTACTCATATGTGGTTATGCACTTTATTTTATAATCAATTAAATAAACTTGTTCAAATGTTTTTACATAGGATTCACTCGCCAACTTTTTGTTGATCCAAAAACCATTTTTACACATGATACAGGTGAACAGGATGAAGCAAGGAAAACATAGGAAATGCCTTAGAAGAAAATAATGAAGTCTAGAATGATGTGTAGAACATGATGTAATTATGATTGTATGTTCCCCTTTAAATTGTAATAATAAATATGAAACGTTATAATAAATGTCATGAGCTTTTATGATAACCCAATCACGCCCCGATCACCTTTTCCGCTGCGGGTCGGGGTGTAACAGATTGGTATCAGAGCTTTTGACTATAGGGATATAGGATAGGTTATTAGACCCTAGAGCCTATACTATAGTTGACTATATTTTATTGTTTATGTGGTTACATGCAAACTTATGATATTTATTTCTTTCATATTTATTACATACACAAATGCATGCAAACATTTCCAATATTACATTTTGTGATACATAGTGAATTATACTTACAGTCAAACATACATACTTACATACACATTCATCATACATATTTCAGTGCTCACATATTCAAATCATCTTCATACTTCCGTTATTCAAGATTTTGTTGCATTTTTTTTCATTTTTCAAATCTCATCAAAGTGAGTTCTGCGACGGGCATGTAGTAACTGTAAGGGTACAAGTACCGGTAGTCAGAACGTCCTGTCTAGGTTGGCATTCGTATAAATCCAATATAACGGACCAGTTTGCCTACCTGGGGACTAACGATGAGAGTACGAAGGACCTATTAGGCCAAAGCATGCCACACCAAACGTCATTCGAACTAACCCCACTTTGAGGTGTCACCGTGTCCACACCGGGATACATTCCGAATATCATACGTTACATACATATTTCTCGATTTTCTCCGGGTTTTAGTGTACGTAACCTGGCTAACACATGCGAACCATATGAAAAACCCGGTAGTCATGGGGGCCCACATGATTACGAAGGTGAAGTATGGCGGCATGCAAGGCCCAATTACGAGCAAAGCCCAAGACATCCTATGGATGTAGTAGATTTATTATTTTATATTTATTTTATGAATGTTCATTCCTAAATACGACACATGTTCATTCCGCATACGGAATAAAGACTTCAAGGAGGAGAAGAAGAAGAAGGATAAAGCATCGACTGAAACCTCAAACTCCACCCAAACTGAATCCCCTTCACGATCCATTTCTAAGAGAAAACGAGATGGGCAACTTTTCGCTGTCACCCAACGCAACCAACCAATTTCACAAGCCATACCCCTCCAAGCTATCCCAATCACTCAAGTAGCACCCAACTCAACTTACACAAATAAGAAACCATACCTTGGACCACACCCTCGATATAACACCTGTTTTTTTATCACCATCCATCTACCTTACCTTGTCGACTATGTGCGAATTGTGGACGCTATGGTCATTTGAGCAAGGCTTGCCGCACCTCTCAAAACTAAATCTCTCCCCCTACTCAAATCATGATCCAAACCTATCAACAACCCCAATACCCCATGTTCCCATATGTTCGAGCTTGTTTTAATTGTGACAACCCTACCCACTTTAGAAACACATGCCCTCGATTGGTTAACATCATAAACGCTCAAGCTCAATCAAACCCAGTTAACCAAGCAAATCAAGATAACCCAACCACTAGGCCACCAGCAAGAGGAAGAGTTTTCAACATCAACTCCAATCTTATTGAAGATAATGACGGCCCAAACGAACCACCCAACTAGTCTCCTTCACCAAAAATCAAGATTCAACTCCAACCGCTTCGTTTTTTTATGTTTTCCATTAGTTATCTCAAGCTTTGGTTGATTGTGTTTGTTTATGTTTTAGAGTCACATAGAACTAATCATAACTTACGGATAAAGCCAATGAAAATTTGACAAGAATATGGTGGATACGCCGCTGGTACTTCCTATATATAAGTATTCTTGCCAAAGGATCAGAGACATTATCTGGCGGTTATGAGAAGTTCCATGTAGAATTTAGTATTGTCTTGATTGAAGTTTGTTTTGTACTCACTGATTTAGCATTTATAGCATCTCATCATTTAAAGAAATTGGATTGTGTTCCATTTCTACATAGACTAACCTCTCCATCATAACAAACGAAGAGGTACTGTCATCATTCAAACATGTATACTATCAGAATTAAGACTCAAGCTTTGGTTGTTGTGTTTGTTTATGTTTTCGAGTCACATAGGACTAATCATAACTTACTGATAAAACCAATGAAAATTTGACGAGAATATGGTGGATACGCCGCTGGTACTTCCTATATATAAGTATTCTTGTCAAAGGATCAGAGGCATTGTCGGGCGGTTATCAGAAGTTCCATGTAGGATTTAGTATTGTCTTGATTGAAGTTTGTTTTGTACTCACTGATTTAGCATTTATATCATCTCATCATTTAAAGAAATTGGATTGTGTTCCATTTCTACACAGACTAACCTCTCCATCATAACAAACGAGAGAGGTATTGTCACCATTCAAACATATATACTATTAGAATTGGGACTCAGGCCTTGCTTGTTGTGTTTATTTATGTTCTAGAGTCATATCATAGAACCAATCATAACTTACTGATAAAACCAATGAAAATTTGACAAGAATATGGTGGATACGCCACTGGTACTTCCTATATATAAGTATTTTTGTCAAAGGATCAGAGGCATTGTCAGGCGGTTATGAGAAGTTCCATGTAGGATTTAGTATTGTCTTGATTGAAGTTTGTTTTTTACTCACTGGTTTAGCATTTATATCATCTCATCATTTAAAGAAATTGGATTGTGTTCCATTTCTACACAGACTAACCTCTCCATCATAACAAACGAGAGAGGTATTGTCACCATTCAAACATGTATACTATCAGAATTGGGACTCAGGCCTTGGTTGTTGTGTTTATTTATGTTCTAGAGTCATATCATAGAACCAATCATAACTAACTGATAAAACCAATGAAAATTTGACAAGAATATGGTGGATACGCCGCTGGTACTTCCTATATATAAGTATTCTTGTCAAAGGATCAGAGGCATTGTCAGGCGGTTATGAGAAGTTCCATGTAGGATTTAGTATTGTCTTGATTGAAGTTTGTTTTGTACTCACTGATTTAGCATTTATATCATCTCATCATTTAAAGAAATTGGATTGTGTTCCATTTCTACACAGACTAACCTCTCCATCATAACAAACGAGAGAGGTATTGTCACCATTCAAACATGTATACTATCAGAATTGGGACTCAGGCCTTGGTTGTTGTGTTTATTTATGTTCTAGAGTCATATCATAGAACCAATCATAACTTACTGATAAAACCAATGAAAATTTGACAAGAATATGGTGGATACGCCGCTGGTACTTCCTATATATAAGTATTCTTGTCAAAGGATCAGAGGCATTGTCAGGCGGTTATGAGAAGTTCCATGTAAGATTTAGTATTGTCTTGGTTGAAGTTTGTTTTATACTCACTGATTTAGCATTTATATCATCTCATCATTTAAAGAAATTAGATTGTGTCACCAATCAAACATGTATACTATCAGAATTAGGACTCAGACATTGGTTGTTGTGTTTATTTATGTTCTAGAGTCACATCATAGAACCAATCATAACTTACTGATAAAACCAATGAAAATTTGACAAGAATATGGTGGATACGCCGCCGGTACTTCCTATATATAAGTATTCTTGCCAAAGGATCAGAGGCATTGTTAGGCGGTTATGAGAAGTTCCATGTAGGTTTTAGTATTAGAAGTTTATTTTAGGATATAACCTTATCTTTCCAAACATATCAAAACTCTTGCGCATGAAATCATATATAGTCAATCAACTCTGTTTATCAATATTCATTATCTTAGGCATCAAAAAGCGATTCTTGTAGCAGGGTACTCAACCCTTACAAGGAACGTTACCGCCTCAAACAAAAATTTAAACTCTTACTCCTTTCTAAGTATGTAACTGTCAAACTAAACACCATCCTTATTTAGACAAATATGTCACTACTTAAATTTCGGGACGAAATTTCTAAAAAGTAGGGGATACTGTAACATCCGTCAAAAACCGGATTTACCAAACCCGCTTCGTTTATTAACCGAACAATCAGTTAAAAATTTCGTTGCGTATTTAATACTCAAATTAATTTTAAACGATACATAATTAATAAGTATATTAGAATATAAAAGTTATATTTGAAAAAGTATTAAAAATAGTGTTTTAAAAATAAAATGCTGAAGCCGGGATTCGAACCCGGGTCAGCCGGGTCAACCAGGTCCGCAACGCCTTAACTCTCATCCATCAAACCACTCTGCCACTGGTGTTCTTTAGTAATATACCAAAACAATTAATTCAAATATCACAATCTCGAATTCAAACTGACGCGCCCAATCGCAGTCGTCGGAAATCCCGACGATTTCGCCGATAATTGACGGTTTCTTCTGATTTAACCGAAGCATTAACCTCAACATCGGTTATAACCGATGTCCAGTCCGCGACATCAGTCATAACCACTGAGAAAGTATTGACCGTTGAATCGAGACTGAAATGCATCTCGATTCTTCCCTATAAATTCACCCACAAGCCTCTGCTAACCTTTTCGCTCACAATCACACAAATTCTCGACGTAATTTCACTCGCCGGAAACTTTCTGCAACTCGCCGGAAAACCGAACCCATTTCATCACTGTGCCTTACTCTAAAAACAGAACATCTAGAGCTCATACCGAAGCCACCCACACTCACCTCAAGCTTCCTGAAGACCCTCTGCCGCGAGATACACGTCGCCGGAATAACCTGCTGTCATCGGAATCTCGCCGGCGAAACAGGGGATCTCTGTCGGTATATCTTATACCTAATCTCTCTCATTTTTTATTAATCTCATATGTAGTTAATCACAACTTACTAAAGAAATTGATTAATTTGTCGAAACAGTCGGACATTGGTTCTGGGTTAAGTTTAACGAAGAAGATGAAGTTTTCGGTTATATATATATTTAATTTAAATCAAGTTATATCTCGGGTTAGACACACAGTCCAGCGGTGGACTGTGAGCAAATAAACACGCATACGTCCCGAGTTCGATCCTTGACACACGCACACTCGCCTTAATAAAAATGTTCTTTTTTTTAAACTGAACCGGATCCAATCGCAAATAGATGTTAAGTTTAATGAAAACCGGAATAATAACCAAGATAGACACACAGTCCAGTGGTGGCCTGTGTGCGAGTTTAAAACATACGTCCGGGTTCGAGTCCAGGCTACCGCACCGGTTCTGGCAATTATCAAACTTTTTATATAAGGACAGAAATGAATTTATCTAGTTTGTATATAAGTATAATAAAAACCAGATTATTTACCAAGTTAGACACACAGTCCAGCGGTGGACTGTGTGCCAAACTAAACCACAGGTCCCGGGTTCGAGACCTGTGGCGAGCACCGAGTCGATACATTAAATCCTTTTTAAAATAAATGATTTTCGGATTAATTTAATTAGTATATAAATATAATTAAAAACAGAAATATTTCGGGTTAGACACGTAGCTCAGTTGGTAGAGCTGCGTGCACGCGTACCGGAGGTCACGGGTTCAAGTCTCACCCAGCGCACACATATAACCGACCGAACCGGTCAACAAGTCAACGGTCAACGGTCAACAAGTCAATGGTCAACAGTCAAAAATCAACATTTTTTTTATTTCTTATATCTATTTATTTAAATTAAAAATACTTAAAAATAACATTTTTAAAGTTAGAAAATAGCCTTAAACTCACAAAAATATATCCAATAATCCTACTAAAATTGATTAATAAAATCCGCTTATTTACCGAACCATTATGTTATTATCTAGGTTAGTTTCACTCGTGGTTAAATCCAACTCCGTGCGCATTCAACATCATCAACCGAACGCACCCACTGTGAGTGAATCTTACAACTCCCCTTTTTAATTACACGTTTTGGGGTGTATCATGTGTCACTTAAATTAATTCGCTTATTCAAACTCGTGCCATACCATATTATGATTTAAACTTAGAATGTAAATATTTTTGTAGTTATGTATTACATGTTGTCTAGTTGTATGCAAATCATTCATTAGGCCCATCAGTTCGTAGAACAACGCGTGCCTCAAAACTCATTCATTAGGCCCATCAGTTCCTCGTGGGAGACGGGTTGAGCAACGCGTGCCTTAAAACAATCTATTATTGTATGTGTGTGCATTATTTAATAACTAAGTGTTTTGTGAATAAGTTTACATCTATATTTACTCATATGTGGTTATGCACTTTATTTTATAATCAATTCAATAAACTTGTTCAAATGTTTTACATAGGATTCATTACCCAAAAAAAATGTTTTACATAGGATTCACTCGCCAACTTTTTGTTGATCCAAAAACTATTTTTACACATGATACAGGTGAACAGATGAAGCAAGGAAAACATAGGAAATGCCTTAGAAGAAAATAATGAAGTCTAGAATGATGTGTAGAACATGATGTAATTATGATTGTATGTTCCCCTTTAAATTGTAATAATAAATATGAAACGTTATAATAAATGTCATGAGCTTTGATGATAACCCAATCATGCCCCGATCACCTTTTCCGCTGCGGGTCGGGGTGTGACAATACCTCTTCTCTAGTGCATCCCACATCTCTTTCGATGTAGTATAACAGTTGAATGTATGTTTGATGCCATCAGGTAATGACATCTTTATAGCAGCTAAGGCTTTCTTCTCAGACTCACACATCCTTTTTTCAGCTTCTGACATGTTCACATAAGCAGTGACACGTTATCTGCCCTCAAAGTCATGCGTTGGGTTAGCGTATCCATCTGGAATACAGATCCACATCCGTGTGTCCTAGTATTCAATAAACGACTGAAACCTATCCAGATAATTTTCGACTTTCAGCATTTTTGGAGGTTTGTTTAGGTTAGAAATATACGACATTTTTACTGAACCGGCTCGTTAAAAACGTTAAAACTTGTCCGAAATGAGTGATTACGAAATTATACTGTTAGACTCGTCTCGACGATACGATTCTAATGATGTATGTTGTCCGATTATGATTTTTTTGTCCTAAAAATTACACAAGCCTAACTGTGCAACCGGTTTGTCAAGATTGTTTATGGATCAAATTCTATGTCCGAAAACGTTTAACTCTTGTTACGTCAGCTGGTTAACTTTTCCACCTTTTTTGTGTATAACTCGGAACAGTGTCAAATCCGGAACAGTAACTCGAATTGACAATCCGAGATGAAAACCCGGAACAGTAATCCGAATTGCTAATCCGAGATGGTGATTCGGAATAGTGATCCGAAATGGAATCCGGAATGTACTATTCTTATCCGAAATGGAATCCGCAATAGGCTATTCTGATCCGAGATGGAATCCAGAATAGACTATTCTGATCCGAGATGGAATCCGGAATACACTTCTGATTCGAATTCAATCCGAAATGGTATCTGAGATGGGCTTTTCTGATCCGAATTGCACTTTTCTGATCCGAAATGCAAGTTTTCCAGATCCGAATTGCAAGTCTGATGATCCGAAATGCAGATTTCTGATCCGAAACTCAAGTCTGCAATCCAAAATGCTTCACTTTTGATCCGTGATGCCTTTCTTCAATCCTAAATGCCTGCTGTTAATCCAAAATCGCTGCAGAAACCCTAAAACAGTCGTCGAAGCCCTAGAACAGCCGTCACCAACTTCAAAACAGCCTCCAAAACGTCCAAAAACCCAACTTTTTCTGCTGTTACGATTCTGAACCGAGCAAAATCAAGAGCCGAATGCTCTGATACCAATTATAGATTCCCTAGTCCGTATGGATGGATATTCACAGACTCGTCTATCTAATCTAGAGTGCGGAATCCCCTAGATCATATTTCACTGAAACAGAACACGAACACGAATACTAACACAATAACCTTCAAAATGTCTTCTATTGATTATCCAACACTAAGTTTATAATTAATTCAAGACTCTCTCTCAACTCTCTCTAAACAACTAAACCAGCAACACGAACAACAGAAACAGCAACCTAAACCCTAATGCAAACCTCTCTATATATAGAGACAGGTTATGCAATTGGGCAGGGGTTTCCCTACATGGACTACTATTGGGTCTAGGGCCGATTCGCCTACCATGTGCTTTATAGTGTCTAGTTCAGTCCAATTACTTCTAATTAACCATTACAAAACTAATCCTGCTAACCATTTATCATTTTACTAATTACAAGATATCCAAAGACCAAATCTAAGTTGTTGTCACAAATAAGTACCAACACAAACGACACCACAGGGCAGCGTCCAACCTCCGATTAGACCTGCGCCTGTGAACAGGCACATGTGGTCATCTTGGTCTGTCAACCCATTAAACTTACCCATGTTGGAGGGTAGTTTCGCGCGCTCCAATGGTGCGAGCGCGATCTCCTTTATGAATTTCGAGTGTTCGGCCGCTTCAGCCGGCTTGTAGATCAGATTGTAGTTGTACTAAGCCTCCGGCTAGTATACAGCCCGTGGCGCAGATTTGTAAGCCACATGATCTTTTGGCAGCCGGTGAAACACACTGGCGCTATCACCCTTGCCATATGTTTTATCCTCCTCACGCTGGGTGTCCCGCCCCTAGAGAATGCGGGCCCAGCCGTTAGTGGATGGATGCTCGCCTATGAGTGTTGGACTCATATTTTGGCAGCGATTTAGAGTACTCTGTTTCTATTGGACGGAGGTGTGATGGAACGCTCGTTCCGGCCGGCGAGTCATAACTCAATACTCACGGTGCAGGCGACGCATGCAAGTGAGTAGTGGGTGGCTGCACCGATGTAGCGAAAGCATTTATTTGCGCACAGAGTTGCGCGTAGACGACATTCAGGGCTGTTTGAGACTTGATGTACCAAGACATCGGAGTTTCACCGAAGGTAAAATAGATGTGATTGGTACATAGGGAGTTTCCATTTGAACTCCAGGAGTTACTGGGACGTTCACACACCAGAGTCGTGATGAGCACCGACATTTCCGGAAGAACCTTCTTCCACTTGTCCGTCAGGTCGAGGAGCATGAACTGGGTTCTTACCCTCAGCCCGAGGACCTCGTGGTGTGTTTGATAGGAAATCGGCCATGTTGAGCCATAGAATGTTCTTCGATCAAATTCGTGAGGTATGGTGGATCAAATGTAGTAATTCTAATGGGGTTTTGCATGGTTTGATTAGGGCTTTCAAGAGGTATAAGGTTTGCCACCTAATTTGACAGATTTGATCAAAACCCATTTCCCGCCCCCTTCATTTATTCTCCTTTTTTTCTAAAATCATTTTCAGCTATTAATAGTTTCAGCCCTTTTCAGTTTGAAACTTGTTTTAACCACTATTTTAACGTAGTTAATCATTCCCTTTATTGTTATTAACCGATCTAACTGGATTTTGCTCTTATATCTCTGTTTTTCTTTCAGTTTTAATCTGTCGATTAATTAAATAATATAATATTAAATATATAAAATATCAAAAATTATTATTTTTATTAGATCGAAAAAATAGAATTTGGTTTTGCAATCCTGGTCGAATTTCAGAGATCCAATTTTGATGTATGTTACACACGGGTCATTTCTCCAATTCTAAATAGTGCTTAGATTGCCTTCTTCGTTCGTGACAAGCCTGCTTTCCACATTGCATTTTCTTGATCACCTCTAAAATAAAAATGTTTGGATATATATCTTTCAAATGTTCATTAAAAAGCCAGGGTCCAGCCAAAAAGAACTATCATGCCTGTTGCCAACCACACTTTTAAAAAAATTACTTAAATGGATACCGTCAACCATAGATGGTGACCGTTTTAGCGATATTCTTCCACACTCCATTCAAGCTTCTTTGGGACTCGGAGAGAGTCATAGTTTCTTCTATTTGTATAAATCGCATCCACCACCTTCCTCCATAGATCAAAATCACATTTCTGAATGGGTCACTCATATCACATATTCACATAAATTAATTTCATGGTACCTTCAGGAAAAAAATACCTTGACGAAAATTGGCACCTTAATTCAAGCAATGGTATCTACTGAAACTGATGGGCTTGCAAATAACTTGATATATCTTAACATCAAAAATTAGGTTATTTGCATTGATTTATAAACATACAGCTTATGGCTTAAGGCTTAATGTAAACACTTTTTTGATTGTTGGAACTAGTTTATAGTCCTGCTATCAAAAAATAATAGATCCATCACGCACTCCAGTATTAATCATGAAAAGCCACACTTATGGTTTATTTAGGTATTGATTTTAGATAACCTAAAGCAAATTAACTCAAAGTTAAACAACGTTCCATCAAATACTAGTATGAATCAAAAACCCCTGCTAAATGATTTAAAAACATACAAATTTTAGCGTCTGGTGCTGCTATAGAGGGTAACGAACTCGCTTTGTAAAAAAGCAAAAGTAAATACATTTTTATTTGGTTGAGAGGCCATGTTTTTGTTAATGGTACCAGACATTAATATTATTGGGTTAGATGCAAAAATCACAATGCTAAAGCTTTGTATTCATTGGGTAAAGAGGGTCACTGGATAGTTGCATCTCAAAACATATCTTGAGGATGTTAACGTGTCAACGGTTTAAATTAAATATTTAAATTTGGGTTAAAATATTATAGCAAAATTTTAATATATATGTGTTTGTAGTATATAGAAACTGCATACACAATATCATAAATAAATATTGATGTGAAATTTGTTAGCAAATGTTATGGGAAAAGAGAATTGTGAAGGTTAGAAACATATTGTTACAGATCGAGGATTGAGTAAAAATGTTATTATTAGTTAATATAAAAGTAAATGTATATATGTATGTATACTTTAGTAATTAAAACATTAAAAGAGTTGTTAGGCTACTTGGTGTGGGTGACGGGCCTTTCTTCAGGACCACGTCAGCAAACGCATCAGAGACCTTGGAGGACGCCCCCCCAAGGATGGAAGCTTGGAAATGTGTGATGACACGACCTCACCTAGATTTTTTATTTTTCTTTTTATTTTTGGCAAATTTTTCTTTTTAATTTTTGGCAAATTTCAGCCACCACCACCTGACCACCACAACCCCTCCCTCTGTCTACATCTCTCTCTCGGTCTCTCAACTCCTCTTCACCATCACAAACAACCGACACCATCAACCATCAAGAACCACCACTTTCTCCACCAACCACCACCGCCCTCTCTCTACATATCTTTCTACCCTCTCCACCACCACCATCAACCATCCAAAACCACGATTTCACCTCAGACGAATACCTTCACAAATCAAAACAAAAACCACCCGGCGCCGTCTTATCAACCAAAGTGAACGAGAGGGAAGAGGGATAGGGAGAGTTGAATGGTGGTGAATGAGAGGGAAGAGGGAGAGTTGGGGAAGATTTATGAAAAATTGCCCCGGCGCGGTGTTGGGGGCGTCGTCGGCCAAAGCCGGGCCTGGGACGACCCACACCGAGTGGCCTTAGGTGAGCTAAAACAAAAATATGACCTCAAAACATATAGAATTTTTAACAAGTCATTAAAAATTTCAACTAATTAACCACCATACGTTCATTTTGAATTCATTTACATTATCCAAAGCACATGGTTTGAAAATATACACATATTGTTTTCTATAAGTGAGCCATTCTACTTAGGAATCCATCAACTTTGGCTCCTTGTAGTGACGTCTTTCAACCACTATATTATAAAAGCCAAGGTCATCTAGATCTATTAGAATATTGAGATTAACTACCAAAACAATGCACGATTACAAACATTATACCAACAAGCTAACTTTTATAAAAATGATTGAATCGATCATACCAACTAGAGCTTGACTTATTATCTAATTTTGAATTTGAATTGAACAAAGTGTGAAAATGACCAGTTTTCTATTTGAAGACTTTATCCCCAAAGTTAACAATAAAACACGTACAAGTTACGTACTTTATTACAACGATTTCCTGAGCTAGCAAATTTCATTGAAGAACAGGTTTTCACTTCTCAAAAATGACTTCTGTACATTTGCTTGTGGCAGGACTCTTGTTGGTTACTTGTTCGCTTGCTTTAGCTTCGACCCTAGTCCTCCCCAGGACTTCTGTGTAGCTGATCCAGATAGCAAAGGTACGATTGTCAAAGTTTCTCAGTAAATGCTCCAGCAAGCAATCTTTATATGATTATAGCCTACAGGCAACATTTATGGAGCTAAAAAAGTTCCTATTTCTGTTTTCTAGTACTCGTGAATGGTGTGGTTTGCAAAGATGCAAGGCTTGTGCAAGCAGATGATTTTCTCTTGAGAGGGCTCCACCTAATGGGAAACACAACGAATGACGTGGGGTCTAATGTGACCGCTGTGACTGTAGCAGAGTTGCCAGGACTCAACACCCTTGGTATTTCCATGGCTCGTATTGACTTTGCTCCATCGGGCATTAACCCTCCACACACGCATCCTCGAGCTACAGAAATATTGACTGTCATTGAAGGAAGTCTTCTAGTCGGTTTTGTCACATCAACCTCCTGAAAATCGTATATTCACAAAACTACTTCAGAAGGGCGATGTTTTCGTGTTCCCGGAAGGTCTGATTCATTTCCAGCAAAACGTAGGAAATGGCTATGCTCTTGCAATTGCGGCTCTGAGCAGTCAAAATCCAGGTGTCATTACAATTGCAAATGTTGTGTTTGGATCAAACCCTGATATTGCTGAAGATATTCTTGCAAAGGCCTTTCAAGTTGACAGCAAGGTCGTTCAACAGATTCAATCCATATTCTAATATATTAGGCGATCATTGTTGATTTTGACTTATGTATCCTCTTACGCTCATATATTTCATACAATTAATGTTTGATTTTCTCTGGTTTTTATCCATTTAATATAAAAAATATACTATTGATTGTGATTTACCAGAGAAAACATCCTCTAATCCAAACACGAGACCTAATTGTTAACGAGCATTCAGAGGCTCCATGTAACGTATCATTCATAAAACATATTGTGTTGCACTATTGCCGGTTTCGACCTAAAGTTCCATATTTAGTTGGTAACTTATTGAAAGACATTTAAAATACAAAGATATAAAATTAAAATAGGGATTGGTTATTTGGAACCCACCGAGTTTATTTGGACATCCCATGGTGCCCTCTACGAGGCGTACAGGGCTATACGCGCCATATCCGATACTACGCGTATTACAGCGCCTATAGGACCCATTTATTTAAAGCCAATGATTGGTTGACAACCAATCATTGAAAGTATATGGTACCATACGACGCGTATACACGCGTCGTAGGTGAGGGTATTTTTTTCAGGTTGAGAAGGACAAGTCTGGTAGAAAATATTGGACCTATATTCATCGTATATTTATAAACTGTTGTGAATTATGTGATAAAAAATTTCGTATTTTTTTTATAAATTGTTATAAACAAGTAAATTGTTAAAACGTAGAACAATTGAATGACCAATTGAATGCGTAGATAAAAGAAAGCACGAAAACGTATTATATTTGATCCCACACGTTTCATGAAAATAATAAATTTGCATCAAAACGTAAATCAACCGAAGATGTACTTAATAATAATGGTAAGAACATATTATATATGACCCAACTTATTTCCGATAAAAATTTACGTGAAACGTAAGTTAACTTGATTTATACCCACATGTACATAAAAATATACACGTAAAAATTGATTACAAAATCTTTAGAAAGTTAAATGATTGTAAGTGTTAATGCTGAAAATTGAGTGATAAAAATATAACAGTACATCAAGACGAAAAAGAAGAAGCAAAAACAAAATAAAAAGTCACTATTCACGTAAGCTGGTAATTCTAGTATATGTAAGGTCAAAACATTCTAACTTATTTTGATATGAAAGAAAATAACAAAATAAAGTTTATAATAGACATTTATAACAAAATATTATTATACTTATAAAAGGTTAATATTATATTAAAATATTATAATAATATATTTCAATTATGGTGTAGATGCCAAGTTTCAAAATTCCTAATACAACTTTTAAGTTTTCAATTATCAACGGTCATAAACCACTATCACCACAAAAGGGAAAACAACCACCGCCATCTCCCACAAGCTGATCGAGTATATTTCGGACAAATACGAAGATGACAACCTATTGTCTCATGGTCGACCGTTCAAGCACTTACACACCAATATGTTGAAGTTTAATGGCTTTGTCGCAAGTAATCCACGACCCCTACCCAACCTGGTTTCCCACACTCATTATGGGTTGTTTCTAGATAAATCGAAAACAATCGGGTCCTGAAAATTCAAGCGTCGTCGCCGACACAAAACACCAACACTATCATCCCGTAAACCAAGTGCGGTAACCGACTATAAATATTATGACCACCATGATCTGAATTGAATTGGTCGTGATTCATTTAACAACGGGCTCTCGCAACTGCCACCAGTGGGTAGCAGTTATTTGACCAAAGGCAATGTCTGACGCGAAGAGATGAAGTGGGTTTTCTTCAATCGGAGCCGGATCATATTCTTTCATCTTTCTGTTCTATGGTGGAGGAGGGAGGCAAGTAAGCATCATGAATTTATGATCTAACATCAATTTTACTTCCGAAACAAAACAATTACATGATGCATTTAACGTTCAATGAATCAAATCAACAGTTCCAATTGTGTATCTAGTATTTATACTTTTCGTGAAGCAGGGCATCCATAAACACAAACAGCAACGTGAAGCATCGCGTCATAAACAGAAACAATCCAACCCTTGAGCGTGAACCAGTTTCGAACCTATTTTTGGTAGTTTCTTTTATATGGCAGTGCAAGTTGCTTTTTGTAAGCGATTACCCAAAGTAAACACCATACGATAAACGTAAATAACCATGTTAATGGACACGTTAAGTTGCTAATTATATTCTAGAGTTGATGCCAACCCGCGCATTGCGGCAGGACATAATTAAAGCATAATTTTATATATAAAAAGCTTTTGAAACTGACCAAAAGTGTGTGCGGCCCAACCTGAGCAACCCATTTTATCGCGCATGTTGACTTTTTTACCCGACCCGCCTAAACTACCCATCTTAAACATTTACCATGTGTTACACTTAATGTCCTAATGGGTCGAGTCTCCTAATGTGATCAAACGGATTTTCATATTCTAACAATTAGAAGCTGGCCCATGCAACGTACAATATGCAAGTTCCAAAAGGCAACATGGTCGTGGGTCGGTTATAAACGGGTCCGAGGACAATATGGTTGTACGTCAGCCGAATTATATGGAATATGGGCCCCCTTATTAGGAGCAAACATGTGCTTAGGGGGGAATATGGCACATGGGAATATGGATGAATAATATTTAGTGGGTTGTTTTCATTTGTTCTTATTTTACATTCACTTTTCTATTTATCTCTTCTAAATCTCTTTTGAAGTGTGTACATAAGATCGTTGCAAGCGTGTGTTTTGATATGTATGTGTTAGTCAAGGCCTGAACCAACAAATCATACAAATTATCTGCTGTTCGTTAAAGAATCTATCCATTGTTCTTTGTTACTTGAACTAACTACTTCATTTAGAGAGAATGGCTCTAGAACACTTTCAACAATTAACATATAAATAACAAAGGAATGATCTATCAATATTAACAATCGATATCAATATTGAATAGCCAAATCAACCGGATTCAAAGCAAAATATTCTACAAACGGCGACAAAACCATATATATCCGTAATCTTATTAACCTTGTTAACCGGAACTACATCGATTCAACTTGTTGGGCCCCTAGCTAAAAGGTTTACACATTAGAGTTGCATTTTGGGCTAATGATGTAGGAGTGGGCTTCCTAGAGCCTTATGGGACTAGGGTTGTAATTAGTGGCTTTTGAGATTAGTATAAATAGATGTGTTGGGGTTACGGTTTAGGTTGCTAGTTAATTTGTTATTCATGCTAAAGCTAGGGCAATATCTTGTATTAGACACCATTTGGTGTATGCAAGTTGATTAGTCAAAGATTGTTCTTGTTCTGTTCATCTAATATTTCTTTCCGCAATCGATTGGCTGCTGTGATACTATGTACATATCTGAATCAGGGACTTATAATTGGTATCAGAGCCTGTTGTTCGTTATAGGCTCTCGGTGTCACGGACTGAAGAAGAATTGTTTAGATCTCGAAGAACTGTTGCTGTTAGTCATCTTGGAATATCACTGTTGAAGAATTATTGAAGATTGCTACTGTTTTCTCATCTCGGACTGCTAGTGTTCCGAGAAAACCAAAGGAGATTCAAGCAATTGGGATCCGGAATCGTCGAAGATCCCGAAGAACATGAAGGAGATCATGCATCTCGGATTGATCCCGGATAACTATTCATCAGCCTTCTCAACAACCTTATCCGGAATACTCGTATTCCGGATAAGGATCACTATTTAAATTAACTTGTGTTTATCTATTTGCAGGAATTTCAGAATACTGTTGATTTCGGATAAGGGTTCTCAATTCGGATTAGGCTTCCATTCCGGATCGATTTTCCTATTTCGGATCACCTCTCATCTCGGATTGGCATTCATCTCGGATCTCTTGCAATTCAGATCATTCTCTATTTCAGATTTCATCTCTATTCCAGATTGATTTTTCATCTCGGATCAAGACAACATTCCGGATCACCGAGTTACTCTTGTGTCTGTGATATCATTCCGGATTACTATTTCAAATACTGTTTTGGATTCTCATTTCGGACCACTATCTCGGACTCATTAAGGACTGTTCATAATCAGAAAATAAAATTAACTTCAATTTTATTTGGTAAAATTTTTAAAAAATGATGAACAGTTACATGTCAGCTCAGGATCTGACAAATGCTACCCTGGCAGCTTTGCAGTCGCAGACGCTGGCTCTTCACCAAGAGCTAGACCAGGTCATTGGCACTTCTACAAAGGTGCCCCGTCTGCTATATGGTGACGAATATTATGAATGGAAGTTCAGGTTTGAGCAATACTGCAAGGCTAAAGAGCCGGGGGTTTGGAGATGTATCATGAATGGTCCTCGAACCATAGTTTATAGCACTGCTGATGATCCTGACACAAAGATCCCCAAACCTAGTCATTTGTGGACTCCGGAAGACACGAAGATAATCGAAGAAGATGAGAAAGCCTCGGCTGTTCTAACAATGGCACTCGGACCCGACATCTTCGTAGCTGTCAGAAATTGCAAGACGGCTAAGGAGGTGTGGGGCGAACTACAGAATCTGTATGAGGGAAACGCTGATATGAAGGCATGTCGGTTAATCAGCTGAATCAATAGTTCAGCTCATTTAACCACATATATGGAGAAACCATTGAGAATCAAATTCGAAGATACGTGAAGCTTGTCTCCCAGATGATTTCAGCTGAAATCTCTCTAACGGACGCTATGAATAGACAACTGTTGAACTCTTTGCCCAATAGCTGGGATGCTGATTTGGGCATGATCAAGGAGACCAAAAATCTGAACAATGTCACCCTCGCGGAAATGATTGCCACTATCAAGTTATGTGAGATAGATAATAAACAGAGGGACATCAATCATCAAATCAATCTGATGGCAGCTGGTATTATAGGGCAGACCGCGGCATTAATGTCTCAGAATCTTGTTTACAGCCCTCTGCAAGGAAGCTCGCACACACCGGGTAGCTCTAAATTGGTGTACAATCCTCTCACCTCTACACAGAAGACCCAGTATGTTTATGGTCTTCAATCTCAAACTCCTACGATGATTTCTATGGCACAGATTTAGACACAATATCATGCCTAGTATCCTAACATGGTTTATAGTCCTTCCATTCCCGCAACAACTTAATAAGGCGACATTCCTCAATCTGTTGTTCTTCACATGCTCCTGCTCTAGCTGTGTCCAATTCTGCTTTTCTCACAAAAGAGAATGAGGATAAATCGACCATAGCTGCTTCAATGATTAACAATTTAAATGCTTTCTTAGCAAGTGACTTGACCCCTCCATTTGTTATCCCAACTGAAGTAGATCAGATCATGGAGGAGGATTTGGACGAGATTGACGTGTCCTGGAATCTTGCGATGGCTGCTTTCCATGTCAACAAATTTCAAAAGAAGTACGGGAGGTAACCATTGACGAATCTGAAGACTGGGCTAACGAAAGATAAGCTCAGGTGTTATAGATGTCATGAGCCAAGGCACTTCGCACGGGAATGCAAGAAGACGCCATCTAGATATGTCTCATCCAGAGTGGCAGATATTCAGAATAGTGACAGACAGCTCGTGCATGTCTCTCCTTCAAAGTCTTCTTCAAGTCCCTCGAGCAGCTCTAGAGAGAAATCAACAGCCTTGGTGGCACAGCAGCACGAAGGGTTCAACTGGGCAGATGCTGCATCTCAGATGGAGACTCTGAATCTTTCCAAGAACAGCAATCATTGCATGATGGCGCATACAGCTGAGACATCTAATCTCTTAGAAACGGTAAATCGCATTCTCTGTTCAGGTAACTGTCGTTTTAAATTATCACAAATGCGCGCCCATAATTCGACTCTTTAGCTGAATATAATCAAGTTGCATCGCAAAACATCACCCTTAAACATAAGAACAAGCTTCTTATGGAAAAGGTCGAAGCACAGAAACAAGACATAGCTCAGCTAAAGCTTGACTTGAACCACCAACAACGTTGGGTATACGACTATAAGCTAAAATTAGCTAAAAAGGACGTCGAACTTCAAGCAGCTTTAGCCAAGATAAATTCCTTGACAGGAAAGTTTCAAGAAAACGAATTAAATAATAAAAAAAATTGAAATTTCCATCAAGCTGGTCAAGGACTTGTGTGATCTGCAGCTTGAATATCAGAAAAACAAAACAAAAGGCATTGTGTATAAAAGGGCTCCTCCACCATATAATCATAACTACACATGAATGCCTGATTCTGAGGTAGAACTAGAAAATGAAAACAATATGATGTTTGGGAAACCCTCGGATTACTTTTCAAAACCATTGAAGAGCTACTACCCAAAGTTTTCTAAGCCAACTGAACTCAAGAAGGATGCTGGTTTTGTCCCTTCCACACCAGTTTTGCAAGAATCTGGTGACACCCCTCTTGTAGTTCAGATGGTTTTGCGAAAATGACGCCTAAAGAAGAGGCAGCGACACCACTTGAGGAATCAAAGCAAGAAAATCCTCCGGAAACTGACACAGTGCACGCTACTAACGCTTCTACTTCATGTGCAAAAGAAATATTAGTTGAGTATATTACAGGTAGTGATGAAGAAAAATGTCTGAATTCGAATTCGGACAATTCAGCTGCTGATTATGATTTTTATAGACCTGCTTTTAACCCTTTTAATTCTGGATCTCAGTGTTTGAACTCTCCGAAATGGTTTTTGAACCATCTGGATTGTTATAGAACCTTGTTTTCAACTTTCCAGATTGCCTTTGACCCCTTTGGATTGAGTGTTGAACTTTATCTGAACCTTAAAATTGAAACTTTAAAATGAACCTTCAATTGAACCTTGAACCTGTCAAATTCACTAATGACATTTTCTTGTGATTGAACTATTATTGGACTTGTTTGTTGAATCCCTATGTATTTGACCTGCTTATTGATCTGCCAATCAGCTTTTGAACTAATGGGTTTTTGACCTCTTAGTTTAAAATTGGCCAGTTAACTTACGTTAACTTGGATATCTGGTTTGATTAGTAAAGGTTTTGCTGAGTATGGTTTAATCTGTTGTTCTTCTTACAGAAATGGCTGAAGCGGGTTTTGATATTGTTTTATTAGTTGAAGAGCAGTTCCATAACCAGGCAGGTTATTTGTCGGATCCACCAGCGGACTTTTTCCAAGAATTCAAGTCTATGATGGTGGGTCTGAATGATTGCCGGGTCACATGCACTCCGAGTGAATCCTGTTATCTATCGTGATTTAGTGCACACGTTTTGGAAGCGGGCGAGATTTCATTTGAGGGTGCTGACGGGAATCTCTATATTAGTTCATCTATTTAGGTGAAGGAGATTATCGTGAACGAAGCATGTATTCGGGAAGTGTTGAGGTTTACAGACATAGCGAGTGAT
The DNA here is from genome assembly GCA_947069175.1 of Scalesia atractyloides. Lineage (NCBI taxonomy): Eukaryota > Viridiplantae > Streptophyta > Magnoliopsida > Asterales > Asteraceae > Scalesia > Scalesia atractyloides. The sequence continues at coordinate 25,210,148 of CAMTDV010001632.1, forward strand.
CCGAAGTTATATGATAAGGAGAAGTTAATGCTGGTGTTTTCGGAGATGAGTTATGAGGGAACATATCCACCGATGTTGAAGAAGATGTTTTCGGCGTACTGGAGATTGTTAGTTCACATGTTCATGCAGTGCGTATCGAAGAACAAGGGCGGGTTAGATCAGCCGAACCAGACGCAGACTTCAGCTATCATATCTTTGGTGATGGATTGGAAATATAATTTTTCTAGTTATATTTTCGAGAATATGAAGAAGATTCTTGAGCAGTCGAAAAAGAAGATGTTTTTGTTCTATCCTCGATTCGTGCAGCTGATTCTGGATGCCCGTTATTCTGGTTTAGCTAAGGATGCTTCTGATACGAACTTGCTGAATATGAAGCCCATGGGTCCAACTACTTTTAGCATGTTGGAGAAGAACAGATCAACATCAAAGACAGTTTTTGTTGGACGTATACCGTTGAAGAAGTTTGGGAAGTTTTCTAAGGTGATTGGTCAGGATGTCTCAGCACCTATGCCGATAAATGCTATGGTGACTGAAGAATGTGATATACCGGTGGTAGAGAAAGAGATTGAGGTTGAAGATTTAGTTACTGATGAGGATACTGATGATGAAGAAGCTCTTTTGGAATCTATTACAGAATCTAAAGTTCATCTGATTCCAGAGCTACAAGAGATTAATATTAAGAACCTAGCGGCTCTTATTGCGCATCTACAGGAGATTCAGGAGTAGCAAGGGAATCCTCCTCTCGTGTTGTCTCATTCTGATATCCCAGTTACTGATGCTGATGCAGCTGAAGATGTTGAAGAAGAGGAAGAATCATTATTGAAGAAGCGACGAACAGAAGCAACTGACGAGTTTATTCATACTGATGAACCCATTCATACAGAAGTCCAGATATAAACCAAAGCTCGTATTGATGATACTACAGAAGAACCAATCACTGTTATATCCTCGGTCACTGTGTCCTTGACTGATCTTTCCACTGTTGAGCTCGTTACAGCTGAAGAACCGATAGTTCCTCTTGTTGCCACTCAGTCTACTGTCGTGTCCATTCTAGCTGAATTTGTATTCGAGATGATGGATTTTAGCGGTGGTAGTGGTAGTTTTGCAGGTGCTGGAGGCTCGGGGGCAGGGGCAGTGGTTATGGTGGTGGTCAGGATGAATATATTGTGTATTTGAAGTGATTAGAAAAGAGAGCATTCGAACTCAGTGGGATTGATAGTGATGAGGAAGACGTTGATGTAGTTGATCTGAAGAAGAGGGTGGTAGCACTCGAGCAGGAGGTTATTCTTGAGGATGCATAGATAGCTTCTCTACAGACTCGGTTAGACACTCGTGATCAGACAATAGACCAACTTTAGGGTGACATTTCGTTATTGATCACTATGGTTTTTGATCTGAAGGCGAAGTTGGAGAATAGGTTTGGGCGTGAGTTTTTGATCCGATTGATGATCCTATGAATGTTGAACATCATCATCAGGCTGCAGAAAAGAGAGAAGAAGACATAATAGCAGCTGAACAGCTCGTAGCCGACCGTCAGGCTAGTTTAGAAGATTATATGAGCGTTCCAAAGAGGAAGTTTACTGGTACGAGTCAGAGAAGGCGAACTGCTCCATAGAAGAAACAAATGGTTTTGATGAAGAACGTACTAGACGAGAACTTTCAGTTGTAGGATCCTACTAATCAGTCTGATAGGTTTGTCATGGAACTTGGATCAAGTTATTACAATAAGGTTGGAAATAAGTCAAGTTTGCTGAGCTGGACTTATGATCATGTTAAGTAGATGTGGATGATTATTGACAGGATGGTACACGCGAATATTACTCCAAGGAGTCCCAGTTTGAGACATGGACGAAAGTCGCTTTGACTGATCTTCTCAGGGCTTCATATACCGGTACTGATACGACTGAGCGTGGTCCAGGATGGAGATTTTTTAAGAAGCTGGAGCAAGAGGTGAAGAATGGTTTTAAAACGATGAAGACAGCTGAACCGTATCTAAGGGTAGCTAAATGTGTTAGGGATGCGAGAACTGGCAGAAGGTTTAAGTCTGTGATGTGGCCTCCGACTGATAAGGAACTAGTTATACCTGTCGCTCCAACATTCCCCAAAGGCATTTTGAAGAATTTTAACTTTTGGGTGTATGATCTAAAGGTCGAGAATGTAGCGATTGTGACTAAGGAGAAAGCCTTCCGTGTGAACGATGTGGTTGATTTAGTGAGCTTTCATGATGAAGACCTGCAGGTTCTAGCAGCGAATCAGATCCAAACAGTAGAGTTGTACGAAGCGTGTGCTAAGGATTGGACAGCAGCGATTGTAGGGATCATAGCAGACAGGACGGGAGTTGATGCGCTACCGAAGGATTAGTAGCCTAATGTTAACCTAGGGGGAGATTGTTGGGCCCCTAGCTAAAAGGTTTACACTTTAGAGTTGCATTTTGGGCTAAGGGTGTAGGAGTGGGTTTCCTAGAGCCTTATGGGCCTAGGGTTGTAATTAGTGGGTTTTGAGATTAGTATAATTACATGTGTTGTGGTTAGGGTTTAGGTTGCTTGTTAATTTGTTATTCACGCTAAAGCTAGGGCATTATCTTGTTTCAGACACCATTCGGTGTATGCAAGTTGATTAGTCATAGATTGTTCTTGTTCAGTTCATCTAATATTTCTTTCCGCAACCGGTTAGTTGCTGTGATACCGTGTACAGATCTGAATCAGGGACTTACACAATTGTTGGCCTGAATTAAATTAACTTTTCAAACACCACAAAATATTCTACAATGGTGACAAAATGAAGCACAAACCTGAAGACCTATTTACACCCTCTTGCAACCGTGCGAAACTAGTCTTCTATGTCTATTTTTGTATGTGTGAACATCAAAAACCATATATATCCATACTCCGATTAACCCAGTTAGAACAAAAGTGTAGTATGTAAAATGGTAAACCAACTTTTTTTAAATCAACAAAGATGTCTAGACCCAAACTACCAAATAGACCGACCGAACTACAAAAAACTTGAACGATAAACCCAATTAAAACCCTGAATTGTAGGCGGTTAAACATATAATAAGAAGGAGACACGTTTTTGCAAGTCGCCCGCCTTTCCTTGTATACTTTAAATCATACCAATAATCAAAATCAAAATTTAAAATGACCAATTAAATGAAAAAAAGAATCGCATAAACATATAAATCAAAGTATGTGAGATTGAGATTCTAACCATCTGTAACGACCGGAACTCCGGAAGGATCGGTCACAATTTCAACGAAATTTGCATCAGAATCATCGGCATCGGAATCTAAGAACGATTCTTGTGATATTTCGGTGAGAAAGTAATCATCGTCGCCAGTAACTTGACCGGATTGTGGAATTACGTTTCGAAAATGATAGTCGTGGAAATGAATAAAGAGAAGAATATTTGATATACGCAAAATGCAACATATAAATTACATCAAACAAGACATAAAATCAACCCATTTTCGGTACTAACGTTGGAAAAAGCATGTTTCTTTGTTTACTTTTAAATTAAAGGATCAAAAGAGCTTAAACAAACAAAAGAAGCAAATTAACAGCCAAAACCAACACAAATACAATGAAGGAGGATTGTGTCACACCCCGACCCGCAGTGGAAATAAGAGTCGGGGCATAATTGGGTTATCACCAAAGCACATGACATTTACTATTATGTTTCATAATTAAATGAAGTCAAAGTTACATTTCTCAAACATCCAAACATGTCCATTCATTACATAGGAAAATAACCAAACATAATAATCCAAATACTAAATCGTTTTATTTCTTCTAATCCAGGTCCTATGTGTTCCTAGCTGCTGCTGGTTCACCTGTATCATGTGTAAAAATGGGAGGTTTTTGGGTCAACATAAGTTGGCGAGTGAACCTTATAGATAAACATTTGATAATAATTTTCTGGTTAGTTTATCAATAAAATATTGTGCATAATCATAAAAGAGCACATGTATGTAATCAAACATTGACAAATATCATATACAATTATAACATTCATTAACATTTGATAGCATACATGAACAAACCAGTATCATATGATAACTAACATAAATGAACTGTGCGATCAAGGCTCAATCAAACGGAGCCGAACGTATTGCATGAACTGGAAACGTAAATTGAACTGTGCACTCAAGGCTCAATCAAACGGAGCCGAGCGTATTGCATGTATTGAAATGTAAAATGATATGACCGATCAAGGCTCAATCAAACGGAGCCGATCGTGCGGGCACGCCCTGATCAACCGCATAATAAAATGGGAATCAAACTCAACCTCGGTGGATGGGGAGCTACGGCCTCGGCAATTGCATGTACTGAAATAATAATTTGCAAACAATAATAACTACTTAACAGTAACAAACTAATACACATGTCATGATATGATATATGCACAATAACTTGGTTATAATATGTAAATGAACAAGACACATGATACACCCCAAAAAAAACGTGATTAAAACGGGGAATTTGAAGGGTTCACTCACATTGGGTGCGTTGAATTTGAGATGGTGAGATGCGCACGATTTAGACGAAACGAGTCAACGAGGAATCACTAACCTAAATAATAATGGAAAAATATATTAAATGGATGAATTTTATTAAAGATTTTAATGGGATTTTTAGATATATTTTTGTGAGTTTATGGCTATTTTCTATCCTTAAAAATGTTATTTTTAAGTATTTTTAATTGATTTTTAAATTAAAATAAACAAATAAATATATAAAAAAAAATATTATTATTTTACTGTTTGACCGTTGACCGTTGACCGTTGACCGGTTCGGTCAGCGGTAATTGTTTGCGCCAAGCGGGATTCGAACCGGTGACCTTCCGTTCACGCGCACGTAGCTCTACCAACTGAGCTACGTGACTAACCCGTTAGAAACCCAGTTTTAATTATATTTATATACTTACTCGAATTTACCGAAAATTCCTTTATTTTGCAAAACGTTTTAATCTCATGGACCGGTGCTTGTGACAGAACTCGATCGCGCGACGTGAAGTTTATTTTGCACACAGTCCACCGCTGGACTGTGTGTCTAACCCGGTTATATTCTTGATTTATATTATACTTAACCACTACTCGCTCTAACCCGGTTAATTCATGAATAAAAAGAAATGTTATAACGTAGAGCGTGTGTGTAATAAGGATCGAACTCGGGACTTGTATATAAACTTTGCACACAGTCCACCGCTGGACTGTGTGTCTAACCCGTTTATTATCCGAATTTTAATTACTCTTATCCCATTTTTAAGTTCGTCTTCTTCATTACAATTTCCGACTTTACTCAATCATCTGGTTCATGATTTAACTAATTACTAAACATGACGACTAGCTTGAATGTACAAAACCGAACAGTTTGGGGAAAGAATATACCGGACAGGTTGTCTTCTTTAGGGAGTCCGGCGAGAACAGACAACTCTGTTTTCTGAACCTTCGGCTGAGAGGGTCTAACAACAGAATTAAGGAATTAGATTTGAAATTGAACCAGAGTACATGGATTATTAGCACGATTTAATGTGTTTACCGTTAACTAGCGAGTTTCCGGCAATTCCAGAATTTCTCCGGCGAACCCAGAAAATCCAGCAAAGTCTTCTGTGACGCATTTTGAGTGATGGATTAATGTTAGTAGAGTCCTAACAATAGATTGAAACCGCAAAGGAGGAAAATCTTACCGGTTTGTGTTGAACACGGTTTTCCGGCGAGTTCTACAGAGAATTCCGGCGAACAGTTTTTGGTGCTCAAATGACTTGAAAACGCGACGAAAAGGAAATGGAGTGTTGTTGTGACAGTTCTGAATCGCACAAATGATTAGAACTTGAATTATGCGGAGTTTGATAACTTTTCGGTTTCAAAAACCGAAACTTTAAGTTCATTCAATTTGGACATAATTAGAAACCGATATCCATCGGTTATAAGCTAGCTAAACGAAAATGAACTGATTTGGCGATTCGGTTTACCGATTTCCGTTATTCAGATGGCATTAACGGTTGATTCGTGTTTGCGTATAAAACCCAATTGTTTTCCTAAGGTTAACAGAAAACAATTGGTGGCGGAGTGGTTAAAGGATCGGTTGATAAGTTGTTGGAATGTTTCAGCTGACCCGGGTTCGAGTCCGGTCAGCTACAAATGTTTTTTATTTATTTTATTTTAACTTTTTATCCAATTTAATTTTTATAGTTTAGTTTATTTATTAATTATGTAACGTTTAAACTCAAAATAACCATAAATAATTACTGTATTTTCATAACTTGGTATTTGATTACAAAACGGAGCGGGTTTTAGAGACCCGATTTATACAAATGTTACAGTATCCCCTACTTTTAGGAATTTCGTCCCGAAATTTAAACAGTTGAAGTAGGGAAAAGATGAGGGTATTTTTCACGCATTGAGTCTTCACGTTCCCAAGTAAACTCAGGTCCCCGTTTCGACTCCCAGCGTACCCTAACAATAGGAATGCGACTTCGACGTAGACGCTTTTCTCCATAGTCCATAATCTCTACAGGTCTTTCTATAAAATGCATGGATTCATCAATCTGAATATCCTCCAGTGGAATATGAAGATTCTCATCAGCGAGGCACTTCTTCAAGTTCGACACGTGGAATGTGGGATGAATCCTGTCGAGTTCTTGAAAGGCCCTACGTAACGTGGTGCTAGCTTTCCCTTTTGACCAAAACGAACTACTCCCTTCCACGGTGATACTTTTAAAAGCACATGATCACCAACGCTAAACTCCAAGGGCTTCCGTCGTTTATCTGCGTAACTCTTTTGACGACTTTGAGCCGCTAGAAGATTGTTTCGGATTTGATGAATCTTATCTGTGGTTTCTTGGATCAATTCTGGACCAGTAATTTGTGTTTCCCCAATTTCGTGCCAACAAACAGGAGATCGACACTTTCGACCATATAAAGCTTCAAAAGGTGCCATGCCGATGCTAGAATGATAGCTGTTGTTGTACGAAAATTCGACTAACGGTAGGTGGGCGTCCCAATTTCCCTTGAAGTCTATGACACATGCTCTAAGCATGTCCTCAAGGGTTTGAATGGTGCGCTCAGACTGTCCATCAGTTTGAGGATGACAGGCGGTACTGAGATCTAGTCGAGTGCCCATAGCGGATTGTACTGCTTGCCATGTTCGTGAGGTGAAACGGCCATCACGATCAGAAATAATACTTAATGGAACTCCATGTCGGCTGACGATTTCGTTGATATAAATACGAGCAAGCTTTTCGTTCTTGAAATCTTCTCGAATAGGAATAAAGTGAGCTGATTTTGTAAGTCGGTCTATAATCACCCATATAGTGTCATACCCACTAGAAGTGCGAGGTAACCCGGTAATGAAATCCATGGTTATATTTTCCCACTTCCAAACAGGTATTTCTGGTTGGACTAGAAGTCCTGAGGGTCTTTGGTGTTCCGCCTTTACTTTAGAACAAGTGAGACACTTGGAAACAAAAACGGCAATATCTTTCTTCATTCCAGGCCACCAATAGGTGTACCGTAGGTCTTGATACATCTTATCGGCTCCTGGGTGTATAGAATATCGCGTCTTATGAGCTTCATGCATGAGTGTTTCACGAAGATTGATGTGGTTAGGAATCCATATACGATCTAGGTAATACAAAATACCATCAGATTTAGTTTCAAGTTTTAGCTCGGCTCCACAGGACATCTCTTTTTGTACATCTTCCTCTGTTATTGAAACGTGTTGAGCTTCTCGAATTTGATCCTTAATATTGGTTATAATTTGCGAACATAGAAGATGAATGGAGTTCGCATAACCCTTTCGACTAAGTGCATCAGCCACCACATTTGCTTTACCAGGGTGGTATCTGATTTCACAGTCGTAATCATTTAGGAGTTCGACCCATCTTCGTTGCCTCATATTTAACTCTTTCTGATTAAAGATATGTTGAAGACTCTTGTGGTCAGTGTATATTTCACACTTCGTACGATAAAGATAATGTCTCCATATCTTAAGAGCGAATACAACGGCTCCAAGTTCAAGGTCATGAGTGGTGTAGTTCTTTTCGTGTGTCTTGAGTTGCCTTGAGGCATAAGCTATGACTTTTCCTCTTTGCATGAGAACGCAACCTAATCCTTGCCCTGACGCGTCGCAATAGACTACAAAATCATCACAACCTTCAGGAAGAGTGAGGATTGGTGCATCACAAAGTTTTTGCTTGAGAGTTTGAAAAGCTTCTTCTTGCTTGGGCCCCCATACAAATGGTTTCCCTTTATGGTTAAAGCCGTGAGTGGCACCGCAATGCGAGAGAAGTTTGAAATGAACCGACGATAATAGCCAGCAAGTCCAAGAAAAGACCTTACTTCAGTTGGAGTACGTGGAGCTTGCCATTCTTGAACTGCTTTGATCTTTGATGGGTCCACATGTATTCCTTTGTCATTGACTACATGCCCGAGAAATTGCACCTCTTTTAACCAGAATTCACATTTAGAGAACTTGGCATAAAGCTTTTCCTTTTCTAGAAGTGCAAGAAGAAGTCGCAGATGACGCTCATGATCAGCTTTAGATTTTGAATAGATAAGAATATCGTCGATGAACACAATAACAAATCGATCAAGGTAAGGTTTGCAGACTCTATTCATTAGGTCCATAAAAACAGCTGGTGCGTTGGTTAATCCAAACGGCATAACCATGAATTCATAGTGACCATATCGAGTTCGAAAAACAGTTTTAGGGACGTCTTCTTCATGCACTCTAAGCTGATGATAGCCAGATCGAAGGTCGATTTTCGAAAAGCAACTGGCACCTTGTAGTTGGTCAAGAAGGTCATCTATGCGAGGTAAAGGATATCGATTTTTGATAGTTAACTTGTTGAGCTCTCTGTAGTCGATGCACATGCGAAAAGATCCATCCTTCTTCTTTACAGGTTTCCTAGAGCCTTATGGCTAGGTTGTGTAATTAGTGGGTTTGAGATTAGTCTAAATTTACATGTGTTGGGGTAGGGTTTAGGTTGCTTGTTATTTTGTTATTCATTGCTAAAGCTAGGGCATTATCTTGTTTCTGACACCATTCGGTGTATTGCAAGGTGATTAGTCATAGATTGTTCTTGTACAGTTCATTAATATTTCTTTCCGCAAACCGGTTATATGCTGTGTAACGTGTACAGATATGAGTCTGGTGACTTACACAATTGTTGGCCTGAATTAAATTAAACTTTTCATAACACCACAAAATATTCTACAATGTGACAAAATTGAACGCAAAAAACTGAAGACCTATTTACACCTCTTGCAATCCTGGCAAAACTACGTCTTCTATGTCTATTTTGTATGTGTGAACATCAAAAACCATATATATCCATACTCCGTTTAAACCCTGTTAGAACAAAAGTGTAGTATGTAAAATGGATAAACAACTTTTTTAAATCACTCAAAGAAGTCTAGACCCAAACTACAAATGAGCCGATGTGACCGAAAATACAAAAAAAACTTGAACGATAACCAATTCAAACCTGAATTGTAGGCGGTTAAACTTATAATAAGAAAGGAGGACACTGTTTTTGCAAGGTCGCCGCCGTTCCTTGTATACTTTAAATCATCCAATAATCAAAATCAAAATTTAAAATGACCAATTAAATGAAAAAAAAGAATCGATAAACATATAAATCAAAGTATTGTGAGAGTGAGATTCTAAACCATCTTGTTAACGCAGGAGAATAACTCCGGGAAGGATCGGGTCACAATTTCAACGAAATTTGATCAGAATCAATCATGGCATCGGAATCTAAGAACGTTTCTTGTGATATTTCGGTGAGAAAGTAATCATCGTCGCCAGTAACTTGACCGGATTGTGGAAATTACGGTTTCGAAAATTGAGTTGTCTGTGGAAAATGATAAAGAGAAGATATTTGATATACGCAAATGCAACATATAAATTACATCAAACAAGACATAAAATATCAACCCATTTTCGGTACTAACGTTGGAAAAAAAAAGCATGTTTTTTGTTTACTTTTTAAATTAAAGGATCAAAGAGATTAAACAAAACAAAAAGAAGCAAATTAAAGCCAAAACCAAACAAATTACTATGAAGGAGATTGTGTCACACCCCGTACCCCGCAGTGGAATATGAGTGGGGCATAATTGGGTTTATCACCATAAAGACATGAATTTATATTATGTTTCATAATTAAATTGAAGTCAAAAGTTACATTTCAAATACATCCAAAATGTCCAATTTCATTAATAGGAAAATAACCAAACTTAATAATCCAAATACTAAAATCGTTCTTATTTTCTTCTAATCCAGGTCCTATGGTGTTCCTAGTGCTGCTGGTTCACCTGTATCATGTGTAAAAATGGGAGGTTTTTGGTCAAATAAGTTGGCGAGTGAAACGTATAGATTAACATTTGATAATAATTTTTCTGGTTAGTTTATCAATAATATATTGTGCAATAATCATAAAAGAGCACAATGTATGTAATCTAACTTTTGTACAAATATCATATACAATTATAACAGTTCATTAAACATTTGATAGCATACATAACAAACCAGTATCATATGATAACTAACATAAATGAAATTGTGCGGATCAAGGCTCATCAAACGGAAGCAGATCGTATTGCAATGAACTGGAAACGTAATTGAACTGTTGCACTCAAGGCTCATTCAAAACGGAGCCGAGGTATTGCAATGTATTGAATGTAAAAATGATATGCCCGATCAAGCTCAATCCAAACGGAGCCAGATCTGTGCGGGCCGCCATTGGACAAACCGCATAATAAAATGGGATTCAAAACTCAACACGGTGGATGGGGAGCTACGCGCGCTCTCGGCATTTGCAATGTACTGAATAATAATTTGCAAACAATAATAACTACTTAACAGTAACAAAACTAGATAACATGTATGATATGATATTATGCACAATAACTTGGTTATAATATGTAAGATGAACAGGACACATGATACACCCCAAAAAAACGTGATTAAAAACGGGTGGTATTTGAAGGGTTCAATCACATTGGGTGCGTTGAATTTGAGTATGGTGAGATGCGCCGATTTTAGACGAAACGTAGGTCAACGAGGAATCACTAACCTAAATAATAATGGAAAAATATATTAAATGGATTGAATTTTATTAAAGAATTTTAATGGGATTTTTAGATATATTTTTTGTGGGTTTATGGCTATTTTCTATCCGTAAAATGTTATTTTTAGTTATTTTTAATTGATTTTTTAAATTAAATAAACAAATAATAATATAAAAAAAAATATTATTTATTTTACTGTTTGGTCCGTTGACGTTGACGTTGACCGGTTCGGTCAGCGGTAATTGTTTGCGCCAAGCGGGATTTCGATCGGTGACCTTCCGTGCACGAGCAGTAGCTCTACCATGAGCTACGTGTCTAAGTTAGAAAACCAGTTTTAATTTTATTTATATACTTACTCGAATTTACGAAAATTCTTATTTTGCAAAAACGTTTTATTTCATGGGACCCCCCTGGTGCTTGTGACAGAACTCGATCGCGCGACTGTGAAGTTTATTTTGCACACAGGTCCACGCTGGGACTGTGTGTCTACCCGGTTATTTTTTGATTTTTATTATACTTAACCACTACTCGCTTAACCGGTTTAATTCATGAATAAAAAGAAATGTTATAAGTTAGTGCGTTGTGTGGTAATAAGGATCGAAACTCGGCAGATTTGGTATATAAATTTGCACACAGTCCACGCTGGGACTGTGTGTCTAAAACGTTATTATCGATTTTAATTCTCTTATCCCATTTTTAAGTTCGTCTTTTCATTACATTTTCCGCTTTATCAATTCATCTGGTTCATGATTTAATAATTCCTAAACATGACGACTAGCTTGAATGTACAAAACCGAACAGTTTGGGGAAAAGCATATACGGACAGGGGTTTTGTTTTCTTTAGGGAGTCGGGCGAGGAACAGGACAACTCGTTTTCTGAACCATTCGGCTGAGAGGGTTTCTAACAACAGAATTAAGGAATTAGAATTGAAATTGTAACCAGAGTACATGGATTATTAGCACTGATCTTTAATGTGTTTACCGTTAACTAGCGAGTTTCGGCATTCCAGAATTTCTCCGGGCGAACCCAGAAGAAAATCCAGCAATGTCTTCTGTGACGCATTTTGAGTGATGGATTAATGTTAGTAGAGTACTAACAATAGAATGAAACCGCAAACGGAGGAAAATCTTTACCGGTTTGTGTGGAACACGGTTTTTCCGGCGAGTTCTACAGAGAATTCCGTGCGAACAGTTTTTGGTGCTCAAATGACTTGAAAACGCTACGAAAAGGAAATGGAGTGTTGTTGTGAACAGTTCGAATCGCACAAATGATTAGAATGGTAATTATGCGCGTTTGATACTTTTCGGTTTCAATACCGAACTTTAAGTTCATTCAATTTGGAACATAATTAGAAAGATATCCTCGGTTATAAGCTAGGCTAAACGAAAAATGAACTGATTGGCGATTCGGTTTACGATTTCGTTATCAGATGGCATTAAGGTTTTGATTCGTGTTTGCGTATAAAACCAATTGTTTTCCTAAGGTTAACAGAAAAACAATTGGGTGGCGGATATGTGGTTAAAGGATCGTGTTGGATAAGTTGTGGGATTGTTTCAGCTGACGGGTTCGAGGTCGTGTCTCCTACATAGGTTTTTTTTTATATGATTTTAACTTTTTATCAATTTAATTTTTATAGTTTAGTTTATTTATTCATTATGTACGTTTTTTTAAACTCTAAATAACATAAAATAATTACTGTATTTTATAACTTTGGTATTTGATTACAAAACGTGAGCGGGTTTTAGGAGATCCCGATTTATACTATATGTATAAGTATCCTACTTTTAGGGGAATTTCGTCCCGAAATGTAAACAGTTGAAGTAGGGGAAAAGATCGGAGGGTATTTTTTCACGCATTGAGTCTTCACGTTCCCAGAGTAAACTCAGGTCCACGTTTCGATCCAGGTACCCTACAATAGGAATGCGACTTCGAGTAGACGCTTTTCTCCATAGTCCATAATCTTACAGGTTATTCTTTCTATAAAATAGCATGGATTCATCATCTGTATTATCCTCCAGTGGATATGGAAGCTTTCATCTGCGAGGCACTTCTTCAAGTTCGACACGTGGATGTGGGATGAATCTGTCGAGTCTTGAAAGGCCTACGTAGTTGGGGTGCTTAGCTTTCCTTTGACCAAAACGATACTATTCCCTTCCACGGTGATACTTTTAAAAAGAATGATCCACACCGCTAAAAACCTCAAGGGCTTTCGCTGTTTATGCTGCGTAACTCTTTTGACGACTTTGAGCCGCTAGAAGATTGTTTCGGATTTGATGAATATTATGTGGTTTTTGGATCAATTATGGACCACGTAATTTGTGTTTCCCCATTTCGTGCCAACAAAAAGGAGATCGACACTTTGACCATATAAAGCTTGTGCAAAAGTGCATATGCCGATGCTAGAATGATAAGCTGTTGTTGTACGAAAATTCGACTAACGGTAGGTGGGGCGTCCCAATTTCCCTTGAAGTCTATGACACATGTTAAGCATGTCCTCAAGGGTTTGAATGGTAGGCGCTCACGGAATGTCCATCAGTTTGGGATGACAGGCGGGGGGTATGAGATTTAGTCGATGTGCCCATAGCGGATTGTACTGGCTTGCCATGTTTCGGGAGGTGAAACGGCCATTTCACGATCAGAAATATACTTAATGGAACTCCCCATGTCGGTGCGATTTCGTTGATATTAAATTAATGAGCAAGCTTTTTCGTTCTTGAAATCTTCCTCGAAATAGGAATAAAGTGAGGCTGATTTTTGTAAGTCGGTCTACTAATACCCATATTGTGTCATTAACACTAGAATGTGGAGGGTAACGGGTAATGAAATCATGGTTTATATTTTCCACTTCCAAACAGGTATTGTGGTTGACTAGAAGTCTCTCTGAGGCGTCTTTGGTGTTACGCCTTTACTTTAAACAAGTGTGACACTGGAAACTAAAACGGCAATATCTTTCTTCATTCAGGGGGTCCACAAAGAGGTGTACGCCGTTAGGTTTGATACAATATTATCGGCTCCTGGGGTGTATAGAATATGCGTTTATGAGCTTCCATGGCATGAGTGTTTTCACGACGTTTGATTGTGGTTAGGAATCCATATCCGAACTAGGTAATACAATAATACATCAGATTTCAGTTTCAAGTTTTAGCTCGGTCACAGGACATCTCTTTTTGTACAAATCTTCCAATGTTATTGATACGTGTTATTATTGTTGTGCTTCTCGAATTTGATCTGAATATTGGTTATAATTGCGAACTTAGATATGAATGGAGTTCGCATAAACCCTTGCGACTAAAGTGCATCAGCCACCACATTTTTGCTTTACCATGGTGGTAATGATGTCTCTCAGTCGTATCATTTAGGAGTTCGACCATCTTCGTTTGCCTCATATTTAACTCTTTCTGATTAAAGATATGATGAAGACTCTTGTGGTCAGTGTATATTTCACACTTTCGTACGATAATGATAATGTCTCCTTATCTTAAGGAGCCGAATACAACGGCTCTAGTTCAAGGTCATGAGATGGTGTAGTTATTTTCGTGTGGTTTGAGTTGCCTTGAGCATTTGCTATGACTTTTCTCTGTGCATGACGAACGCAAATAAGACTTGCCCGGACGGTCGCAATAGACTACAAAAATCATCACAACCTTCAGGAAGATTGTAGGATTGGGGCATCAACATAGTTTTTGCTTTGAGAGTTTGATAAGCTTATCTTGCTTGGGCCCATACAATGGTTATCCCTTTATGGTTTTTAACGCCGTGAGTGGCACCCGCAATGCGATGTAGAAGTTTGAAATGAACCGCCGATAATAGCCAGCAAGTCCAAGAAAAGACCTTACTTCTGTTGGAGTACGTGGAGTTTGCCATTCTTGAATGCTTTGTTCTTTGATGGGTCCACATGTATTCTTTGTATTGACTTCATGCCGAGGAAATTGCACTCTTTTTAACCAGAATTCACATTTAGAGAACTTGGCCATAAGTTTTCCTTTTCTAGAGTGCA
Source organism: Scalesia atractyloides (assembly GCA_947069175.1). Taxonomy (NCBI): domain Eukaryota; kingdom Viridiplantae; phylum Streptophyta; class Magnoliopsida; order Asterales; family Asteraceae; genus Scalesia; species Scalesia atractyloides. Next base: position 25,225,220 of record CAMTDV010001632.1, read on the forward strand.
AGAAGAAGTTCGCAGTTGCGCTCATGATCAGCTTTAGATTATTGAATAGATAAGAATATCGTCGTTGATGAAACACAATAGACAAATCGATCAAGGTAAGGTTTGCAGACTCTATCATTGGGTCCATTAAATTCAGCTGGATGTTATCGTTGGTTAATCCAAAACGCATAAACATGAATTCTTAGTGACCATATCGCTTTTAGGAGTCGAAAAAAAGTTTTAGGGACGTTTCTGCATGCACTCTAAGCTGATGTTTGCCAGATCGAAGGTCGATTTTCGAAAAAGCAACTGGCACCTTGTAGTTGGTCAAGGAAGGTCATCTATGCGAGGTAAAGGATATTCGATTTTTGATAGTTAACTTGTTGAGCTCTCTGTTTCGTGCCAACATGCGAAAGATCCATCCTTCTTCTTTACATACCAATATTCAAAATCAAAATTTAAAATGACAATTAAATGAAAAAAGAATCGCATAAACATATAAATCAAAGTATGTGAGATTGAGATTCTAACCATCAGTAACGGATCCGGAACTCCGGAATGGGGTGGGGGGGGGGGGAGGATTCGGTCACAATTCAACGAAATTTGCATCAGAATCATCGGCATCGAATCTAAGAACGAACTCTTGTGATATTTCGGTGAGAAAAGTAATCATCGTCGCCAGTAACTTGTACCGTATTAGTGAATTATGGTTCGAAAATGATAGTCATAGGGAAATGAATACAGCCAAAACCAACACAAATACAATGAAGGAGGATTGTGTCACACCCCGACCCGCAGTGGAAATAAGAGTCGGGGCATAATTGGGTTATCACCAAAGCACATGACATTTACTATTATGTTTCATAATTAAATGAAGTCAAGTTACATTTCTCAAACATCCAAACATGTCCATTCATTACATAGGAAAATAACCAAACATAATAATCCAAATACTAAATCGTTTTATTTCTTCTAATCCAGGTCCTATGTGTTCCTAGCTGCTGCTGGTTCACCTGTATCATGTGTAAAAATGGGAGGTTTTTGGGTCAACATAAGTTGGCGAGTGAACCTTATAGATAAACATTTGATAATAATTTTCTGGTTAGTTTATCAATAAAATATTGTGCATAATCATAAAAGAGCACATGTATGTAATCAAACATTGACAAATATCATATACAATTATAACATTCATTAACATTTGATAGCATACATGAACAAACCAGTATCATATGATAACTAACATAAATGAACTGTGCGATCAAGGCTCAATCAAACGGAGCCGAACGTATTGCATGAACTGGAAACGTAAATTGAACTGTGCACTCAAGGCTCAATCAAACGGAGCCGAGCGTATTGCATGTATTGAAATGTAAAAATGATATGACCGATCAAGGCTCAATCAAACGGAGCCGATCGTGCGGGCACGCCCTGATCAACCGCATAATAAAATGGGAATCAAACTCAACCTCGGTGGATGGGGAGCTACGGCCTCGGCAATTGCATGTACTGAAATAATAATTTGCAAACAATAATAACTACTTAACAGTAACAAACTAATACACATGTCATGATATGATATATGCACAATAACTTGGTTATAATATGTAAATGAACAAGACACATGATACACCCCAAAAAAAACGTGATTAAAACGGGGAATTTGAAGGGTTCACTCACATTGGGTGCGTTGAATTTGAGATGGTGAGATGCGCACGATTTAGACGAAACGAGTCAACGAGGAATCACTAACCTAAATAATAATGGGAAAAATATATTAAATGGATGAATTTTATTAAAGATTTTAATGGGATTTTTAGATATATTTTTGTGAGTTTATGGCTATTTTCTATCCTTAAAAATGTTATTTTTAAGTATTTTTAATTGATTTTTAAATTAAAATAAACAAATAAATATATAAAAAAAAATATTATTATTTTACTGTTTGACCGTTGACCGTTGACCGTTGACCGGTTCGGTCAGCGGTAATTGTTTGCGCCAAGCGGGATTCGAACCGGTGACCTTCCGTTCACGCGCACGTAGCTCTACCAACTGAGCTACGTGACTAACCCGTTGAGAAACCCAGTTTTAATTATATTTATATACTTACTCGAATTTACCGAAAATTCCTTTATTTTGCAAAACGTTTTAATCTCATGGACCGGTGCTTGTGACAGAACTCGATCGCGCGACGTGAAGTTTATTTTGCACACAGTCCACCGCTGGACTGTGTGTCTAACCCGGTTATATTCTTGATTTATATTATACTTAACCACTACTCGCTCTAACCGGTTAATTCATGAATAAAAAGAAATGTTATAACGTAGAGCGTGTGTGTAATAAGGATCGAACTCGGGACTTGTATATAAACTTTGCACACAGTCCACCGCTGGACTGTGTGTCTAACCCGTTTATTATCCGAATTTTAATTACTCTTATCCCATTTTAAGTTCGTCTTCTTCATTACAATTTCCGACTTTACTCAATCATCTGGTTCATGATTTAACTAATTACTAAACATGACGACTAGCTTGAATGTACAAAACCGAACAGTTTGGGGAAAGAATATACCGGACAGGTTGTCTTCTTTAGGGAGTCCGGCGAGAACAGACAACTCTGTTTTCTGAACCTTCGGCTGAGAGGGTCTAACAACAGAATTAAGGAATTAGATTTGAAATTGAACCAGAGTACATGGATTATTAGCACGATTTAATGTGTTTACCGTTAACTAGCGAGTTTCCGGCAATTCCAGAATTTCTCCGGCGAACCCAGAAAATCCAGCAAAGTCTTCTGTGACGCATTTTGAGTGATGGATTAATGTTAGTAGAGTCCTAACAATAGATTGAAACCGCAAAGGAGGAAAATCTTACCGGTTTGTGTTGAACACGGTTTTCCGGCGAGTTCTACAGAGAATTCCGGCGAACAGTTTTTGGTGCTCAAATGACTTGAAAACGCGACGAAAAGGAAATGGAGTGTTGTTGTGACAGTTCTGAATCGCACAAATGATTAGAACTTGAATTATGCGGAGTTTGATAACTTTTCGGTTTCAAAAACCGAAACTTTAAGTTCATTCAATTTGGACATAATTAGAAACCGATATCCATCGGTTATAAGCTAGCTAAACGAAAATGAACTGATTTGGCGATTCGGTTTACCGATTTCCGTTATTCAGATGGCATTAACGGTTGATTCGTGTTTGCGTATAAAACCCAATTGTTTTCCTAAGGTTAACAGAAAACAATTGGTGGCGGAGTGGTTAAAGGATCGGTTGATAAGTTGTTGGAATGTTTCAGCTGACCCGGGTTCGAGTCCGGTCAGCTACAAATGTTTTTTATTTATTTTATTTTAACTTTTTATCCAATTTAATTTTTATAGTTTAGTTTATTTATTAATTATGTAACGTTTAAACTCAAAATAACCATAAATAATTACTGTATTTTCATAACTTGGTATTTGATTACAAAACGGAGCGGGTTTTAGAGACCCGATTTATACAAATGTTACAGTATCCCCTACTTTTAGGAATTTCGTCCCGAAATTTAAACAGTTGAAGTAGGGAAAAGATGAGGGTATTTTTCACGCATTGAGTCTTCACGTTCCCAAGTAAACTCAGGTCCCCGTTTCGACTCCCAGCGTACCCTAACAATAGGAATGCGACTTCGACGTAGACGCTTTTCTCCATAGTCCATAATCTCTACAGGTCTTTCTATAAAATGCATGGATTCATCAATCTGAATATCCTCCAGTGGAATATGAAGATTCTCATCAGCGAGGCACTTCTTCAAGTTCGACACGTGGAATGTGGGATGAATCCTGTCGAGTTCTTGAAAGGCCCTACGTAACGTGGTGCTAGCTTTCCCTTTTGACCAAAACGAACTACTCCCTTCCACGGTGATACTTTTAAAAGCACATGATCACCAACGCTAAACTCCAAGGGCTTCCGTCGTTTATCTGCGTAACTCTTTTGACGACTTTGAGCCGCTAGAAGATTGTTTCGGATTTGATGAATCTTATCTGTGGTTTCTTGGATCAATTCTGGACCAGTAATTTGTGTTTCCCCAATTTCGTGCCAACAAACAGGAGATCGACACTTTCGACCATATAAAGCTTCAAAAGGTGCCATGCCGATGCTAGAATGATAGCTGTTGTTGTACGAAAATTCGACTAACGGTAGGTGGGCGTCCCAATTTCCCTTGAAGTCTATGACACATGCTCTAAGCATGTCCTCAAGGGTTTGAATGGTGCGCTCAGACTGTCCATCAGTTTGAGGATGACAGGCGGTACTGAGATCTAGTCGAGTGCCCATAGCGGATTGTACTGCTTGCCATGTTCGTGAGGTGAAACGGCCATCACGATCAGAAATAATACTTAATGGAACTCCATGTCGGCTGACGATTTCGTTGATATAAATACGAGCAAGCTTTTCGTTCTTGAAATCTTCTCGAATAGGAATAAAGTGAGCTGATTTTGTAAGTCGGTCTATAATCACCCATATAGTGTCATACCCACTAGAAGTGCGAGGTAACCCGGTAATGAAATCCATGGTTATATTTTCCCACTTCCAAACAGGTATTTCTGGTTGGACTAGAAGTCCTGAGGGTCTTTGGTGTTCCGCCTTTACTTTAGAACAAGTGAGACACTTGGAAACAAAAACGGCAATATCTTTCTTCATTCCAGGCCACCAATAGGTGTACCGTAGGTCTTGATACATCTTATCGGCTCCTGGGTGTATAGAATATCGCGTCTTATGAGCTTCATGCATGAGTGTTTCACGAAGATTGATGTGGTTAGGAATCCATATACGATCTAGGTAATACAAAATACCATCAGATTTAGTTTCAAGTTTTAGCTCGGCTCCACAGGACATCTCTTTTTGTACATCTTCCTCTGTTATTGAAACGTGTTGAGCTTCTCGAATTTGATCCTTAATATTGGTTATAATTTGCGAACATAGAAGATGAATGGAGTTCGCATAACCCTTTCGACTAAGTGCATCAGCCACCACATTTGCTTTACCAGGGTGGTATCTGATTTCACAGTCGTAATCATTTAGGAGTTCGACCCATCTTCGTTGCCTCATATTTAACTCTTTCTGATTAAAGATATGTTGAAGACTCTTGTGGTCAGTGTATATTTCACACTTCGTACGATAAAGATAATGTCTCCATATCTTAAGAGCGAATACAACGGCTCCAAGTTCAAGGTCATGAGTGGTGTAGTTCTTTTCGTGTGTCTTGAGTTGCCTTGAGGCATAAGCTATGACTTTTCCTCTTTGCATGAGAACGCAACCTAATCCTTGCCCTGACGCGTCGCAATAGACTACAAAATCATCACAACCTTCAGGAAGAGTGAGGATTGGTGCATCACAAAGTTTTTGCTTGAGAGTTTGAAAAGCTTCTTCTTGCTTGGGCCCCCATACAAATGGTTTCCCTTTATGGTTAAAGCCGTGAGTGGCACCGCAATGCGAGAGAAGTTTGAAATGAACCGACGATAATAGCCAGCAAGTCCAAGAAAAGACCTTACTTCAGTTGGAGTACGTGGAGCTTGCCATTCTTGAACTGCTTTGATCTTTGATGGGTCCACATGTATTCCTTTGTCATTGACTACATGCCCGAGAAATTGCACCTCTTTTAACCAGAATTCACATTTAGAGAACTTGGCATAAAGCTTTTCCTTTTCTAGAAGTGCAAGAAGAAGTCGCAGATGACGCTCATGATCAGCTTTAGATTTTGAATAGATAAGAATATCGTCGATGAACACAATAACAAATCGATCAAGGTAAGGTTTGCAGACTCTATTCATTAGGTCCATAAAAACAGCTGGTGCGTTGGTTAATCCAAACGGCATAACCATGAATTCATAGTGACCATATCGAGTTCGAAAAACAGTTTTAGGGACGTCTTCTTCATGCACTCTAAGCTGATGATAGCCAGATCGAAGGTCGATTTTCGAAAAGCAACTGGCACCTTGTAGTTGGTCAAGAAGGTCATCTATGCGAGGTAAAGGATATCGATTTTTGATAGTTAACTTGTTGAGCTCTCTGTAGTCGATGCACATGCGAAAAGATCCATCCTTCTTCTTTACAAAAAGTACAGGTGCACCCCAAGGCGATGAGCTGGGGCGTATAAATCCCTTGTCAGTCAACTCTTGCAATTGACTGGCTAGCTCTTGCATTTCAGAGGGGGCTAACCTATATGGAGATTTTGCCACTGGTGTAGCACCAGGTATAAGATCGATACGGAATTCGACATCTCTGATTGGAGGAAGTCCTGAAATGTCGTCAGGAAAAACTTGTGGAAAATATTTTACAACAGGGATATCTTCAAGTTTCTTTTCTGAGGTCCCCTTCTTGATGATATGGGCTAAAAACGCGACATAATTCTTGCGAAGGTATTTTTGAGCTTGAAGACAAGACATTAAGTTGAGCCCTTTCGCCGAGGTTTCTCCAATAATGCGAAGAGTCTAACCGTTTGAAAGAGGAATACGAATAAATTTCTCACGACATACAACTTCCGCATGATGTTGACTGAGCCAATCCATTCCGATTATGATGTCGAAACTTCCCAGCTTCATAGGAATAAGATCGACTGAGAAATCGTGGTCGTTTAGGGTGAGCGTACAGTTGCGTAAAATAGAGTCTAACGAAACTGGTTTTCCATCTGCAACTTCCACCGTTATGGATTCCACGAGCTTATCTCGATTTTTACTTAAGATAGGTTCAAACTCTAATGACACGAAACTTCTATCCGCACCAGTATCAAATAACATAGAGGCATATCTACCATTTATAAGAAACGTACCGTTGACCACATTGCCGTCAGCTCTGGCCTGGTTTGCGTTAATATTGAAAGCCCTTCCTCTAGCAGGTGGAGGAGCTTGGTTCGCTTGATTCACAGGATTGGCTTAGGCCTGAGCATGAATAATATTAACCAGCCTTGGACATGTGTTCCTGAAATGACTTGGATCACCGCAATTGAAACAAGCCCGCATAGGTTGGCCCATAGGGTAGTTGGGTTGATAGTATGTTTGGGCTAGATGTTGAGTGGGTGGAAATGGTTGTTGCTGTTGGGAGTCCGGCGAGAACAGACAACTCTGTTTTCTGAACCTTCGGCTGAGAGGGTCTAACAACAGAATTAAGGAATTAGATTTGAAATTGAACCAGAGTACATGGATTATTAGCACGATTGAATGTGTTTACCGTTAACTAGCGAGTTTCCGGCAATTCCAGAATTTCTCCGGCGAACCCAGAAAATCCAGCAAAGTCTTCTGTGATGGATTTTGAGTGATGGATTAATGTTAGTAGAGTCCTAACAATAGATTGAAACCGCAAAGGAGGAAAATCTTACCGGTTTGTGTTGAACACGGTTTTCCGGCGAGTTCTGCAGAGAATTCCGGCGAACAGTTTTTGGTGCTCAAATGACTTGAAAACGCGACGAAAAGGAAATGGAGTGTTGTTGTGACAGTTCTGAATCGCACAAATGATTAGAACTTGAATTATGCGGAGTTTGATAATTTTTCGGTTTCAAAAACCGAAACTTTAAGTTCATTCAATTTGGACATAATTAGAAACCGATATCCATCGGTTATAAGCTAGCTAAACGAAAATGAACTGATTTGGCGATTCGGTTTACCGATTTCCGTTATTCAGATGGCATTAACGGTTGATTCGTGTTTGCGTATAAAACCCAATTGTTTTCCTAAGGTTAACAGAAAACAATTGGTGGCGGAGTGGTTAAAGGATCAGTTGATAAGTTGTTGGAATGTTTCAGCTGACCCGGGTTCGAGTCCGGTCAGCTACAAATGTTTTTTATTTATTTTATTTTAACTTTTTATCCAATTTAATTTTTATAGTTTAGTTTATTTATTAATTATGTAACGTTTAAACTCAAAATAACCATAAATAATTACTGTATTTTCATAACTTGGTATTTGATTACAAAACGGAGCGGGTTATGGAGACCCGATTTATACAAATGTTACAGATTGACACAACTTTCCAAACGCCCATTCACATCCAAAACAACAAAAATAACCAAGACAAAAGCTTAGGCACGGGGCGTAAGAGTTCTTGTCAAACAAAGGCCATGCTTGGCTAAATCTCTTATATCACTTGGTAAAGACAAATCTTTTATGTATTACTTTTGGTTTCCAATCTTGGGCAACTTTTTATTTGGGTATGTATTAATGACTTTAATAACTAGTTTTTTATATTGAAAGTGAACTTTATTTAAACATTTATTCATGTTTCGTTGATTCACTCATTTTTGTTTTTTATGGTCTATATAAAGCACGTTGACTACCTAGAAGGGGGTTAGAAGGGTGTTTGGGCAAAGTTCTTGTCTCGTTCAGTGTATAGATCCTGTGAGGACTTGGTTCAAGCTTATTAGGACTTCCCTTGAGGCAGATAGCATCAAATCGGGGGGAGTAATAACGGATTGAACCCCTTATAAATAAACTATTATTAAAACTTTATCCGGCCTTGCGGGACTGTATCCCTGCTGACTCAGACCAATATGGCCGAGGGTAACGTCGCCTTCACAAGAGGGGCCTACCACTTACTTAACTATCTTCTAATATTCCGACTTTGCGGGACTATATCCCTGCTGACTCGGTCCAGTAGATTGAGGGTAACGTCGCCTTCACAAGAGGGGCCTACTACTATAACTAAGATAATCTTTTAAAATGCCCAAAGTGGGAAAATAATCAAAGGATATGTAAAAGAGGAGTCGGAATCAAGTGATTCTTTCTTGTCTATTTGTTTTCCTTTTTATTTACGTTTCTACTTTTACTTTTCAAAACTTTTATAAAAAATGACATTAATGATAAGCCGGTATTAAAAGCTCTTGTGTCCTTGGACGAACTCGGTATCTTACCATCACTGTACTACGTTCACGATGGGTGAACTTGCCCTTACATGTGTAGAGTGGTAGTATTGTATCGTGTTTCATAAATTTTAAGCTTGATATACGAGTAAAAAGTGCCTAAAATATAATAAAAAATATAACCACACTCGACCACGTCAAGTTTTTAGTGACGTTGCCGGGGACACAAGGATTTTAAGAAAGCTTAAAATTAGTGGCCTTATCAGATTCATGTGGCGGGCGCTTAGAAATAGTCTCAACTTAGGCTCGATCAACCTCGAGCCCCGCCTGTGAAATCTTGTGCCCAAGAACAATGCCCTCCTTCACCATGAAGTGGCATTTCTCCCAGTTCAACACCAGGTTGGTTTCTTCACACCTAGCCAACATCCTTTTTAGATTACTGAGACAATGATCGAAGGAACTCCCAAAAACAGAAAAATCATCCATGAAAACCTTCATAGAATCCTCGATCATGTCATGAAAAATAGCCACCATACACCTCTGAAATGTGGCCAGGGCATTACACAGTCCAAAGGGCATCCGCCGTAGCAAATGTACCATAGGGACATGTGAATGTCGTCTTCTCCTGATCCTGAGGAGAGATAGGAATCTGAAAGTAGCCTGAAAACGATCAAGGAAACAGTAGAACATCCTACCCGACAGCCTCTCCAAGATTTGATCAATGAAAGGGAGTGGGAAATGATCTTTTCTCGTGGCATCATTGAGTTTGCGATAGTCAATGCAAACTCTCCATCCGGTGTGAGTACGAGTGGGAATTAACTCGTTTTTCTAATTAGTCACCACTGTCATCCCTCCTTTCTTCAGGACTACCTGCACGAGGCTAACCCAAGGTGAATCAGAGATCGGATATATCAAACCTACATCGAGTAGTTTGATGACCTCAATCTTCACAACGTCCTGCATGTTTGGGTTTAAGTGTAACGCTTCGCATTTGTGACTTTCCGTTTTTAGTAAGTTTGCTTTATGTTTCCATAATTGGAAAGTCCAAACATTGTAATCGTTTATCACTTTCGAATCATTGTACATCCAAGGCTTTGATTATAATCAAATTGATCAATTATGCTAAATCCGCAATCTTTATGCATGCTTATACTTATGAACGTACGCTTATTCATTACTAGATTTATAAATACAATTAAACTCGTGAATTCTCGTTGTGCATTCATAAATCTTACACACTTCAAATCAAGCAAGAACGATTGGTAATCTAAACATCACGCACATAAACATATGGCATCTTGTAAATCTTGTCACGTTTATAATAGACGTTGCTACTTAACTAGTTCTTTTTTTTATTATATAGCATCCTTACAAATGATATTAACCTACAAAACAAACCACCCTTTCATTATGAATAAAGTATAACATTTAAGCATCAAACAAATCTAATTATAGTGATTAAATAACAAAAAAAATAAAAGAAAACTAGAGCTTGCGGCTGCAAGCTGTCACCACCATTACACCATCTTTGTTTTAAGGTTAACAACCAGCTAACCCTCATTAATGCTAACCTAAATCAAACCCTTATCTCACCTATATAAAACCTCACCTTTCCCCAACCTTTTCTCACTTTTACAAGTCTCCAACACTTCACAAAACCTCCCACAACTTCAAGAATTCACTACTGAGTTATTTCAAATTGCAAGTCAGGTTCAACTCACTTCCCTTCTTCTTCAAGCCTTGTTTTTCTTTCTAACACCCTTGGATAACCTCTAGGAAGGTTCTCACAAGTTTGCTTGGGCAAACTAAGGTAAAACCCCACCATTTTGAGGTCTAAAAGTGTGTTAACTTTCTGCCCACTTTTTATCTTTTCAAACTTTAATATTTTCAAAGTTTTCTTCATGTTTTCTTCCTCAACATTGTTTGCTATGCCCCATGGGATGTTACAATAGGTTTTCCATGGAAAACAAAGGTGGAACAATACAATTTTTAGGGCCAAACTCTCTGTTTTGGAAGTTAAACTTATAAACTTTTTCGAACTTATTTCCAAACTTAACAACTCTATGCTACTTGTGCCTCTAGTCAAGATTATGGTTAGGGAGCTAGCTATACTTGTTCCATACAAAATCAAGAGGTATAACATACCTCTAAAATTGTGGTTTTTATTAGGGTTTTAAACCTACAAGTGTTGAGCCATCCAAGCTTACAAGCTTGTGTTGGGAAAGGTGTGATTACATGGAGGTCATGGCTATCCAACTTTTCATTCCACCCCTCACTTGATGATTCTATCCATTAAGCTACGCTTCACTTTCACTAGAGTAACAAGGCTACGACACGTCCCCAAACGTTGCCATGTTTGGGATGCACGCACCTAGCTTGCTTATTCGGTTCGAAGCGTAGCTTAGTGAAGTACTATATTCTTGACCATCCGGATTGTTCTTGTGGTAATTTGTGTATTGGTGAATCTTACGAAGGAGGTTTAGGATGGTTATCCTCCTACCTCCATGCATGACTTCTATGACTTATATGATATCCATGATTTATATGAAATCTATGATAAACTTGTAATAATATATGTAAAACTATATATATGTAAATAATAAATATAACCGAACCTTTGATGATGACCATATGGTTAACTTGTCCTAATATTAGGTTATTTTTATGTAAGACCTAACCATGATTCTATTAGGTATGACCCATAAAAACACAAACACCCTTTAGGGCTTATAGTGTCAAAAACGAGCGTTAACGTCTAGATAAATACTTTCGACTATACATACTTTTAGCATACTTTAAATTCCTAAAATTACCAAATTCCATCGTCATACCAATACTCACACACCTACGTTTCCTTGTGTAGGATAACTTGGTGTACGTCCCCCTAATTAATCTAAACGCTTTCACGGAATTAACTTTGCAAAATCGTGAGTACACTCGAACACCCTTTTTTACGCTTTACACTTTTTGGGTGCAATATGTTACTCTATCATAAATACACTAAACCACACTTTTAGTCTATGAACTCACACAAACAATCCATCATACATGCTATAGTTATGCGATACTTGAATTGTTACTTGGTACATTCTTATGTGATACTAAATGTCATTAACTTCGATCAAGCCTCCCTTAACACGTATAGCGCTATAGGAGTAACACACCACCCGTATTCTTGTGGTCAATGTTAAGTTTTAATCTATTATGCGGTACATTAGAGGATTGACTTGTAGTTCACATGCCTTGTTTACATTTATCTCGTATACTAGCTTATCATGTTGATTTGTTTAAATCTTTTTATTACTTATGCTGTGATATCAAATTTGTGTACTCGCCAATACTTTGTTATTGAACTATACTTTTTAACATGTTGCAGGTTGATGAGATTGACATGACGAAACTTAGTAGGATCAGCATAGAAACACGCCTAGAATGCTAAGTTATTTAATATGTTTTGTTGAACATGTCTCGTATGTTGTTGTTTCTCATTTGAATTGTATTGTATTTGACAATTTGGTGATTTGAAATTAAATGAGTTGTTTAATTAAATATTGTCACAAATAGTGTTATGGTGTCTCGAGCAATCTAGTTCGTCTCACTCCGATGTTTCCGCCATCGGTTTGGGTGTGACATTAAGCGCCTCTGATGCTGTACCATAGGTTTAAATTCCTCATCCATCAAGATCTTATCGGTATTGATCCCTTTAATATCCATGATCTTCTAAGCGATCGCCTTTTTAAGCTGCTTCAAGACTTCAAGTAATCGACCCTTCTCCTCTCCCGACAATCGAGCAGAAATGATAACGGGTAAATGAGTTGCACCCTCCAAGAAGGCATACTCCAAGTGATCTTGAAGCTCCTTAAGCTCAACTGAAGGTGGATCCTCAACAAAAGGGTGTGCTTTAGGCTCAGCAACGCGATCCAGAATCTCAAAAACCTCGAGACGCGGGGGAGACACGTAACCTATCAGACAGGTCATCTCCTCGACTAATTGGTCCACAGCAGGTGAACCAAAAGTCTCCCCTCCAAGAAGCTGCGTGTCCACAACATCCTCCTCAAATGTTTCACGAAGATGGTCACTCACATATTTATCAATGGTCTCGATAAAGTAGAGTGTATCATCCTAACTCTGTGGATGCTGCATGGATTTCCCAATATTAAAGGTCACCTCCTCATTGTCAACCCTTAGAGTAAGTCTGCCGGTGTAGACATCAATCAAGGCTCGAGCAGTGGCTAGGAATGGCCGACCTAAGATAAGAGGTACAGTTTTATCCTCATCCATGTGCAAAATCACAAAATCGACAGGAAAGACAAACTTGTCGATTTTCACTAGCATATTCTCAACTATGCCTCGAGGATACTTCACTGAACGGTCGGCTAGTTGAATGCTCAAACGAGTAGGCTTGGGTTCTCCCAAGTCTAGCTTAGGAAAAACCGCATATGGCATGAGGTTTATGCTAGCTCTAAGATCAGCTAATGCATTGCTGACCGACAAACTACCAATCAAGCACGGGATAGTGAAACTACCAAGATCAGCAAATGCATGGCATGAGGTTTATGCTAGCTCATTCATTTTCTTTGGTAGTTTGTTCTGAAGAACCGGCGAACACTCCTCATTCAACGTCACATACGAGAGCTCCTCAAGTTTCTTTTTGTTAGATAAGATATCTTCACAAACTTGGCATACTTAGGCATTTTAGCAAGTGCCTCGACAAATGGTAAATTTATATGAAGTTGCTTAAATAGCTCAAGGAATTTACCATAGTGTTCTTCCATTTTCTGCTTCTTCAACCTCCACAGATATGGAACGGGAGGGACATATTCTCTCACTGGCTACTTGGTACGTGTTGTACTTGCTGGGACTCGCATTAGTTGCACTTCGCCCGGAGACTCAGTTTCGATCTCCTCAACAATCTCGTCATCAATCGGCCTTACTAGAGCAGCCGAAGTGATGGGCTCGATGATCTTCCCACTTCTCAACGTGATGGCCTTTGAAGTGGCCTTTGGATTAGGCTCCGTATTGCTTGGAAGGCCCCCCTGTTGTCTCTCGGACAACATCTTGGCAATCTGGTCAACTTGGTTTTCAATTGTCTGCATGGAAGCCTTTTGGCTTCTCAACTCACTCTTGTGCATCGTGAAACGGTTGTTATAATCTTTAAAACGCTTCTCATTTTCGACCTTTTGAGAATTTTGGCCCGCTAAGAGTTGACTAAACATATCTTGCACACTAGGTTCATTAGTGGAAGGTATCTGCTAAGGGTGTGGTGCACCATATGCTCCAGGAGCTATGGGATGTGGAGCAAATCCGAGTGGATGTTGACCAGAAGCATCAGGTTTCAAACTGAAATTTGGGTGATTCTTCCACCCCAAATTGTATGTATTGCTGTAGGGATTATGCTGAGGACGGTATTGATTTCCCATCAAATATACGTGCTCGTGTGATACCTCTCCCAACGGGAAATCACCTACATCATATGCTCCCCACTTGAGGAACCACTCGAGTGGATCTCCATCATTCGATCAAATTTTGAAGATAAGGCATCCATACATGCTGTAATGGTAGTGAAGTCGTTCACGTGATGAACTCCCTGTGGAGAACTCTTCCCCCACGGTGGCTGCTGTGTCCGATTCTACAAGGAGCATTTCACTAAAATCTCAAATGCCTCGTTGGCATTTTTTGTTCCAATGTCTCCGCCAGAATATGTATCGACCATCATCTAACCCTGACCATCCAAACCATGGTAGAAAATCTTAAATTATCGCCACTTGGGCAACCCGTGGTGTGGGACCTTTCTCATGAGCTCCTTAAACCGCTCCCACGCCTCATAAAGGGGCTCATCATCACCCTGACGAAAGTTGATTGATTCCATGTAGTGATAGACCCAGCTGGAAGTGAAAGAAGCCACTCTTTAGCTCCATCACGTAAAGAAAACGGAAAGAGCCGAAGGCGTATCGCATCCGATGATGCATCACGAATCGTGAAGGTCGCACAAACCTCTAGAAAACCCGCAATGTGGACATTCAAATCATTGTGATCCTTGCCATAAAACTGTACTGCATTCTGCAACATCGATATGGTACCAGATTTGATCATGAAATTATTATTATTAATCGTCAGTGCATTAGTGCTCGTAGGTAAGCCCTCAAGTGAAAGTTTTCCTATGCCGTTTACGACCCTCGTCTCCTCTTTGTCTGCCATTTCTACGCGAACCTCTAAGTTGATGTTAATCTTTAATGATGAGTTATTTGTTTGTCAAAACTCCTAACTCTATAAGTTGAGGAAAACTAACATGAACAACATATTAATCACCCTAACTTGGTATCAAGCAAGTGACATCCTTATCATGTTCTTGATATGAATCACAAGCATGGTAATGCTAGATAACAATCTTGACCTAACTCATCAAACCAACATAAGCACAAACTATAGAATTCATATAAACATTCATATGATCTTTCTAAATCTAAATGCAAGAATCCATACATATGTTCAAATCACCATTCTAATCATGTTAGAATTACCATTCCTAGTTTCATGCTATGAATCATACTAACAAGTTAACAAGATTCATCAATCATAATCTCTACATGGGCTTTCCAACACAACATGTAAATACTTATGACCAAACATTTAAGAACAAGGACTTTAAACATGAACTCTAAGAACAAGATTAAATATCACCATGAAGATTAACAAACAACAATAACAACATCTATTTCCATGTTATCATATGCTCATTAGTTTCAACAAAGTTTAAACAACACAAATGTTTAGCCCATAAGACTGATAACTACCAAATCAATTGCAAAATACCTCAAATTGTTCATAAGTAACAAGTAAGATAATCAATGTTTAAGATAAGTTTAAATGGTAAAATGAGTGGATCTTCAAGTGATTCAATCTTCTTTAAGGCTCCTTCTTGGCTTTAACAAGCTTCCAAGACCAGAATCTTGAGAGAAAACTTCACAAAAATGCTCCACTCATATTTATGCTGCTGGCGGGTTGGCACAACCATGCTACCTTTTGGCACAGTCGTGCTTGGTAAGTGTCAGAGGCACTTTTTCATCTATCGATCATGTTTGCTACCATTTCCGGAAAGATCCCGCTCAAACTTCCCCGAGGTGGCACGACCATGCCAACGTAGGGCACGGTCGTGCGTATCGATGATGTATCCAGTGATGAATGTTTCGACCTCGGGAATGAACTAATTAGAGTTGATCTGGGTCAAGCACAGTCGTGCTTGAGTTTGGAACGATAGTTGAGAGTGCTGATGAGAGTGCCAGGCGTCGAAGGCTTGGCACGGTCATGCTTGGGGTTGGCACAGTCATGTGGTATCTGGCAGGTTGCTGGAAAGTTCCATTTTTGCTCCAAAAGCCTCCGTTTCAGCACCGGGCTGAACCCGGACCTGTATTTTCACAAACAACTCAAATGAGTACCAAAATCAATAAAAATACAACGAGTTCTCGCATAAATGGGGAATATTTAACGTTTAAAAGATGTATAAATTCTTATACATCAACTGCCGAAAAAGAATTACTTGTCGTAGTATTTGCTTTTGATAAATTTCATTCCTATCTTGATCTTTCTACAACAATAGTTTATACGGACCATGCCGCCATCCGATAGCTTTTCAAAAAACAAGATTCCAAACCATGTTTGATTAGGTGGATTCTTCTCCTTCAAGAATTAGATATGGAAATAAAAGACAAACGAGGGGCGGAAAACCGCCGCTGATCACTTATCTCGCTTGGAAGATCTAGCTTTTGAACTAACTCGAGAAGAACTCATCAATGAAAAATTCCCCATCGAATCCTTAGAAATGGTTGAATATCAAGAAGAACCATGGTACGCCAACTATGCTAACTATCTCGCTAGTGGCACTTTAGTAAATGGTTGGTGACATCATCAAAAAAAAATTCTTTGCCGATGTAAAACACTATTTTTGGGAAGACACATCTTTTTAAAATTTGTGCCAACCAACTTATACGAAGATGTGTCCATGGTCAAGAAGCAAGAAGGTTTCTTCACCATTGTCACGTAGGACCATATGGACGACATCATGGAGCAACGAGCACACCACGTAAGGTATTCGATTCAGGGTTTTATTGGCCAACAATCTATAAGGATGCATATAATTTCATAAAAACACGTGATGCATGCCAACGAACAGGTAACATCTCATCTAAGAATGAAATGCCTCAAAATGGCGTTGTTATTTGTGAAATCCTTGATTTTGGGGTTTAGATTAGCCGAAGCTCTTCCAACAAATGATGGAGACTTGTGGTAAAATTCCTAAAACGACTATTCTCTCATTTCGGCACTCCAAAAGCGTTTATTAGTTATAGAGGCACCCATTTTTGTAATTACCAATTAAACAAAATTCTATAAAATATGTTTCTATCATTGTGTTTCAACCGTCTATCATCCTCAAACCAATGACCAAGCCAAAATAACCAATCGCGGTTTAAAAAGAATCTTAGAAAAAATTGTGGGTCAAAATAAAAAAGATTGGGCGGATAAATTAGACGATGCTTTATGGGTCTTTCAAACAGCCTATAAAACACTAATAGGCACTACCTCATATAAGCTAGTCTATGGAAAAAATGTCACCTCCCAGTAGAAATCGCACACAAAGCAAATTCGGCATTTAACGTAAACCTAGACCAAGAAACTTCCGGTAAAAATCAATTTTATCAGTCAAATGAATTAGAAAAAAAATGAGAAATCAAGTATATTCCAACTCCGAAATTTGTAAGGAACCCATGAAAAACATACACGATAAAATAAGGAAACCTAAATAATTTCAGGAGGGGATCAAGTGCTCTTGTTTAACTCAAGATTTCAGATGTTTCCCGGAAATCTCAAGTCTAGATGGTCGGGATCTCTTTCCATTAACCAAATCTTTCACATGGCACTATAGAAATTAAGCCTCCAAACGGTGAACCTTTCAAATTCAACGGACAAAGGCTTAAGCTTTATAGAGGTTTCCTTGAGGATGAGAAAGTTGAAATAACACTCCAAGAAGCGGAAAAGTAATCAAAGAGTAAACAAAACGTTAAATTGTAAATATGTGTATCTTTCTTTCTTTTTTATTAAAATATCTTGTAGATACATTTAGAAGAAGAAAAATGAAAGTGAAACAGGTAAGTACCAAAAAAGGAACCCTTAGAGAAACGGTCACACACAGGAAACTAAAAAAAATTGTGCCACGGGCCGTGGCAAATATGCAAACGGGTTTATAACCCCTTTTTCTTCATTTCTCACCACAAAAACTACGCCCCATTTCTCTCAAGCAGCCGGTTCCTTCCCTACTTCCGCCATTTTTTACGATTTGTTACCAAAATCCATCGACAAGGTATGATTCTAACATCATGGTTAGTTAGATTAACACTTTGAATGTATTTAACATAAAAAATTTGGGGAAAATCTAAGATTCATGAACTAGACATGTGTCAATCCCAAATTTTTGCTTAGATCTTGTTAATTGCAAGTCCCAACAACTCAACCATCAGATATCAAACACCAAATAAGTAGCAGAAATACAACTAAGATGTAGAAGATTAAAGCTAATTGCATTGATTCAAAACAGATGAGCACACGATTATCAAATCGTCTGGTACTCTTGTCTATAACAAGCAAAAAAGTTTTTGAGAATCAACCACCAAAAACTAATTAGGAACCTCCTATTTATATTGACGTTGCTGCCACTTAGGCAACCCGTGGTGTGGGACCTTTCTCATGAGCTCCTTAAAACTCTCCCACGCCTCATAAAGGGGCTCATCATCATCCAGACAAAATTTTATTGATTCCATGTAGTGATAGACACAGCTGGAAGTGAAAGAAGCCACTCTTTAGCTCCATCATGTAAAGAAAACGGAAAGAGCCGATGGCGTATCGCATCCGATGATGCGTCACGAATGGTGAAGGTGGCACAAACCTCTAGAAAACCCGCAATGTGGACACTAGGATCCTCGTGATCCTTGCTATATAACTGTACTGCATTCTTCAACATCGATATGGTACCAGATTTGATCTCGAAATTATTATTATTAATTGTTGGTGCATTGATGCTCACAGGTAAGCCCTCAAGTGAAGGTTTTCCTATGTCGTTTAAGACCCTAGTCTCCTCTTCGTCTGTCATTTCTACGCGAACCTCGTAGAATGTGTGGTCTCCCAATGTGTCTACCTCGATCGTAGCGGCCACGACGTGGGATCGCTCCCGTAGTCTCCGATGAAGATTGCGCTCCGGCTCCGATGAAGGCTCAACGATTTCAGCAACGGGGGTTGAGGACATGCACGACCTGTAGCGAAAAAGGAGGAACACAATGCACTATATATATATATATATATATATATATATATATATATATATATATATATATACATATATATATATAAGAACAAAAACAACTAGCAATTAATTATCATTTTTTTTCAATTAATCATGCAAAGGCAAATAAAACAACTAGACAAAAACTTTATAAACTTTTCACAATGGCTAATAAGTAACTCGAACAGTTCTCAAGAAGATCGCGTCCCCGACAACGACGCCAAATACTTTATGTGCATGAATTAAATATATTTTTATAGTTTTAATTTTCCTTCACACAAATTTGATTTTAAAAATGGTTTTCACCTAATAACTAACCACACACACAAAAGGGCAAGTGTACCTGTCGGGTGGTAGCATAGTCGATTGATAAGAACCGGATATCAATCCCTGGATGCGATGTCTCAATACGAAACCTTTGCTACTTTTAAGCCTTTTCGATAGATGAGTTGATTTCTATGTTTTTGAACTATCATGCAAAAATAACAAATTTCTAACTAATCTGAGGAAGAACGATATTTAAAAGAGGTTGCTTAAACTAAGTATACACTAATAAACATATGATAACAATTAAGAAAGACTAATGGTGATGCAAGCTCTAAATTCAACTAAGTCCCAATCAAGGCTTCCTATTTTAATAAATCTTTGGAAAACTACAATGAAATAACATTCTAATCACCAAAGATTTATTCTTTTAAGTTCACTTGCTAAGTTGATATTAATCTTTAATGATGAGTTATTTGTTTGTCAAAACTCCTAACTCTACAAGTTGAGGAAAACTAACATGAACAACATATTAATCATCCTAAATTGGTATCAAGCAAGTGACATCTTTATCATGTTCTTGATATGAATCACAAGCATGGTCATGCTAGATAACAATCTTGACCTAAATCATCAAACCAACATAAGCACAAAGTATAGAATTCATATAAACATTCATATGATCTTTCCAAATCTAAATGCAAGAATCCATACACATGTTCAAATCACCATTCTAATCTTGTTAGCAATTATCATTCCTAGTTTCATGCTATGAATCATACTAACAAGTTAAGAAGATTCAACAATCATAATCTCTACATTGGTTTTCCAACATAACATCTAAATATTTATGACCAAACATTCAAGAACAAGGACTTTAAACATGAACATGAACTCCAAGAACAAGATTAAATATCACCGTGAAGATTAACAAACAACAATCACCACATCTATTTCCATGTTATCACATGCTCATTAACAACACAAATGTTTAGCCCATAAGGCTCATAACTACCAAACTAATTGCAAAATAACTCAAATTGTTCATAAGTAACAAGTAAGCTAATCAATGTTTAAGACAAAATTAAATGGTAAAATGAGTGGATCTTCAAGTGATTCAATCTTCTTCACGGCTCCTTCTTGGCTTTAACAAGCTTCCAAGACCAGAATCTTGAAAGAAAACTTCACAAAAATGCTCCACTCGTATTTATGCTGCTAGCGAGTTGGCACGACCATGCTACCTTTTGGCACAGTCATGCTTGGTAAGTGTTAGAGGCACGTTTTCGTCTATCGATCATGTTTGCTACCATTTCCGGAAAGATCCCGCTCAAACTTCCCCGAGGTAGCAAGACCATGCCAAAATATGATACGGTCGTGCGTATCGATGATGTATTCGGTGATGACTGTTTCAACCTCGGGAATGAACTGATCAAAGACTGATCTGGGTCAAGCACGGTCGTGCTTGAGGTTGGCACGATAGTCGAGAGTGCTGATGAGAGTGCCGGATGTCGAAGCATTGGCACGGTCATGCTTGGGGTTGGCACGGCCGTGCGGTATCTGGCAGGTTGCTGGAAAGTTCCATTTTTGCTCCAAAAGCCTCTGTTTCAGCACCGGGCCGAAGCCTGGACCTGTATTTTCACAAACAACTCAAATGAGTACCAAAATCAATGAAAATACAACGAGTTCTCGCATAAACGGGGAATATTTGACATTTAAAAGATGAATAAATTCTTATACATCAACTGCCGAAACGAATTACTTGCCGTAGTATTTGCTTTTGATAAATTTCATTCCTTATCTTGATCTTTCTAAAACAATAGTTTATAGAGACCATGCCGCCATACAATACCTTTTCAAAAAAATAAGATACCAAACCATGTTTGATTAGTGGATTCTTCTCCTTCAAGAATTAGATGTGGAAATAAAAGACAAACAAGGGGCGGAAAACAGCGCCGCTGATCACTTATCTCGCTTGGAGGATCTAGCTTTGGAACTAACTTGAGAAGAGCTCATCAATGAAAAATTCCCCATCGAATCCTTAGAAATGGTTGAATATCAAGAAGAACCATGGTACGCCAACTATGCTAACTATCTCGCGAGTGGCATTAGTAAACGGTTGGTCACATCATCAAAGAAAACAATTTTTTGCCGATGTAAAACACTATTTTCGGGAAGACCCACATCTTTT
The DNA here is from genome assembly GCA_947069175.1 of Scalesia atractyloides. Lineage (NCBI taxonomy): Eukaryota > Viridiplantae > Streptophyta > Magnoliopsida > Asterales > Asteraceae > Scalesia > Scalesia atractyloides. The sequence continues at coordinate 25,246,803 of CAMTDV010001632.1, forward strand.
TAAAATTTGTGCCAACCAACTTATACAAAGATGCGTCCATGGTCAAGAAGCAAGAAGGTTTCTTCATCATTGTCACGTAGGACCATATGGAGGACATTATGGAGCAACGAGCAAAGCACGTAAGGTATTTGATTCAGGATTTTATTGGCCAACAATCTATAAGGATGCATATAATTTCATAAAAATGTGTGACGCGTGCCAACGAACAGGTAACATCTCATCCAAGAATGAAATGCCTCAAAATGGCGTTGGTATTTGTCAAATCTTTGATTTTGGGGTTTAGATTTTTTGGGACCTTTCCCACCGTCAAGAGGGAACAAATATATTCTTATGGTAGTCGATTACATGTCTAAATGGGTCGAAGCCGAAGCTCTTCCAACAAATGATGGAAGACTTGTGGTAAAATTCCTAAAACGTCTATTCTATCATTTCGGCACTCCAAAAGGGTTTATTAGTGATAGAGGCACCCATTTTTGTAATTACCAATTAAACAAAATTCTAACAAATATGGTTCTATCATCGTGTTTCAACCGCCTATCAGCCTCAAACCAATGACCAAGCCAAAGTAACCAATCGCGGTTTAAAAAGAATCTTAGAAAAAACTGTGGGTCAAAATAAAAAAGATTGGGCGTATAAATTAGACGATGCTTTATAGGCCTTTCAAACAACCTATAAAACACTAATAGGCACTACCCCATATAAGCTAGTCTATAGAAAAAATTGTCACCTCCCAGTAGAAATCGCACACAAAGCAAATTCGGCATTTAAAAAACGTAAACCTAGACCAAGAAACTTCCAGTAAAAATCGATTTTATCACTCAAATGAATTAGAAAAAATGAGAAATCAAGTATATTCCAACTCCAAAATTTATAAGGAACGCATGAAAAACATACACGATAAAATAAGCAAACCTAAAGAATTTCAGGAGGGGGATCAAGTGCTCTTGTTTAACTCAAGACTTCGGTTGTTTCCCGGAAACCTCATGTCTAGATGGTCGGGACCTTTTTCCATTACCCAAATCTTTCCACATGGCGCTATAGAAATTAAGCCTCCAAACGGTGAACCTTTCAAAGTCAACGGACAAAGGCTTAAGCTTTATAGAGGTTTCCTTGAGGATGAGAAAGTTGAAATAACACTCCAAGAAAGTTGTAAGAGTAACCAAAACGTTAAATTATAAATGTGTGCATCTTTCTTTCTTTTTTTTAAATATCTTGTAGGTACATATGGAAGAATAAAAATGAAAGTGAAACAGGTAAGTACTAAAAAGGGAACCCTTAGAGAAACGGTCACACACACGCAACTAAAAAAACATTGGGCCACGGGGCCGTGGCAAATCTGCTGACGGGTTTATAACCCCTTTTTCTTCACTTCTCAACACAAAAAACCATGCCCCATTTCTCTGAAGCAGCCGGTTCCTGCCCTACTTCCGCCATTTTTGACGATTTCTTACCAAAATCCATCGACAAGGTATGATTCTAACATCATGATTAGTTAGATTAACACTTTGCATGTATTTAACATAAAAAATTGGGGAAATCTAGGGTTCATGAACTAGACCTGTGTCAATCCCAAATTTTTGCTTAGATCTTGTTAATTGTAAGTCCCAACAACTCAACCATCAGATATCAAACACCAAACAAGTAGCGGAAATACAAGTAAGATGTTGAAGATTAAAGCTAATTGCATTGATTCAAAACAAATGAGCACACGATTATCAAATCGTCTAGTACTCTTGTCTATAACAAGCACAAAAGTTTTTGAGAATCAACCACCAAAAACTAATTAGGAACCTCCTATTTATAATTACATAGGCAGTCCTATTGCAACACCTAAGCCCATGTTCAACTAATAACCAAACACATACTTAAGCCCACAGACTCAATCCAATCCAAAAAAACTAAATGCAAAACAAGACAGACGCAAACCTATAATAAAGTTTCACCTTACAATATCCCTCTAGGTTTGTGTCGTCTTGGTAACTTCACTTCCATTTCTTTAACTGCTTCTTCTTATAAGCATCAGAAATATAACTTCCAACATAAGGACCAAAAAGCTGAGTCTCAACATTCCCTCTAGCTCTTGCCCACAACTTCAAACCAATCACTTGAGCCACTCCTCCAGTAAATCCTTTAGAACAGACTTCATATTGAGGATCGCTTTGAATCTGTGATCTTCCAAGCAAATGAATATCCTATTCTCCAAACCTCATAAAATCCCGTACATCAGAAGCCCTGTATTCTGTGTTTTCACAAACTATCACCTCTTGACCAGTAACATGATCATACATCCAAAATTTAAAATTATGCAGAGAATTATCAAGAAGATCTTTAAGCAGAGGAATTGTTTTGGCCTGTTTAGTTGGTGGCCATCTCATCGTCTTCAAGGGTTCATTTGTAGCAGGATCAATAACATCAGGATGAATATGAACATATGAACGATTCTGTAAATTCAATCCTTGAAATGCACTTATGCCTGTTTTTGCAACTTGTTATAAAAATTCTAGCCAATCTTACATCTTGGATCTCGACACCGATTATGATAAGGAGCCCTACTTAACTCTCCGAGATCAACAACAGTCCATGACTCAAATGCACTCGAAGAATTGTAGTACTCAACTTTACCATTCTTCCTCGTAACCAAAAACATTCCCTTCTCATTGTTATATTCCCAACTCCGTATACCAGAACGATTACCTATTCTATCAAATCTATCTCTTCCGGTAGTGACTACATAGAGATCAAGCAAATCTTGATAACCATAATTCTTTTCTGCACCTACATTCTTCATAATCACCTCTTTTGACTTCCTTTTCTGATTTGTTGTTCATGGAGGATTCTGAATATAACGGTAAATCGCTTCTTCGTGTTCTTTGACTAGTTGAGCCCCTTCAGCTGCTGTAGACTCTCTAGGAGGTTCACCAAACTCCTTGGGAAACTTTTCTTCCAACGTCTGCTTCAAATCCACAAACATAGCAGTTAATGACCCAAGATTTGTTTCAAGCTCTTGTATTTTTTCATTCTTGTGCATAATCTCCTCCATTAAACTAGCAATCTGTACATCTTTAAAAACTTTATCTTCCTCAAGCACAAGGATTCTTCTCATCAAGACTCCAATGTCAATATCACCAAATAACTCTTCACTATCAGAGCTATCAACAATTTCTTTTCTTGCAGCTTTCTTTGCGTCACTCACTTCCTTCTCAGTAGCTTTCTCAGATGCAATCGTCTCCCTTTCAGCATCCTTGACAGATTCAGAATGTTGCCTAACAGCTTGTTGTAATAACGTTGTTGCTCTAAGTACTTGTTCATCTATAGGAGCATAACTCGATCTTACTCCAGATTTAGGAACAGGTGTAAATTCCATGGCTCTCGGATTAAGATAAAAATCAATAAAAGCATCGCTCACAGGAGTTCCAGCATAGGCACCTTAGATTGCTCAGAAGCAACAAACACCGATGGATTAGAAGTAGCTACCTCAGCCGCTAATTCCCCACGACTGATCCTAGGATCTCTTCGACTACGTTTCCTAGGATGAAGATCAGCCGTGGGATCTTCAATTACGATTTCATCTTCAACAGAAACATGCTCAATAATTGGAGCGTCGATATCAGTTAAGTTCACATTTTGTTCTTCAATTGCCTCAGTTGTCGTTGCTTCATCAATCTCATCATTACCTAACTCAGCAGCCTCTAATATATTCACCTCAAAACCTTGTTCATCTTCCTCCTCTTCACTTTCAACCTCTGTTAAATCAACATTCTCAACTGGCACAACTACCTTCAGAGGAGTCAATTATCTGAACACCGTGTTCCTCTGCAACAACCGCATTAGCACCTACATTTGATTCAACAATTTCTGAGAATATACCAAACTTCTCTAGCTCTCGTCTGTTCTCATATCTAACACAAACATTTTCTCAACTTCTGGTTCAGCATCGAAAATACTATATGATTCATAATCTTAACATCATATGTCTTCATAGTTACTAGTAGCTTCGAGTATTTAGTTTCCAGGATCAATTGAAGAAATCTAGGAAACTAGTACCAGTACTTATCATTAATCGTCTTCACGTTCACCATCTTATCTTCAAATACACTTTTTGAATACTTGTACTTCCACCCCTCAACTAGAGCCACTACACCCGATGCCTATTTCATAGTTAACTTATCAAGCCCACTCTTGTTCCCGCTTATGCATACCAAATAAACAAGAGCAAGAAATCTCCAATACGGATGCAAAAGTTTCTTGAGCAATGGAGGACACGCTCCTTCATAACTCACTCTGACCAGAACATCCATCACCTTCTCTTTCGAATACTCTACAAGATCATCCTCCACATCACCAAACAGTAGTATGTCACGAAGTCTTGCTCGGAGACTGAGACTTCAATACCGCGAACTTTGAACTTAATCACCATGTCTCCCTTTCTGGCAGATGCATTATCCCAAAAATCATTGATCCAGTCTTCACGTATAATTAGGTTATCTCGGAGTGCGTGAGCTAATCTACATGTATTTAATCCAACAATCATGGATTTATAGCTCTCGAAGCCCTTAGGAGGATGTGACAAATAACATGCTACATTCATTCCTTTTTCCCAAGTCGGAACATGACTAGCTAAGGCTTTCTTTCCAGTATCTGCATCAAACCAAATAGATTAGGTTACCATGATCACATTTTGAAACAACATTTAAGTGTAATTTTATCAAACAGCTCAAAATTGTGCGATTAGACCTAAATTTATAAAACAGTTTCAAAATGGCCCAAAAACACTTAATTGGGCCTAATACATTAAACAGTTGTGCGATCAAAACAAGACTTGTGCGATTGGCTTATAAGTGTGCGAGGGGTGTATCTACAACAATTTGAAACTTTTGGATCTTCTTGTAACAACCCCAGTTACACCTTTTGTACGATCAAATAAAATCAATCTAACACTAACTAGTCAACAAAAGTACTCGCACACTTTATTTGGTCAACACACTTTAACTCGCACACTAACAATTCTTCAAGCGTGTTAGGGATAAGATGGTCATTTTATCAACCGTGCGAGGGACAAGATTGTCCAGTGAATACATATTATCCACCTCGCACACTTGTTAAGGGCAAATATGGAATTAGACCCAAGTGTGCGAGGGCATATATGTCAGTTACTGACCATGCGATCACATCTCCTTCTCCGATGGTCTTTTTCGGTCACTTCAAATTTCGGTTATCTTCTCTGACTAATCGTACAACATTCCGGAAAGAAATCATCAAAATCAATCCCTGGTTGTGCTGAAAAACCTCAAAAATCTCTCTACTTCGATCAAATGTATTACCGGATCGATCATCAATCAACACCAAAACAAACAGACACATGTATTCGCAATTAGTTAAATCAAAGAAAAACTTAAACAACTAACCTTTTGTTTTGCCCTTTTGATTCGACATGTTATCAATGTAGATTAAAGTTCTTGAACTAAACAGTAGGTGTGCAATTGATTTTGAACTCAGAACAACAAACAAAGTGACCATGATGGTGAAAAGATGTTCTAGCCGTCGCACACCTTAATTAAAACCCTATTTCCCTTTTTTTAATTATTTAAATCATAGAGCCCACCAAGTGTGCGGTGGGCCAAGATGCAACTGTCAAATCGTTTAGATTTTGTGGGATCCACCAATGATGAATCTAACTCTAATTTCGGGATCATATTTTTTAAAATTTATTTTGTGCAATTTTCAAAAGAACACGGTCTTTCTCGATTCTCAAACAAGGTCACCTTTTCAAAAACAAACACGCATATTTACGCACGATAATTAAAACAAAACAAACAAAGATTTATGACATGTAAACAATTTTCTTTAGGGATCAAATCATTTTCCTGATAGTCTAAGGAACATTTTTCAGTGTGAACTTAATAAGACTGGTCTCAGCGATTGCCAGTATGTTTGTCCACTTAAACTTAGCGCTTAACTTTCTACTTTCAACTTCGTGATATACTTAAGGTAGATTTATACTAGAATACCCGTGTGTCCCATTCCAAGACAAACCCCCACGATCAAGGTAGGCACAACGGTTTATTGTGTTGGTAATTTATACTAGAATCATCCTAGCTTTACAACGTTGGACCATTGATCATAGGTATGTACCATCGTACAGTCAAAGTTTTCAATGTGGTTGTCCAACGAGGGTAAGACAGATACCTTTTGGTACGAATTTTGCTTTAAAAGCACACGGAATTCTAACTCATTTGAGCTTACATTCCTTAAGGTTTTGTCCAGTATTGGATCTTTTAAGATATCCAGGTTGTGTCTAGGTCTGCATATAGTCAAGATGCAACAGAAGGACAGCCAAGATATCCCCAAATGACTCAACAATATAAACACCTAACACCTTAAGTGTTGGCCATCTATCAACGCAAGATTTAAGACCATAAAATCATACACCGATGGTATGTGACCCACTTGGTACCTAGTTCGATATGTTTGTATCACTTAGCTTATTTTATCTGTTTGAGCGCTAAACCTACCAACATATCGCTTTCGATCTAAGTCTTCTCAGTTGCGACACCTTATACGTGTTAGCCTAATCCTTCAAAAGTAGATTCATTTCATTTCCCGAGTTGCATCAAAGGCCAAACGAATTTTTTTTTATTTTTATTTTTTTATTTGAGAGACTACATCCCCTAAAGTTTTGATTAAAATTGAAAAATAAAAAGAATAAGACGAAAACAATTTTAAGAAACAAATTTACTGATATGAAGAAAAATATTTTGTGTGACCACGCTCAATCCTCGAATTCGACCATTTTTAGCAGTTCAAGCATAGCAAGAAAACGTGTTTTATCAACCGTTTTGTAAACACATCTGCGACATTATCGTCAGTGTGAATTTGATTCATGGTAATGAGTCCCTGGTTGAAAGAGTCACGTATGAAATGAATTTTTATGGCAATGTGCTTGGTTTTTGAAAAATATACCAGATTTTTCACTATTTGAAAAGCTGCATCATTGTCACAATATATGGGAGTTTGGGAGAAATTCAAACCGTAGTCGACTAGCTAATGTTGAACCCATATAACCTGGGAACAACAGGCCATAGCAGCTACATACTCAGCTTCTTCAGTTGACAACGAGACAGTCTGCTGCTTCTTGCATTGCCAAGAGATGAGACGATCCCCCAGAAACTAGCACCTGGCTAAGTGGACTTCATATTCATACATGTACCTCCATAATTGATGTCAGAATATACACATAAATGAAATTGAGATTCCCTTCGATACAACAGTCCAAGCCGAGGCCTGCCCTTGAGATATCGAACGATTATCTTAACAGCATTTAAATGAGAAAGTTTAGGGGTAGCCTGATAACGTGCACACTGACACACAGCAAACATGATGTCTTGTCTACTGGCTGTCAAATACATCAATGAGCCAATCATCGACCTGTATAGGGTCTCATCAACCGCTTCCCCTTCCAAATCTTCGGTCATCACTGGTCTTTCTACCATAGGAGTATTTGCAGGTTTGCGTCCTGGAGTTTGAATTTTGCAATAATGTCGTCAACATACTTCCCTTGATGAATCAGAATGCCTTTGGAATCTTGACGAACTTGCAATCCTAAAAAGAAAGTCAGTTCTCCCAATGCACTCATTTCAAACTGCTTCTTCATAACTTCTTCGAACTCATTGCACAGTGCATCACTAGTGGATCCAAAAATGATGTCGTCCACATAGATCTGCACCAAGATCTGATCTTCATCCAGTGTTCTGATAAACAGTGTCTGATCAATGACACCACGAGTGTAACCGTTTGCTAGCAGGTGCTCCGTCAATGTGGCATACCAAGAACGGGGAGCCTGGTGCAACCCGTACAAGGCTTTGTCAAGCTTGTAAACATGACGAGGACACTGCTTGTCCACAAAACCAGGTGGTTGTGGTACGTAGATTTCTTCCTTCACCATTCCATAAAGAAACGTCGTCTTGACTTCCATTTGATAAACTTTGAATCCCATGAATGAAGCATATGCCAGAAATATTCGAATAGCTTCCAATCTGGCAACATGAGCATACACTTCATCATAGTCAAGACCGTCAATCTGCCTGAACCCTTGAACCACCAGTCTAGCTTTATTTCAACAATCACCCCAGTATCATCTCTTTTATTTCTATAAACCATCTCGTACCGAGCGATTTCTT